>LR749948.1:235169-568306 GCA_902729485.2 Mus minutoides
GATTCCTGCTCTGTCTTTAGTAGTTCTATTGATCTGTCAAAGGTTTCACGAGACTAGATGCCAGCACACATGACATCTGTGTTTGAGAGGCTCATAATCTAACAGGAGAGACAAGGAAAAGATCAATTAAAGCAAAGTAAGGCGCTTAGGGAGTCCAGAGGAGGCCACCAAGATCCTAAAGGGGCCAGGACTTCAGCTCGTCAGAAGAACAACATCTGCTTCCATACTGAACCAATAAGGAGCTGTCCTTCATTCAACAACTGCTGCCAAATATGCCAGGAGCCCCAGGCCCTGTGTGTTTATCAGAGAGGGCTCACAATAACAGACTCTGCCCTCCTGCAGTGCCTGGCTGTGGAGACAACCTCAGTGATGAAACAAAGCAGGTACGTGGCTCTGCAGGAGGCACAGAATTGAGGCTTAAGAATGGCAGGACAGGAATGTGTTAGGGAAAGATCTAGAAGGCTCCCCCAGGAGGCAGCTGTGGTTCTGGGAGCCAAAGCTGAAGACTGTTCTGTGTGAGAAGGAGGAGAGTGCTGGTGATATGGGCAAGGTTGCAAAGAAACTGGGAGGAGCAGAGGCAGCAGGAGCTGTGCAGCCAAGATGGACACTGGGTCATGAAAGTCTATTAGGAAGCTGGGGAGATACATCTTGGCATGAATGCAGGGGCTGGGGTCACAAACTGATCTCATTTAATACTTCAAAAAAAATGCTCTGGCTGGGCAGAGTGTTGTTGCACACTTGTAATCTACACTTGGAAGGTGGAGGCAGAAGGATCGCAAGTTCAAGGCCAGCCTCAGCTACATAGCTATTTGAGGTCAGCTGGGGTTACAGTTGACTGTCTCAAACAAAACAAAGCCGATCCATGCAAAAGTAATAATGAAAAGCACCCTGACGCCCTAGCAAAGGATAGAATGGAGAGGAAACTCCCGAATACAGGAAGGTAGGTTTGGAGATGTGCCACCCAGGCAAGAGGGCAAGGAGTCACATAGGTGGAGAGAAAATCCTTGTTTAAGGTGATGGGTAAGATGAGAAGGAAGAGGTAGTAGGGAGAATGGATGAGGTCAGAGCAGAGGGAGGTGCTCTAGCAGGAGAAGGTGAAGACAGGGAGCCCAGGGCACACAAGCATCTGTGAAGTGAATAGCACGATGTGCTAAGAACACCTTGCACACAGTAGGCTTTCTTGAACATTGGTTTTGCCATCCCTTCATGTAATTAGTGTGAGTGTCAAAGTACTGGTCATACTTACTCAACTCAGGCAAACAATGAGCACAACAGCCTGGGGAGCGACTGGGAAACCTCAGCCATGCAGAGTATGCTGGGCACACGGAATGCTTTTGACAGGATTCCTCCCATTATCTGGACACAGAGCCATAATCCCCATCTTAGGGATTGGGCGATTCAGGCTGAGATAACCAGAGATTTGTTAAAGTCCTCATCAGTGAGCTTCTAGCAAGACCCTGCCTTTCTGTTTTCCTAAGTCTTTCCCATTATAGCTGGTTTATCTATCAGCCACTACTGATCCAGGATATGGGACCAAGAAGGCTTTCAATAACCTACAATAACATAACACACATATACATACAAACATAAAAAATAGGACTTGAAAATATATTGGTCCCAAAATACAAAAGGGAAAAGACAGAAATTGAATGAAAGTTTATTTGCATGTCTATAAAAATGTCAGCTTCATGTCACACCAACTTCATTGGCTGTTCTGTAGAGTATTTTTATTATTAAAATTTCATCACAATAAAAAGAAAGTACAGGCTGGAGTCCCTCTGCTCTGCAGGAATGCTGGCGAATAGCAGTTGGGGAATCGCGGGGAATCGCAGACAATGGGAGGGGCTGAAACATTTGTAGTTGAACAGCTTAAAATGTGGACTTTAAAAAAATCCTTTTGCAGCATTTTCTCAACAAGATGTTAGAGTTCTCATGGGGTAAGTTATATTTCACATGGGTGAAATTTTATTTCGCAGGTGTGTGTGTGTGTGTGTGTGTGTGTGTGTGTGTGTGTGTGTGTGCCAGACATAATGATCAGAGACAGAGGATTTTGTGTCCAGCTAGTAGCTGCCCCCCTCTCTCTGTTTTATAAGTTTATAGTAAAGAATATTTTTAGGAAGCAGAAACCAAGTAAACGGAGAACGGGGTGCCTTCCAGAAAGCCAAAAGCAGGAGCATCACTTGCTTGTGTCTTATGTGGCTCCCCAGAGGCCACCATATCCCATGTAGCTGCTTGGGGCAGCAGGAGTGAGTCTGCTAAGTTGTGAGCAGGTGCCTGCAGTGTTTAAGCACATGGAGGCCAAATATGCCCAAGGAGAAATGTCAACATGTTTCAATTTCATGGCTCATGTATTTGCCCATTCATCTATCCACCTGTCCATCTGTCTGTCTGCCCTTCAGTCTGTCTGTCCATCTATCTATCCATGCACCTACTATGCATCCATGCATCCATGCATCCATCCATCCATCCATCCACCCACCCATCCAACAAATGGGCATCTATCCTGTATCCAGAGAACTTCAGGCATTTGTAACATCTATTTTTCGACAGGGTCTCTAGTCTTAAAAGGTCTTGAACTTCCTACACACCGACTGATGATCTTGAACTTTTGATCCTCCTGCCTCTACCTCCCCAGTGCTGTGAGTATAGGGATGAGCCACCACATCCGTTTGCACACGACTGAGGATAGAACCCATGACTTTATGCATGCTAGCTAAGTACTCTACCAACTGAGCCACATTCTCAGCCCTCACATTTGGAAGGTGTTTGTGGATAAAAAAGAGGCAAAGGTTTTCCAAGCTTCAGGGAAGTGAAATCATGGGAGTCATGCATAGGCATCTGGGGATGAGCAGAACACAACCAACCCAATAAGTAAGGAAATGATAGGCTCA
Source organism: Mus minutoides (assembly GCA_902729485.2). Taxonomy (NCBI): domain Eukaryota; kingdom Metazoa; phylum Chordata; class Mammalia; order Rodentia; family Muridae; genus Mus; species Mus minutoides. The sequence continues at coordinate 238,061 of LR749948.1, forward strand.
CTGAGTTAGTCGATGTCTATTAAAAAAAAAAAACGATAACACTAGAGATAGGCGAATAGAACTGAAATGCTGGAGAGGAAGGGGTGTGGTTTGCATCTAAAATGGAATGGTCAAGGGTGGCTTCCCTGAGAAGAAGAGACCAAGCTTGTGCCTCTATTTTCAGACTGCAGTGCAGCAACAGAATGCCAAACTCTGGGGTAGGACTATGCCTGGATAGCAAGTGCCTGTTCAAGATGTATCAGGAGGTCATTGGGGCAAGAATGGTCACATAAAAAGGTCCCAGCGATGAGGGAAAACATATGCAGTGCTTTAATGACTATGGCTTTTCTCTGAGGGCCACGTGTAATGTTATACAGAAGTTATGAAATGACTCTCTGTGCCCAATAGGCTGTAGAAGGAGCTGACACCCCTCCCCAACCTCTCAGAACATGATTGATGAGCCACAGGTTGGTACTTCCTGAGCTGTTAACCGGTAAGATTATTAGGAAAGAAAGGGGGTCAGAAAATAGGTAGAGTGCTCACTGCTAGACAGTTCAGTTGGCATGGTGAGCGCCAGGCTCAGTGAGAGGCCCTGTAAGGTGGAGGGCAATGGAAAGAAGACCCCATCTTTGACTCTGTCCTCTGTATGTGCACTCATGGGCAAGTGCACCCATGTACACATCACACACACACACACACACACACACACACCCCACAGATGCTCTTGTGCAACTGAGGAGACAACCCTAGTCCTACTGAGTGTAAGGCTCTCATGTCCCACACTGCAGCCCCTGGCTCCTTCTACGGTATCTTAATGGTAAAATGGATCTGAATCCACTAAACAAGCTTTGAGAAATCTTGGTGGAAGGCAAAGAATGCAAGCACCCATGTTCTGAAGCTGTGTGGTTAGATAAATTGATGCTGATGACGATGTACATCCAGTAGTCCTGCTCGCGCATCTCTGTGTTTGGGTGTTTGCTTTACCGCTGCGGGTAGGTCGGTTTGCTAATACCTATAAGTGCTGTTCCTCATCCAGATTCGCTGCATGGTATACTTTAAGGAAGGGTTAACTCAGTATTTGTAGTAAATTAAAAATGCCTTGACTTTGTGAGAGAAAGAAAAAGACAGCTCTCGGGGCAAATGTTTCTAAATTTTCTTGCAGCTCATAAAAATAACTTCCAAATGATATTATTTTACTGTGATTAGTCTCTCTAATTCAATGAAGCAGGTTCTGATTTACCAAGGAATTGGGGGTAACTGCTTATGTTTAGAAGTCAGTGCAGGAAAGAGACCGAAACCACTGCTTATTATTATGTGCTAGGAATCAGCTGCTTGTCTATTTTAGTTAATTCCTTGACTGGTGCTATATAGATTGAGGATTGTTGTCCCCATCTACCGATGGGAAACTGAGGCTCAGGGGAAACAAGTGACATACTTAAGACCACACAGCTCATAGGTGACAGGTTTAGGGTTCTATCTCATACCTCTAAGCAATGACTCCTGCACATATAACCCCAGGTTGTCTCGAAGGGGTACAAGGTTGTCCGAGTTCAGGACGTCATTGAATTATGCTAAAAGCAAATCCCTTTATTGATCCCTGAAGTATTGTCCTTGGTTGAGTTTCAGTTTTCTAATCTATATGATTAAGACCTACCTCCCATGAATACTTTAAGGCAAGCAGCCCAGGTACCATGATTTCACACTGCAATGGCTAATCTTGACTGTCAACTTGACACAGCCGGCAAAAGGGAACCTCAGCTGAAGAACTGCCTCCATTAGATTGCCCTGCAAACATGTAGGCAGGGGCATACTTCTTGCCAAGTGATTGATGTAGGAGGATCCAGCCCACTGTGGGCGATACCATCTCTAGGCAGGCAGGCCTGGGTTATATAGGGATGATAGCAGAACATGAGGTTGGGAGAGAGTCAGTATGCGGTGTTCCTCTGGTCTCCGCTTCAGTTCCTGCTTTGGTGGGATCCAGCCCACTGTGGGCGATACCATCCCTAGGCAGGCAGGCCTGGGTTATATAGGGATGGTAGCAGAACATGAGGCTGGGAGAGAGTCAGTATGCAGTGTTCCTCTGGTCTCTGCTTCAGTTCCTGCTTTGGCGTCTGTCAGTGATGGAGTGTAACGGGTGGTTTATCCTGGCAACGGAAAGCAAACCAGGGTACCCACTGTTCAGTTAGAGAATCTGAAGCTTGGAGAGATTGAGTATGAACCTGGCTAGGCTCACATAAAGTAAGGTAAGAACTTATGCATGGCTGTTCCCTTCTGCATCCTCTCCCCAGAGAAAGGAAGAGCCGCAAAGCATGCGCCCCCCTCACCCTCAGGTTGTTGTGTATCTCTTGAACAGAACCCATGCTGCTCTTCAGTGGTACCCAGTGCTCTCATCTCCACTGCCTCTCCAGCTTTACCCAGCCCTCTCATCTCCACTGCCTAGTCATTTATTAGGCGTTCTGTTCTGTTTCTCTTCCTTCGCCGTTTATTTGCTCTCGCCTTTCATTTTTTAAGAGGTGAGGAAAATGCAAATCAGCAAACGAATACCATGCATAATACAGCCAGCCCATCAGACAGTCACTGTGATAGCCAGCTCTGTTCTAGGACAAATTGGTCTATGAGGACCTGACACACCTCTCGCATCTCCCGTTGTATTGATGTAACCCAGCCTGCATAGAGTTCCAGGCTTTCTGCCCAAGACCTCCTCCCTGCCAGAAAGGGCCAATGCCAGGGGGCAGTGCGAAGGCTTAGTGAGTAAAAGCCTTGCTGTGAAACCTGGTAATTCACATGGTGGATGGAGAGAACTGTCTCCTCTGGGCTCCCTATGCCCACAGTGCATGCGCACACAATAAATTACAGTTTTTTTTTAAAAGAACAATGCAAAGTCTGCTTTTGTTTGGTCACCATGGTCAAGGTAAGCAAATGGATCGAGGGTCTTCAGTGTCCTCAGAGCCACAGGAGAGTTGAGCCCTGGGATGTTGTAGAAACCCCTGAAGTGCAGACAGAACCGCTTGAAGCTGCCCCTCCCAATCCCAGGCCTTGGCTGTGGGGACTGCCTGACCTTATCTGCCCCCTCCTGCACTTCCTTCCCGGCCTTCTAGCTACAGTCTTAGCACTCACCTCCTCAGGCCTGGCCCAGCAGCTTTGATTCCTTATGCTCATCCCTTCACAGCACACTTAACCACAGGCAAGGCTACACCTACTTTGATCTTCCCTCTTACAATGCTCTCACAGACTGGATTTCCAGTGCTCTCTCAGCCCTTGGATTTCCAGAGAGTTCTTTCTTTGGCCTCTTGTATGAGCTCTGATGAGTCTTTGTGGGTGGATCCAGACATATCCAGATCCCACATGGTGAGATGTGAGCATGCTCCCTTATGCTAAGCCACAGCAGAAGTGACAGCTGCCATTAACTGCATCCAGGCTAAGTGTCTGTTCACTAGGCACCGTCTTGGCAAGTACTCACATGCACGGAGATAGGCAGGACCATATACTTGCTTTCCAGCCAAAAAAAATCAAGTTTTAGAGAAAGCATACAAACTTTCAAGATTAACTCATCTCACAGGAGGGAAGGCTGGAGTTCATAGGCAGAGCTGGGTGTTCTCAGATACCTAGGAACTTGCAGTCCAACCTCTCAGCCACTATGACCTGACTGAGAACTTGAGTGTACAACTACGTTGTTGACTGTGTCTCTAACTAGGTCTCAGTCACAAGAGATCACAAACACATGTGCACCTATGTAAACACACACACACACACACACACACACACACACACACACTGTCCCTCCTTATTTGCATTTTGGGGAATTTTCTGAACTAGCCCCGAGTAGAAAGTGAAGAATCCCCACTAAGCCAACATTATTAATGGTGCACGGAAGCCATACCACTTACGAGCACACAAGCTGATGGATTGCCCTGTATCTGTTGCACATATGAACATATGTGGTTACAGAGGGAAACAGAGGTCCCAGCCTGAGGAGCATTGATTGGCTTGGGTTGCAGATATGACAGCTTTGGATGGCCCAGCGGTCACAGCGCTCAATGATGAGACTCAGGTGGGAAGAGCCTCTGAAGACCATCTGACCCTCGACATTCTGGTTTTCACGAGAAGAATGTGCTGGTCTGATATTTGAAAAAATACATGGATCATCTTGTTTCTTCTAAGCACCTTGGCTTCTCCAAATGTACAGGTGGAAAGTAGCTGGTCTCTGAGGAGATGCTGAGGCCACTGAGCTGGGCTAATTAGATGAGGAGGCCCCCACCGCCCTACCTGTGGCCTGCACAATGACACCATCTGCTGACTTCGGGTATTATGTGGGTTCCCAGGATCTTGTTTGGTATTTTTTTCCCCCTTTAAACAGGCCATGGAAAGCAGATGCAGATTTTTCTAATGCAAGTTTTTCAAAATCATTTCCATCAAATTGTTAATGGTCCTGTTACCAGGAGCTCTGGGGCTCAGAGGCCACATCCACCAGCTGAGACCCTCACGACTGCCAAACAGTATCAGATGACCATTCCAGAAGTGAGTAGCTCTGGGTTGGCGGGGGTCAGGGGGACTGGGCAGGAGTTTTAGGGGGGTCTGCCTAAAAAGGTCAGGTCAGGGAAAACTGGCCTTCTTCTACCTTTCCCATCCCAAAATGCAGTTCTCAGCCACGACTATGCCATCCCCTTTCCCTCGGGGATTGAATTCGAATTCTCCTCCCATCTGTCTCCTCTATTTTAAGGCCAACCCATAGTCCCAAAGACTCAAATAAGAGCCTTTTTCCTCCAGATTCCAAATCCTTGTACCATCAAACCTTATTTAGGCTTTCTCAATCCAGGTGTACTCTGACCTCCAGGGCTTTGCTTAGGCTGTTCCCTATCCCCGCACACCAATCTCTCCTTTTCTATCTTAATGACTTCCAGTCAGCCATCGGGTCTTTGGTCCAGCACCACCTCCTCCAGGAAGCCTTCCCTGATCATCCTCCACTCCACTTCACAGGCATGACAAATAACATTCATTTGAGTTATCCTCAACTTCCAAGTATTACGAAAAAAAAAAGGTTCAAGATGGAAGGACAAGTCTCACCAGAACAATGAGTTAGAAAAACAGGAGTCAAGAAGGCAGGCAAAAGCACAGGGTCATTGGTTCAGCCCTCGCTCAGACATTCCCAGACCTGTGCTAGCATGCACAGCAATCAGCCAAAGGATATGTCACAGCACTGCTGGGTTCACACTGGGGGAAGGGAGCTTCAGGTGACTTGACATCCTTTACTTTTGTTCATATTATCTACATTTTGCACAATAAACTAGGTTACTTTAATTAACTAGATGTTACGATTTGAAAACGAAGTATTTGTGCTGAATATCTGGCCCATGGGTAAAGAAACCTGAAAGAGAGCTCAGACTGGTTCAAAACGTATAAACAGGGTCTGCTATGGTGATGCTGTCCTGCATTTCCAGCACTTGGAAGGCTGAGGCAGGAGGATTACTGAGAGTTAGGGGTGGTGGGCAGAGGGGTTAGCAGGTAATTCACTCACTTAAATATTTATGCCATTTTATCCCATGAGTCTGTATTATTAATATATCATTTCTAAAGAGTAAGTGTTTGTGCAGGCGTGTGCGTGTGCTTGTGTATGTGCATGAGAGAGAGGGAGGGAGGGAGGGAAGGAGGGAGGGAGGGAGAGAGGGAGAGAGAGAGAGAGAGAGAGAGAGAGAGAGAGAGAGAGAGAGAGAGAATGAATGAGAACAGTATTCAGAGGCCAGCCAAGGGCATCAAATCCCCCATAGCTGGTGTTACGGCAGTTATGAGTGACAGTGTGGCTTCTTAGAACAGAACTTAGGTTCTCTGCAAGAACAGCAGGCTCTGTTAACTACAGAGCCTTCCTCCAGCCCTATAATTTAAAAAGAAAAAAAGCTATAGCAGAAAAGACTTTAAATAGTAGGATCAACTATACTGTAATTAATAATATAGGATTTCAAGTAAACCATGTTAACCCCAAATTTGATTTTTCTGGCTGCTTTATTAGAATAATTGGTTAAGACTTTTAATTTGGAAATAATTTTCCATGGAAGGAAAAGCTGCACGGATGCTATAACGGATGACACCCAGAACACCAGCACACCTCACTCACAGCTTTAGCTCTTACTGGGATTCTGCTCCATCCGATTCCTGCTCAGTGATATTTAATTCAAACTAGGAAAAAGGTATTTTAGGTTCATGTATCGCTTTTCATATCTCCATGGACTTTAGGGACCACTGTTTACAATGCACATACTATTTCTTTTCTTCATTTTAGAAATGATTTTATTTCAGTTACTTACTTGTGTGAGTGTGTGTGGTGTCTGCTTGTGCCACACAGTGTGAGTGGATGTCGGAGAACAACATGGAGATTTGGTATCCTCTCCTTCAATGTGTGAGTCCCCATGACTGAACTTGGGACATCAGTCTTGACACTGAGCCTCCTCCTCAATGCAGGTATTTGTTTTTTGAGATAAAATCTCACGTAGCCCAGGCTGGCCTCAAATTTACTGTGTAGCCACAGATAACCTGGAACTCCTGATCTTCTTGCCTCTTCCTTCTAAATTCTGGGATTACACGTGTGTAGCACCTTATCCAACAAGCACATACTATCTCCTAAGCTACAGACATGAAAGTACACAAAAAATGAAAAACAGACAGACAGGGTTCTTCTTCACAGCATTAGGTAATAGAATAAAACTCTGGATATTCCCAAAGAGTCTGGTCATGGGGATTGATAAAATAAATGGCAGTAAATCCATAAAATGGCTTGTTACTGGGCAGTAAAAGATGAGATGGATTTGTCTGAGGTGATATAGAAATATGTCCGAGGCACATTAAATAAAACTACAGAATAAAATGTGTAGAATATGAGCTGAGCATGCAAAGGAAGACGGGTGTATCCTAGAGGGACACAGGAAACTGCTGTCTCATTTCTAGCAAAGAGGCTGGGTCTTTCTTTCTATGTATTTTCTACTTTATGTGTCTTTACACCAATCGTGTTTAAGTACTCTTTATATAATAAACCAATAAACTAATGTGAGAAAAAAAAAGTACCCTGTGCTGTGACAGAGCCCAGGGATGAAGTGCTTGCCTAGCAAGTGTAGGGCCCAAGTTCGATTCCCAGCATGGGAAGTTTGATTCCTGAGCATCGTTAGTGACCTTCTGACACGAAGAGAGTGGTGCCCAGCTCTGAAGCTGTGCAGGTGGCACGGATGGGCCAACTCAAGCGTGTCCCCACCAGAATCTCCCTAAAGGCAGTGTGTTAGATGCAGTTCTCCACACAGTGCTTTGGATGCAGAGATGGTGGACTCGGCCCAATTCAGCCTACAGGTATGCTTCCTATGATCATACCCTCCCCGAGTGCTCTAGGAAAACCACGAAGGAACTTACATGAAAAATTCATTCACGAGTCTCTGGATTCCAGGATGAAAGAGAAACCCAGGCTCCTGGCTTATTGAGAGACATCTGGTCTGCCTTTGTGGGCACCACGATGTTCACCGAGATGCTCAATAGCCTGGTGCCGGCTGCTTTCTGCAGGTTCCTACTTTGCATAGGCTCAGCCACCTGCTCCTTGCAGTTGAGAACTTTGCAGCCTTTGTTCAGAAGTCACCTCAGTGCCACCTCTGGGGGAGTTGGAGCTGAACACCTCTCCCTTCAGTCTCTCAACTCCAGCAGTTCTTTCTACAGAAGCCCAACATACCCTAAGTACTTCTGCGACCACAGGACGAGGGCTGAAAATTCCCACTTTGATTACACTGATGAAAAGGCTCAGAGATGGGAGGTCACTGTACCATCATCACACAGCAAGTGAGTCTCAGGAGTAGGGTAAGAACTCGCACCCCGGGGTCATCTGCTGCTCTAGGTTGTGTCCCACAGACTAGATGATGGGTCAGCCACCATCTCCAGACTGAGGCAGCAGAGCTGCACTCAGAAACAATGGAAACAGGAACAATACTAATGCCAGCCACAGCTGCCTCAACAGCTCACATGTCTCAGGATGCGACAGAAGGCTGAGGCTAGGCGTACAGCTTTCAGTGGTGGCTTTAGAGCTTACTAGTTGAGTGTCTGTCTCTTTGTTTCTTTGCTTCAGTGGATACTATAACAACAGCATCTTCATCGGAAGATTGTTTAGAAGATCGAGTGAATTAATACGGGCAAAGTACTTAATCCACGCCTGGCACTTACTATGTGATCATTAAATGTAAGTGCCTGTGAGTCCACTTGGCAGGAGCTATACTAAGTGTCTTGTACACTTTATCATAGTCAACTCTCTCCACTAGGATGCCCGAAGTACCTTCCTTTCTTCACTCAGCCAGAGAGCATCCATTCCCTCCGCAGCGGGCTTTTACAGCAGTACCTGGCGCTGTCCATGGTTCTGAAGACACAGTATTAACAAGGCAGGCACTTGCGCCTCCCTGAAGATTGCATCCTGAGTGGGGAAGGCAGTTAGTGAGGAATGATGCTTTCTGGGTAGAAAACTGGCAAGCAGTAGGGCTGAGGAAGAGGGCTCTCAAGGTGGGATGGTTTCAGGGGAAGCACAGCCAGCGCAGAGATCTGCAGGGAGCGAAGGAGGGAGCTGACAAGGGGCAACAAGGAATGAATTTCTGCCAGAAGACATGAGAAGTGTGGAGATCCTGAAGTAGGAGGTGGACTGGTTGTTCTGTGTGTCTGAGGAGCCAGATGGAGGGCACAGTGATTGGAGCCATGAACAAAGGGAAGGATAGGCTAGTCCCTAGATGAAGAGATGGTCGAAGGTCGAACCATACTATGCTTTCTGTTTGCCCAGGGATATTCAGTGACTTTCCTGAAGTGGCTCAGCTACTAAGTGGGAAAAGCAGAAATTTGAACCCAAGATCATCTGGCATTAATGCATGTTCTGTCAATCAATAGGTTGCAGTGGCTTCGACACATAGTCTAAACAGTGGGGTTTTAGCCAGCTGCGACTGCTCAAACTCTCCTTAGACAAACTAAGGGTTGATGCAGTAGTGTGTGTGTGTGTGTGTGTCTGTCTGTCTGTCTGTCTGGGTTTTTTCACCTCTCCCTTTCTCTCTGTGTGTATGTGTGCATTTTCCTGTCTGTGTATGTTTTGCATGTAGGTTTGTATGTAACTGTATGTATATCTTTGTATCTGCATATGTCTCTCTTGGTCTATTTCTGGCTTTCTTGTGTGTGTGTCTTTGTCTTCCTCTGTCACAAAACAGAGCTGGTGGCTTTATTTACTGCTCCACCAGGAAGTCTGCCACCACACACACATATCATCTTGTCTGTGATTTCTACATTTGAGGAAATGTGTGTGTGTGTGTGTGTGTGTCTGTATGGATTTCTCCATCTTTCTCACTCTCTCTGTATGTCTGTGTGCCTGTGTGTATATGTTTATGTGTATCTGTATAGATTTCTCCATCTTTCTCGCTCTCTCTGTGTATATGTGTGTCTGTGTGTATATGTGTGCCTGTGTGCATCAGTGTGTATACATGTGTGTACCTACCTGTGTGTATGTGTGTACCTGAGTGTGTATGTGTGTGTATATATGTGTATGTGTGCATGTATGTGTTATGTCTGTGTACGTGTGTATATGTATATGTGTGTGTGGATGTGTTTATGTATATGTGTGTGCATGTATGTATGTGAGTGTGTGTGTGAGTGTTACAGGAAGTAGCAGAATGGAAGGGTTCCTTTCCTTCCAGACACACCCATATCCACCTTGGCATATCCAGCTAGTCTTGATGATACTGAGGGATTGGGGTTTATATGACAAAAGGTATTTGCTCCAAACCTGTCATATCTTGGGGAACCTCAGAGATGACAGTTTTAAAACTCCAGAAACACTTAAAAATAAAAAATTTCACACTTCTACGTGCTGTGTCCTCTTTGGTGGTGATCTATAGGGCCTCCATTGCTGGAGGCATTATCTTCTTAGGGATATATGGCACCGTTACAATTAATGCCATCCATCTGCAAAACCGGGGTCATAAAACCTGTAGTTTACAAGAGAATCTCACAAACTATGTATTATACATGTGTAGCTATCACTGCCTGACATTTCACGGGCAGAAACCACTTGGTTCAGAAGTCTCAAACCCAAAGCAGCTCCAACCACCCAGTCCTCAAATGTAGAAATCGCAGACAAGATGATATGTGAGTGTGGCGGCAGACCTCCGGGTGGAGCAGTAAATAAAGCCACCAGCTCTGTTTTGTGACAGAGGAAGACAAAGACACCAAACCATCAACATTTTAGTGGAAAAAGGAAAAGAGTAGCAGCCTGAAGACTGGGCTATTTTACCTGGTCACATGACCCCCACTCCTAGCAGAGGTCATGTGTGGAGCTGGGCTAAGCACAATCCTCCTTTGAGGCCTGTTCCTTTTGATTTATAGGCAAATGAATCTCCGGTGGGACCTACTGGGACACTTCAGAGTTCCTGGTCTGAGTTTCTAAAAAGCTTTCAAGTGAGGCCAATGTATGGTGGGAATCCTCCTTTGAGCCACTCCTTGCCAGGTGACTTTAAGAGATTCTATATAAAAGTTTAAGGGGAAAAAATGACTTGCCGTTGAACACAGAAAGACAACTGTGCATCTCTCTACCTATACAACTTGGTCTCCTGGACTCCGGGCCCAGTATCCCTCCATTGGGCTGTATTGCCTGTCTCCTGGCTTCATTTCCAAGCGCTTTCCAATTCTTGGAGCAGCTACAGAGAGGAGAGGCTACAAAGGTTATGCCTAGACCCAGTGCGCTGTGGTGCATCAACTCAGGAGAGCTGGTTGGAGCAGTTGGCAGAGGCTGCTCTGAGCAGCTCCCCCCACACACACACACAACCCCCAGAAGGTCAGAATGAATCATCTAGTGAAGGAAAATGATGTGGTGAGATTCAGAAAGAAAGCCATCTTTGAGATGACCCTGAGATGAGTCTTATGAGATCAAGGGCTCCAGGTCTGTGCTGCCTATTCTATTAGCCAGCTTGGATGACTTACAGAATCAGTACTCAGAGATGCCAGGTCCAAGAGCCAGCAAGCCAGACTCCAGCCATGCCTGCCACGCTCCATCCTTCTGCTGTCTATGGGCCAGCTTCCTCTGGGATATTGCCCCCTCTCCCTCATTCCAAGGGGATTTCCCCACCCTTCTCCCTCTGGCAGAGCTTAAGCCTCTTCTGCATGCAAATGAGCCTGGGCCTACCCAAGGCTGGCCTCCTGCGGCCACCGACATGATTACAAAGAGGCTTTATTGCCACTAGATTGCTCTTCCATGGGAACAGCCTCTTCAGAACCCTTTTAAGCCTCTCCGGCAAACATTTTGATTTCACTCTTTACTTCCCTGAGCTGACTTCGGATCCTTGTGCAATGGATTTGACTTAGAAATAAATATCCCAGTGTGACTACCCTAACCAAAGGGCCATTTACAAGGAGTGAAAAACAAAAAAAACCAAAAAAACCAAAAACTCATTTGTGATCCAAATAGAATTTTGGCCCCTGTCACTAATTTCGGTGATATGGTCCCTGACATTACATTCTCTAAACTAACTCTTGGTGTATTCTTTTCCCAGAATGCTGACTGAGATTACCATATGCCCTCGGGAGCAAAACAGAACCTGGAGAAAGAAAAAACGTCCTGTCTTTCACATTTCCCAAGCCACGGTGTTAGTTTGAACCCCTCTGTGATTTGCTTCCCTAACAAATCCTTAGTCACTCCTATGTACTGCTACTAGGTGCTTGGCTCCCATCCTCAGAGAGCTTCCAGACTCATGGGGGAAACCTCTAGAAAGTGGGCAAGAAGCTTTTTTGCAAACCTCTGGAGGCCAGTAGAAAGTCCATTAACTTGCTGAGAGAGCAAGCCTGTGTCCAGCTCAAGAGTTCCCATGTGAGTCGGTGAGACTCAGGCATCCTGTTCACTACAACAATCCTGCCAGCTAGAGGGCAGGCAACAGGGCCATGTCCAGCCACTTTACATATGGCAACTCATATGGCAGTCAAAGTCCTATGAGGTAAGTACAGCTATTTCTTCAGTGTCACCAGGGTAGAACCCCCATGGACGCAAAAATCAGTGAGTGCTTAGGACCGTGTGATGGCTATTCCTGGTTGTCAACTTGACTACATCTGGAATGAACTACAATCCAGAAATGGAGGGCACACCTGTGATCCAAATCTTGAGGCACTGTGGCCATGAAAAGCTTGGGTCCAGGCAAGGCAGTACATGCCTTTAGCCCTAGGAGACAAGCAAGTAGATCTCTGAGTTCAAGGCCAGCCTGGGACAGAGAAAGTTCCAAATCCAGGCATGGTGGTATATTTAATCTGGGCCACACCTTCTGCTGGAGGCCTGTGTAAGGACAGTGGAAGAAGGAAGACTCACTCTTCTTTGCCTGCTTGCATTTACTTGCCAGCACATCCGTTGGAATCTACTTCTTCAGGATTCCAGCTCAGACAGAAGTTCAGCTGAAACACCCAGCCTCGTGGGACAGAGCAACCACTAGACTCTTAGACTTGCTATTCATATCTGGCCATTGTTGGGTTGGTTGGACTGCAGACAGTAAGCCATTTCTATAATTTTCTTAATATAGAGAGACATTCCATGAGTTCTGTGACTCTAGAGAACCCTGACTAATACAGACTGCCGTATAAAATGATGCAGTATTTGCATGTGACCACTACACAACCTCCTGCACACAGAATCATCTCTGTTCCTTACAGTTTCTATCACAAGGTAAATGATTGGAAGCGACTGCTATATTCTGGTTAGGGAATAACAACAAGAAAGAAACACCTATATGCACAACATTTTTTTTTCCCAAATACTTTTGGTTTCCCACTAGCTGAATGTGTAGGTGCAGACCCTTGGATGGGAAGGTCTGTCTCCACTAAGGTCCTATCACCCACTAGTATTTGCAGACGAAGAAATGGAGGCAAGTGACTTGCAGGCAGCAGGTTCAGGGTTTGAGCTGGGGATATGGACCTCTTACATCTGTGCTGTGTCCCCACCCAAGCCACCATGTGAGAGTGAGGGCTGGGCAATGTTTTCATTCCAGACAGGCCCAGAGCTGGCCTCCTCAGACCCTCTGCAGAGTGCAGGTGGCCTCTCATGACCACTCGAGTGTGACTTTTGGTCTGGGAGATGCATCTGGCAGGCTGGGGCCCTCTCTGGAGCAATGTCTGGAGACAACAGTAATGAAAGGGAGCTGGTGCATGACGAGGTTGTCAGGCTGGGGACTGAAGGTGATCCCTCGGAACAGTCAGTGCCAGTCACGGACCTTGCTGGGGTTCTGTGGAGGCCCAGAAACCTCTGCAGCACCAGTGCCAGCTTTGAAAGGCTTGACGGGGGTGGGGGGCGGGGGGCAACACCTGCTGAGGCCCCAGGACACGGGGTTAATAAAACCCACCTGTTCCGAAGAACAGTGAGATCACCGTCTCTCTTACGCCAGGCTCTCGGTCCTGTTGCCCTTTCCTTTCTTATCTTTTATACATGGAGGGAGAGAAAGAGGAGAAGACAGTGTATGGGATGAGAGAGGAGAGGGAAAGATAGGGAGGCAGAGGGGAGGGAGGGGGATGGAGAGAGAAAAATGGAAGAAATGAGGACTCAAAAGGGAGGGAGGGTGGAGGAAAACAAAGGAGGTGAGGAATAAAGACCGGTGAGAAGAAAGTGGGGGGAGGAGGGGTAAGAAGGAGAAATGAGGAAGTTAAGGGGGGGGGATGGGCTAAGCCTGGCCAAAACCTTACAACCTCGTGGTTCAAGGCTCCCAGAGTCTGAGCCTTAATCTCTTTCCAAATTGACCAATAAGACTCTTCTAATGGGTTCTCTTGTCCTGTAAAATATCTGTGTGTTTCCAGTGTGAGGACACTCTGCTGGGCACAGCCCATGAGACTGGCGGGGCACTAAGCAAATAAAAACCTCAAATAAGTTTAATTCTGTGCTGCATGGAATGCTGTGAGGGAAAGGAGTGGGGCTCTAGAGGTGGAACATGGTGTCAGAGCGGGGTGAAGACACATGGGCAATGGCCGTGCAAGAAGCCTTGTGGGTATGGAGAAGAGAAGGCTGTGGTGAGAGNGCAGTATGGACCTTTTCCTCTCTGGTCCATGCTTCCTGGTCACTGCCTGTTCTTGCTCTGTCAAGGCTCTGGTCCAGTGAAGGACAACATCAGGGTCAAGTCCTGTCTCAGCAAGGTAATGTGCCCAACACATTACAAGGCTGCCACACATCTGTGATATAGATCTAGATTGTGAATATGGAGCCTGCCCACCGTGGACCACTGGCTTTCCATCTTCTGTGTGTACTCTGAAGACTTCCTCTCTGACTCATCATCTTCATGGGACAGAGGGTGGGGACTGGTGACAATCTAGTAAGGGTGTCAACTACTCTGGGCTGTCTTTCTGCATCCATAAAATCTACTCTGTGTTACTGCACCAACCAAATGTGGTACTATGAGTGGAATCAACCAGCGGAGGCAGAATGGTGCCTGGTGCATAGAAGGTGCTTCTGTGACAGCTTGTAACAATCATGGAGACAAACGCCAGACTCTGAACTGGGAGCACTTGCTCTGTGCTTAACACGGTGGCTTTGCTAGCTCCTCCCAATAACTGTATGAAGCAAGAATGGCTATGCACATTGTATAGATAAGGAAGCTCAAGCCATGCACAGAGAGGTGAAGTTGTTTGGCCAAGTTACGTAGCCAGAAAAACATGGAGAGCCATAAAAGGGAAGTTCCTTGGTTCTACTTGACTGTCACCATGCCCAGGAGGAAGTGACCTTCTTTACACTTCTCTGTGCCCACCTATTTATTGTCTCTGAGGTCTGTTTCCAAGCACATGCCAGACCAGGGGTCAGGAGATGAGGGATCAGACCCCAGTGTTTCTACCTAAACACTCTGTGGCTTATCTTCTTGCAGGGCTTGGTATCTCTAACGAGAGCATCGCTAGCAGGACGAAGCAGTTGCTAGCAGCCAGTCTGGACCAGCTTGGGCTAGAGGTCTGAGTCTGCTGTGGAAGAGTACTGTCGCCAAGAGCCAATCTGGGGGAAACAAGGGCTCCCGGCTCACTTGCCAGTGCTGAGCACCAGTCCAGCCAAGAACGGGGTAGCCTGTCCTATAGGGTCTGTCCCACTGTCTGCTGGGTGCCCTGCAGTGCACTTCCTGACCTCTCTGCATCACATGACTCCACTCCTGCCATACTTCCCAGAGTTTCCTCTCAGAGCCCCTCTGCTCAGGCTGTACACACCATCTGCCTTGTGCTTTTTCTGCCTTGCTGCAGAGCTGGCCTCTTCCAGAAGCCCTCCTGGCTTTGCTTCTGTCCCCACAGTCCTGAGTTGACTTCTACCCCAAGATGCGTTTTGTGAGGTGGCCACGGTCTATTCTTTTGTCTCTTGTGGGTAGCAGAAAGTTTGGGAGGAAGTTGCCATCCGCCGTGCCCAGCCAGGCATGGAAGGGTAGGTCATTCCTTTGTGTATTCAATCCCTGTTTGTTTCTGAAACGGAGTCTGACAAGTTAGCCCAGGCTAGGCTGGAACTTATGACCCTCTTCTTCAGTACCGAGATAACAGGAATGTGGCGATGCACGCCACCACTTATCGGAACTGTGTTCAGAGCCTAGCATCCCTCTGCTCAGCCACAGGTGGAGCTTCCTGGCCCAACTGCCTCTCCCTCAACTAATCGGATGCCCCTCCTGTTCTGCACCACAGCCACCACGGTCTTCTAACACATCCAGTTCCCCTCCCCCAGTGCCCTTTGGAATGTTCTCCAAGGGAAGTTCCTGACAGTTCAGAACTTGACTCCAAAGCAAAAAAGCAGCAAACATCACTCACTCAGCCACGCCTATGCTCCACCCCTGTTCAGGACATTCAGTGCTGTGTGAGTGTGTGTGTGTGTGTGTGTGTGTGTGTGTGTGTGTGTGTGTGTTCTCCCCTCTAGAACTCATGTCTCCAGCCCATCTTCTTCCCCACACTCACAGCACAGGGAAGCCCAATTTAGAGTCAGGCACCCAGTAAACAGCCATGTTAGCTCCCTTCCATAATGTGTGTGTTGTAATGAGTGAGAAAAGCCAAACTCTCATTTAAAAAACATTTTTTTTATTAAAGAGAAGGTTGGCTTCTGGGCTTCATTCAAAAGGCAAAGTGGACTAGAAGATCTGCATTGTCTTTCTTTCCCTGAACGGGGCTTGGCGCATCAGGCTTGAGCTGCCTTCAGTCCTGTGGTCTCAGAGGTGACCCAGGTTTGAACACATACCTTGTCTGTGCATCATGGCTGGCTCCCTCATGGAAGCAACTTCGCTGGCATCGGGAGGCAGCTGCTAAGTGGATGAGCATTCCGACTAAACTGCCTTTTAATTATTCAACGTGGTGTCAATGGCACGCATAGTTGTGACATTATAATGGACTCTGACTCCCGCGCAAATGTCGAGAAAGGCAGGGGCCCATTACCTTGTCAAAATGTTCGTTCCCTGTGACTTTATTGCCAGTACGCCACCTGAGTCTGCAAGCAGCCCTGAACAGAACCTGTGGTGGGAGGTGAGGTGTGTGTGTGTGTGTGGGGGTGTGACAAGCTCACTTGGAGTGAATTGGGATGACGAAGATTTGGGTGGCTCTCTAAAGACTTTGCAAATAGTCCAGTCTATAAAATACATTGGCTTTCAATAGAAATGAAGTGTTAGGGAGGAATCAACCAACACTGCTGGCAATGGGGCTTACTATGGGCAAACCCTTGGGCAAGGATGTAGCACCAGTGCCGAGACCACAGCAGTGCCATCCCATGAGGGTTTTATTTCATTAACAGGACAACCACTGACTGAGGACTTACTCTGCCAACCATGGTAGTGGGCTAGACTCTACTTAATGAAGTAGAATATCCCTCTGTCACGTAGCTACATATACAGGTGTACACACACACACACACACACACACACACACATACACACACACACTCCAAGGCAGCAAGGAGGATTCATTTGGACTGGAAAGGGTAAAAGCTAGATTCTAGGATTACAATCGCCTGTAACTTGTGATGCAGCTTTGAACAAGTCAGCTTCTTTGGTCTCAGTTGACTCAACCCTCTAGAACATTAGGTCTGAATCATTTCTAGCATGTGATGAGGCAGCTGGCGACACTATGCCACACACACACACACACACACACACACACACACACACACACATGGATCCTTCATCAGCATGCATGCAGTTGTCACTGACTGACTCAACAATGTGCGAGGACAGTGAGGAATTGAAGCCAAGTTGGGAGAGGCTACTGCTTTTGAGAGTATAGGGCAGAGCCCAGCTCTTGAAAGAAACAGCTCAGGAGAACGTCATCCGCAGCTGGGCTGATGACCAGGAGCATGGGAGTTAGAGGAAAGGCGCAGTCACTGTGGGCTTGGATGGCTGCAAAGGCTCCTGGGAGAAGGTAGAGAGTGACATGCTTTGGGGAACAGTAGAATCTCAGAAGTGGAAAGAGGGGAGGAAGATCAGATGTAGGAAGGATGAGCAGATAATGAGGGAGATGGCAAGGGACAAACCAAAGCAGAGTCACAGATGCCACCTCTGGGAACGAAGGATTCATCCATTCTCTCTGTGGGGGGCCGAGAGCAGGATCGGAAGAATTATTAGATAGTCTCTCCTCTGTTGCCCAGGACTTTAATTTCTTTTGAGGGAAATTGTCTGAGTTCACCACATAGCCCTGAGGACTTATGAATCAGCGAACACTCGGCCCAACTCTCGCTTGCTTCATGCTCTCTCCCAGGACTTTGCTGGTTCACTGCAGTTAGGCCTGGGTGTGAAAAATGCCCAGTGCTCATTCATTCCACAGATAGTGAGTGCCCTGCCCAGACAGAAAGGTGGTTGCTGTACTTTATGTCCCTGTAGCTCATTGGTTCCTACATTTTATTTGGCCTGTTCTTTCAATCTTCCAATTGATTCTCTTAGCAAACTGATATTCTTCCAGTATACTCCTTTCCTTAATTTATCAAGGATCAACAATAGCAAACCCGAGTAGATATTCAACCACACATCTATCCATCAGCTACCTAGCTAACCACCCATTCATCTATGCAGGAACTGGTGTATTCACATATCTACCATCTATCTACCAACTCACCCAACATCACCAACCCTCATTTATCCATTCAACTGTCATTGAATTAGTCCATCCAACCATCCATCAAACCCATCTATTTATCTATCTATCTATCTATCTATCTATCTATCTATCTATCTATCTATCTAATCACCTACTCATCTATCTATCCAGCCATCTCTTTGTAAACTTACCCTTAGATTTATTGATCATTCACCTATCTACCCATCTATCAACTCACCCGTTCTTACCTCCATGCATCAACTCACTTGCCCACCTACCCATTCACTTGTTATCCACCCATCCATCGTCACCTACCCACCCAGCCAGCCAACTACCTTTCCAACAATTCATCCACCCAGTCACTCACTTACCCATCCATTCACCTGCTATCCATCCATCCATCCATCCATCCACCAATCCATCCATCAACTCATTCATCTATCCATACATCTATCAACTCATTCATCCATCCATCAACTCATCCATTTATCTATCAACTCATCCAACCATCAGCTCAGCCACTCATCCATTCATCTACCCCTCCATTCATCTACCCCTCCATATCCATCCATTATCCATCATCTAATTACCTATATACTCATCCACGTATCTCCCATACATCCCCCCCTGGTTGATTGTAGCAAACTCGATGGGAAATAAATGAGGACAAAGAGAGAAAAGTTAAAGAGAGCTTCACAAGCTGGGGTCTGGAATGAAAAAAATCACATCTATAACAGCAAGCGATTAAACGCAAACCATCAGAATACTGTAGTCCCGTGGATAAAGATGTCACCAGCCAAGCCATCACTCACTGCTAAGTTATGTTGGAGGGGATTTTTAAAGAGCAAAGTTTAAAGGAAACAAAGGCATGTGAAGAAGCTAGCATCACATCCAGGACATATACCTGACTGGTCGCTTTCATTTCCCAATCATGCTCCAGAGTAGCTGTTAACAACCCTACAGTTTTAGACAGGGAAACCGAGACTCAGACAGTTTAAGCAGTTTGATCTTAGTTCACATCTATTCAATGGCAGAGTCCAAATTCAAATTGAGGTCTACCGCCTCTAAAGCCCTGGCCTTCTGTACAGCAGTAGTGCACCACAGCACTGACACTTCTTCCTGGACCTTGGTTTCCACTCTGCAGGGTGGAGTGAGACAGACGCATCCCAGAGGTGTCCCATTGTTCATGATTTTTTAATTTTTTACTTTAGGTACCACATGCCCTGTAATGTGTGCAGGACCCAACAAGCAATCCTAGCTGTTTGCATGTCTTGAGCCTCTCACATGTCTATAGTCCGATTTGTATGCTGTTTTTAACTTGAGAGTTTTAAAGTATTATGCAAATAGTATAAATTCAGACCATACTGCACACCTGTTGCAAGCTTACAGACCCTAGTTCTTTTTTTTTTCTTTTTAAAGATTTACTTATTTTATTTATATGAGTGCACTGTAGTTATCTTCAGACACAACAGAAGAGGGTATCGGATGCTATTTTAGATGGTTGTGAGCCACCATGTGGTTCCTGGGAATTGATCTCAGGACCTTTGGAAGAACAAGTCAGTGTTTTTAACGGCTGAGCCATCTCTCCAGCCCTGACCCTAGTTCTTAGAGGAGATCTGTGGTTCCCACACACCAGGAACCTGCAGCAGACTCTGGCTTGAGTCCTTGAAATTCTGGACAGAATTTTCTAGTCTTCCTTTATTACAGTAGTTCTCAGCATGTGGGTTGTGACCCATTTGGGGGCCTCAGATCAGATATTTACATTATGAAATAGCAACAAAATAATTTTATGGCTAGGGGGTCACCACTATACAATGAACTGTATTAAAGGGCCACAGCATTAGGAACCATCACCTTAGTTGAAAGTTCTGCTCTAATTGTATCTTTTATGCCAGGACCAATCTCAAGCTCCTGGTGCTAGCCTCCCTCCCCTAGAACCAATACAGCCCAGTCCCTTCGCCTTGAGCCTATCTGACCTTGTTTCTGAGGCTCTCAGAAGTCAGCTGCATGATTGCCCCCCCTTTAAGGCTCTTCCTAGTCTCAGAGGCCTAAGGATCCCTCCTTCCAGGCTGGTGTATAAATTTAAATATATTGAGAACTTAGGTAGAAATATTTTGCATTTTGTCTGTTACAATGTCCTCGTTGTACCCAGTTCAACCACTTGTTAAATCTCTAGAGAGAGGAAAGGGCAAGTCTCAACCTAAACCCACTTAGTCCAGTCAGCTGCATCATCCCAACAGACTCTGTGGTCCAGCCCAGAGGCCCTGTTCTCCACCCCTGTGCCTCAGAGCCTTCTCTGCAGCCTAGTGAAGGAAGCCTTCTGGGATGATTTCTTCAGCTTTCAGTCTAACCACACACGATTCTAATTCACAGCTTTTACAGTCCACACTGAGTGATTTCTTAATCAATAACCTAATTCGTTATAAAAAATCAATTGGTTAAAAATTAATAGCTTATCTTTTAATGCAGCTAACCAACCCCAAACCCCAGGTTAGTAAGTTATTTCCATTAACAAGGGCGAAAAATCTTTAGCAGTACAATCATCTTTACATTTTGAAATGATAAGCTTCATACTGATTATAGAGCTAATTATATGACAATGACCCCATTTCTTCATCTCTGTCCCCTCTCACCCAGGTGGGCTTTCCTGGCTTCTCTGCTGTGGATAAGATCCATGCTCCTCTGGTCCACTGTCTATACTGTACAGTGAACTTCCTAAAGTTACTAAAGTATATCTGACCTTGACAATCTCCTTGATCCTCTTTAATGATCTTTTCTGGGCCTCTATCACCTATTAACGTCTCAAACCCAGGTGAGCACCTTTGGATCTGCTGTGAATGAGTTTCATGTGACCCACATGGAGACTTGCAAGATTTTAACTGGGATGTTTCTATGAAGGGCTAGCACTATTCTTCAGTTTGTCAAGGGGGTCTTACTGTGCCCACCCAACTTGCACCTATTAGACTCTTAAAGACAGCTTTCTTTCCAACCTTGAGAGAAGGTGGGGTCGCCTCAGCGAAACCTGCAGCGTGACTGAGGACAAGTCTAAGTACTTGAGCCCTTTCAGGAAGAACACAAATGACTCCTGTTTATTAAGTCCCTGCTGTGTGCCAGGCCCAGTGCTAATCACTTCACAGACATTATCTCATACAAACTGCCCACGAATGCCAAGTAGAGGAGGAAGCTAAGAAGGGGGATGCTAGGGTGTGGCCTCAGGCCAAAAGCTAAGCAAGAGCAGCACCAGGGTTCAAATGTATCTGGTTGTACAAGCTCTACACTGCAGAGCCGTGTGGTCCCGATGGGAGTGGTCTGCCTTTTCCTTCGTTCATGGCACAGAGCTTGACCCTCACGGCATCCGTCTTCTCCTAAGAGCTCTGCCTGTCTGTGCTCTCTGGGCTTCCCTCCCATCTTCCGAAGTTTCCCTCTCACCCTGTGTTGCCAGCCCTTCCACATCTTGCCCCAGCTGTTGGCAATCCAGGGTTCAGCCCTCAGCCTGTTGCTCTCTCTGTGCGCAGGCTTCACGTCTGTGATTCTTCTCAGTTCTAGTGACTAAATCCACCATTGCAGTTATGATCCCCACGGATCTCCCCTGGAGCTCAGGTTCACATGTCCAAATACATTTAGGATGCTTGGTTGCTCTTTGGGGCTCAATGTACCCCAAATGGGGAGTTCCATCCACACCTCTATCTAGATCTATTCTCCTCATGGTTTCACTGGGGTCAGTATCAGCCCAGTGCCCATGCAAGGGAGGTTTCTTTGCTCCCCAGCCTGGAGCTGTGTTACCACCACTACCACCACCATCCCGGGTCATCCTTCCACCTCTGTGCCTTAAGCCTCATTGGCTCCATCTCCCAAATTGGATCAGACTTGCCACTTCTAGTGCCTACTGCTATTGAGTCTGCTTATCTCCTTCATTCTAACTAGAGTTTGCGCCCTTAGGTGTCTTCTTGCCCCCATTCATACCCCATTGTTATTCGAACTCTGAAGCCATTAAGATTGCAGAAGAGTTACCGCTCTGTGGTGCTCCCACACCTAAGTCCTCAGTGGCTTCCCTGAGAGGAGCCTCAAACTCCAGTCCAGACTACAAGGCTTGCTACAGTCCTCCCTACATTTAGTTTTCCCATGTCAGCTTACACAGCTCTCTCCTTCCATTCTGCCCAAGGTGCAGAATCCTTGCATGCAGCTCTTAAAAGAGGCAACTTCATTCTGAACTGGGGGGTGGGTGGGTGGGGTGGGAGAGCTTTGTGTGGTGTCTTCTGCCTGGCACATGGTTTCTGGGGTGTCCCCTGTTGTGTTCCACCATTGTTTAGGTCGCAATCCTGACTACATGAGATGAAACATCTTGTTCACATTTCTTTCCCTGGCCTCTAAGCTACTGACCATTGTCTTCACCATCCCTGCTGCCATTTTAAACTATACATCACCGCTTACCTTTTCTACCCCATTTACCTAACCTTTTAGACAGTTAGTCCTGTGAGGGCAGGGGTGTGACTCCCTGTGTTCATTCACTGTGTTCTGGTATGCAGTCAGCACTCACTATTTACTGATGAATGGCTTAAACCTCTGAGGGGATGACTAGGGATGAAAACAGATTTTTAGACAAATCCTTATTGAATACATTTGTTGTTGTTTTTCAGTACTGGAGATAAACCCTGGTCCTTGAGCATTCTCAGTAAATGTTCTGCCAAAGAGAAATATCCCCAGCTCTAGGTATCTATTTATTTGTACACAGAGAAGCATAAAGTATAGAAAAATCCTCTTCTTAGCACATGCATCCACAGCCCCCACCCCGTACATGGGTATGCTTCCATCACCGTGATCATCACCACCATCTTCTTCACCATCCCCATCCCCATATTTATTACCAGCACCAGTACCAGCACCACCATCATTATCACCAATCATCCTTATTACTCCCATCCCCGTAGGTAGTAGCAACAATCTCCAACATGTCTACAGTGCATGTGCTGAAGAGCACACTTTTTCTGCATCTTTGGGTTTTAAGGACATCACAGCAATGGAGTTTAGTGGCTAATTTGTATCCACATATTTACAAATGAGGGAACTGAGGAAGTCACTTGTACAAGATCACCCAGCTTCCAGTTCAAAAAAGACATTAACTTCGACACCTGGGAGATGTACAGGGTCTTCTCTTTAACTGAACTAGCTCCCTCCCTGCCAGCCTCCTGTGCTGCCAAGTCCGATGAGGTAAGCAGAACTCAGGACTCACTCCCATTTGAATGCCTGGTGAAGAAACTGCCCTTGAGCCTGTATTTCACGATGGCAATGTAGGAGAGGCCTTAATTTCATGACTGCTTCAGGTGAGTGTAAGAGAACTTTTTTTTTTTTTGGTTGGTTAAGGAAAAAGAAATTACAAAATTAAAAGAGGGGAAAAATAAATTACTGGTGACTGTTTTTACTGCCTTTGCTTACACGCCGCAGTGAAGAATTAAAAAGTTATATAGCTCAGGTTCCTGTTCGTGACTTATCGCAGATGAATCCTCCATATTTATAGCATTTCTCCTCGTGGGGGCCATCTCAAGACAGTGAGTAACCCCCTGATATAGGTTGCTGCTCTCTGTCCTGGAACCCCGTGGGCCCTGTGAACTCAGCGCAACTGTCACTGCAGAGATGATGTAAGGACCACACTTACTTACCATTCTCCTGTGAGGAGGGTCACACTAGGGTCTGGTACAGAGAGCAAACACCCTGCAAAGGCTGAACTATTGTGGCCAAGGCTCCATGCCAGAAGCCCTTCTTACATCCCCACCTCTCAGATGGGGAAATGGAGGCACAGAGAGTTGAGATGGCCTGCCCAAGGTCACTGACAGAGACTTGCTTTCCATGACTCCAGATCTTGAAGAGTTTAAAGGCCAGCAGGAGAGGAGTTGAGCAAGGGAGAAGGGGTGGGGAGGGGACATGGCCATTTAGAGCTAGGTTCCACAAAGGACTATACCTGGTTCTTTTATTATTCTGAAGACCACCCTGAAAATGTCTGATGTTTCTGTAATACCCATAAAGGACTGAAGACCCAGAAAAAAATGAAAAATCTTGTCTAGGATAATTAGGAAGGGGCATTGCTAGGATTTGAACTGACATCTTTCTGGGTATCAGTAACGGGGTGGCAGGTGAGCTGTGCTCAGTCTCCATTACCTCATGTACCCTGTATGGATTGGCTCCATGGAAATGAGGTCTCTCTCTCTCTCTCTCTCTCTCTCTCTCTCTCTCTCTCTCTCTCTCTCTGGTTTTATTTTCTTTGGGTGGGGGTTGGTTTTTTGAGACAGGGTTTCTCTGTGTAGCCCTGGCTGTCCTGTAACTCACTCTGTAGACCAGGCTGGCCTCAAACTCAGAAATTTGCCTGCCTCTGCCTCCCAAGTGCAGGGATTAAAGGCATGTGCCACCAGACCTGGCTAGACATCAAAGCCCGACTACTTGGAATCAGGTAGGGACCAGGGATAGGAGCTGCATTCCCTGCTCCTAGGCACTGGCTGGGAGGTGTCCTGTGCCCTTAGACCACGATGAACAGCGAGCTGGGTCCCACTTGCTCGAAAGCAGTTGAGCTGCAAAGTTTTCCTTGGTGTTCAAGGACGAAGATGTGGAAACCCAGCACCCCAAGGTGACTTTTTCAGGAGGCACAGAGGTAATACACACAGGGCAGCAAAAAGGCCGCCATAGCCCTCAGCGCCCACCCAGAAGTGAGCGTGGGGAGGGGCGAGCCTAGACTAGATACAAATTGCCACAAAATTCTAAACCTGAAAACAATGGTGGGCAGATCCCAAGGTCAGGGACTCCTTGCCTTTTCTGACTGCACTGGCTGTCCAGAAAGACCACCCAAGGAAGACTGCAGAGGTCTAGGGGAGCCAGGGAACTCCAGCTACAAAATTTATCTGGGCTATACTCCAAGACAATGGGATTATGGCCTTGGGGGCTGAAACTGTGACTTTTTTTTTCAATTTCCCCATGTGATTCTAATATACAGCCAAACTGAGAAACGCTGGTATACCATCTCCTCTATTTTCTGGGCAGGCACCAGTGCCTCACAGAGGAGCCACAAAGGACGCGTGGCAATAGAATTCAACCCTGGTCTTCTGGCCTCCATCTTGTGCCTCCTCCTCCATTTCTTTAGCTGGGCAGTTGTGACAGGACAGTGGTCTGGTTGCCTGGGATATGGACACCACCCTCGTTTCCTATCATGACCTAGGCACCTGGGAGGCCCAGACTGGATCATGTCCTGCAAGACTACCTAAACTGGTTACATGCTTCAGCATAGACTGGAGAACCGAGGCAATTACCTAATGTGTTAGCAAAACCTGTCCCTGCGGCACTCCAGTGAGCCAAAGTCATAAATACGAATTGGTAATTTCTCTCTGGAAGCCTGCCTCCTGACTCCCATACCATCCCCTCCCACTCAGAAAAAAAAAATCACCTACCACTGCCTGGTTGTCCTGTCCCAGCTGGGGTGGCAGTAACTCTGAGTTATTTAAACATCTCAGGCAAATTTCATCTTGAGATCTGAATCATCACTCCTAACCTCAGCTTGCTTCTGCAGCCTACTGCCTGACCGGAGCAGACCTGCTAGGCTTCCACAGACAGTAATAAAAATGCCCTGCAAGGACTAATTAATGGCTCCCAGAGGCTCTCATCTTTGTGCACAGCGTAGACTTGCACCAGCCCCGGAAACGGGGTGAGATGAGCTAACTTGTCTTGGAGAGATGACCTCCAACTGGCTTTGTGACCTTGAGCAAGTCGTTGTACCTGTCTAGGACCTGTAACTCTTCTCTTGCTTCTTTCAGCTTTGTGAAGAGCTACCCCACTGCTTGCAGGTACCTGGAACAAAGTCTTTCCATGGGAAAGCCACTCTAGTGGAGTCCATAGATCCTATTCATCCCTGATCCACAGATAGTCTTGAAGGGCAGCATAGGGAAGATGGGAATGTGGGATTCCAGGTGGAAGGAAAAGCATCTATGAAGGCTTGCTCCATTGACCATTCAGATTCCAGGACCCAACATATTTCTGCGCAGCCAAAGACATGATGAGTGGAACTCAGAGCTTGGAGATCTCCTGGGGGCTTAATCTTATTTTGAAGGTGGAGGGAAGTTTCCCTATGTGATACCTTTAGACAAGACTCTCAGATTAAAGATAACAAAATGGTTATCAGGTCCACCTTTTCAGCACTGAGCTGGAAAAGCTACTGAGGGGGACTTATCTGTTGCTTGGCTACAGGATCCCACAGGGATGGGGAGATTGAATTGATGCCATGGTGTGGATTAGCACTGATAGCCTTTGAGCCCAGCACAGTACCTGGTCTATAGAATGCACCAGACAAATATATGAATGAGAAAATGAATCTGTGAATAGTTGAATGAACAAAAGACAGAGCAAAAGAATGAGTGACCAAAACACCCAAGGAGCTTATGAATGACTCAATGGAATGAGTGAGTCCGAAAGCAGGTGTGCAGGCTGCCTCGTGATTCTAAGAGCCATTAGCAACAAAATAACATCAGGCTTCTGGCTGCATTTACCTGGGGATTGGCCTGGTCAGAATCTCAGCACCCGGCTGCACAAAGACTACTGATGACTGTGATCATGAAGGAGGTTGGTCCACTGATATCCATACCATCAGAGCAGGAAGCAGACATGCCTGGCAGCTCATCTCTGCTAGGGACTCAGATATGCAACTCTCTTGCCATTTCTCCATTCACAAGGTCTCTGAAGAGCCCTTCATTTCAATAGCAGACAAGACAAAGGAAGAGGTATTCTTCACAGTTGCTGCAGGGCAAGTAGCTCTGGGGGGAGGGACTGGGGTGGGAGCCAGAGCTTCAGCTACAACTCAGCACAAGGGAGCCCTGCCTTGAACCCTATTCACCACCACACAGAGTGGCAAGTTGAAATGCAGCCAGGGCTGCCCCATTTAGAAGCCTTAGCATCCTTCTTAGGCTAAGCTGACCTCTCTCCTGGCCTTGGATATCCTTGTTACATAGAATGTGGCCCAAGGGACAGTCTGGTCTCAAGTAGTGCGGATATTGCCTGAGAGCTTCTCAGACATGCAAGACCCTATTTACTGAACCGGAGTCTGTACTGTTGCAGAGTCTGTTTTGTTCCTGGGTCACTCTCAGGGACATAGAAATTCCTGAACTTCGAGAAACTCTGCTTGGATAACTCAGGCGCACCTGTGTGGAACCTCTCATCCAAGAATTTAAACCCTGACTAGGTTTCACATGCCCTCCACCAGGATAAGAGACAACATCCCCGTAAGAGGGGACAGTGACATTGACACTTGCAAAAGGTATACACTTAGACGCCTGCCAGCAAGTCACCACCCACTATATAGAGCCCAGCACTATCCTGGCTCTGGCACTTGCTGGATAAGTTTGGTCAAGTCAAGCCTTGATTTCTTCATCTGTCAAATGGGTTTATGCTACATTCTGCTTATTTTGTGGTTATGGGAGTCAAAGAAAGTGAGGGATTTGCATGCTCTCTGTGAAAGCCTGGGAAAGAGGGCGGGGCAACTTGCCATCCCCGGAGGTGATCTTTTCAGAGGCTCAACTAAAAACATTCCTACAAGTCAAAGGCTAGAGACCTCTGGCCTCAGGAGGACTGGTAGGCCTAGGAGGAGGGAGCTGGGTAGGATGCTGCATTTCACAGAAAGCTCCTAAGTCGGCCTTGCCCACTGAGCAGCCCCCACTTGTGAATCTGAGATGATTGAATTCTTAGGGTTGCATTTTCCCATTTGAAAGGAGAAGCTGCCTAGAGACTTAAGGCTCCATCCCATTAGCATTCTAGGGGGTCAGTGTTTCCAGGCTGCTCGGGCCACGTTGTTCCTGCACACTGTGTGGGAGAGGGAGGCAGTTCCACTTCAGAAGGAGCCAGATGTACCCACAGCACAAAGAACAAGGACTGGAGCTGTGAAAGCTGAATTTTCTAGTGTTGGAAGGAAGGAGGCAGATGCTTCTCCCATGCTGGCTTTGCTTTGCCAGCCCCATGCTGAATGGAATCCGTCCCCATCCTTGGGTGGCCTCCTCTTCTCACCTGCCAGGTCTACACACAGGATTCCTTCCTCAGGTACCAATCCCACCCTGCTCTTTGTCTTTAAACACCTCTCGCTGATCCACTGATATATACCTGGCTCTTAAATCTTTTCTCAGTATTTGGGGTTATCGATTTGTTTGCTTGTGATGTTAATGGCACAACCGTCTCTCATCCTACAATCTTTCCTGGTGGCATAGATCCACAGTCCCAGCTGCTCAGGAGGCTGAGACAGGAGAATCCCAAGGTCTTCATCTACCTGGCTAATTTAGTGACTCCTGTTTCTGGATAAAATATTTGACACGAAAATGTCTGGAGATACAGCTCAGTGGTAGAGCACTTGCCCAGTATGTACAAGGACCGGTTTCAATTCCCAGCACAAGAAGTAAATAAGTAAAAGCCGGGCCCTTCCTCTATAAATTCTGGTTCAATAGCTGTGATCTGTGACTATAGCTTTGTTTTCCTTTTGTTTGATTGTTTGGGTGACACAGGGTGTCACTTCATAGAGCAGGCTAGTCTCGAATTTGGGAAGATTCTCCTGCCTCAGCCATCCAAAGATGGAATTGCAGGTATAAGTCTCTACACTCAGCTGTGGCCAGGGGTTTTTACTTAAGCCCTCTGATGCTTCAGTTCTTCATGGATACTGGGAAGCCTGGCTCCAGAAGCTCTCTGTGAGGGAAGGTTAAACTCATGCCCTTGTGCTGCCAAGCCGTGCCAGACCTCGGCAGGCTCCCAGGAACTCTGTAGACTGAATAAACGAATAAGTCCACAGGTATCGTAGGGTGAGGACTCTCCTGCCCCAACAGCAGAATGGGCAGATAGCAGACTTGCCTATAGGGCAGCTGTGGTGTTTGCTCTCAGAGGGATGACAGTTGATAGGGCTGGGAAACACTGACTGCAACCAAGACCAGGAAAGGAAAGGATTCCAGGATGGGCCAAGACCCCTTTTGCTTTTCCCTTTTTTTTTGCCTAATGGGGAGGCCTGGCGTGATATGACCACAGAAAAGGAGCAGTGTTTTAAAAACAGTATTGTTCCTTTGTTTCAAGTGTGTATGTGTTGTGATACAGGCAAGGTTAAAACGTTTCAAGTATATAGAGAGGGGTGCAGGTGGAGAGGCAAGCTCTCCCCCAAAGCACAAACCCCAGCCCCAGGGATATGTGAGCTCATCTCGGACCCCAGCACTGAGAACGGACATATGGGAAAGGCAGGACTCCCAGGGAAGGCAGCAGCATGAGCAAGGGCACGGATGTTGGGAAATTTCTTGGACACAGAGAATATTTCATAAGTGACTTGGCACAGTAGCTCAAGGCCATGAACTCTTGACTCCTCAGGGGCAGAAGAAGGGATGGCAGCCAAGGTCACAGGGCCCGTGAGGACTGTCCCATCTCATCTGCTAGTTAAGAGTCTTGGAATGTGAGAGCCAGGAATGAAGTAGGTGGGAATCTTTATAAATTCACCATTCAAATTGCTGTCTATTGGCTGAATGTGGTGGTGAGCACCTATACTCTAAACACCTCAGAGGCAGAAAGGCAGGAGAATCCGGTGTTGAAGGCCAGCTTGAATTACCTGAGACTTTTTCAAAAACAAAACAAATCAGATCCAAAAAGCAAAACAAAATCAATAATGCTGTCTGCTAAGTCCTCAGCAGTATATACCCCTATTACCCTGAGCCTTGATTTCTTCTTCTGTAAAATGGGTGCAATAGGATTTAATTCTTTTTTTGTTTGTTTTTGTTTTTTTTAAATTTTGTTTTATTGTTGGTTTTTTTGAGACAGGGTTTCTCTGTGTAGCCCTGGCTGTCCTGGAACTCACTCTGTAGACCAGGCTGTCCTGGAACTCAGAAATCCACCTGCCTCTGCCTCCCAAGTGCTGGGATTAAAGGTGTGCGCCACCACCGCCGGGCTTTGGGATTTAATTCTTAAATGTTGTTCTGAGGGGTTAAAGAGTGTTACTGTCTGAGCCTGACACATCTCCTGCAGGCTAATGCTTTGAGCACATTTTCCCCAGACAGTGGTGCTGTTATCTATGGGGAGTAGGCCATTCCCGGTGGGTCTTTGAAGGATAAATCTAGCCCCTGCTACTCACAGCTCTTTATGCTTTCTGTTTTGCTACAATGTATACAGCCTTGGCCACCTGCTTTAGCTGCCAGGAAGTAAGCTGTGCCTTCTCCACCATGTTGGACAGCAACTCTCTGAAACCATGAACCAGAATAAGTCTCCCCTTTCTGAATTTGCTTCTTTCAAGGATTGTGGTGACAGTGGCAGAAAATAGAGAGTAAGCCTGGTGCATAGTAGGTTTTTTTTCCTCTCTGCCCCACCTCATAACATCAATTAATTTCATCTAAGTTGATTTTGTGGAGTCCGTCATCAGCATCTCTTAGCAATGTCCCTTGTGCCAAGCCGATCCCCTCACCCCGGGGAACACAGAGATGCCTGACCATTTCCACCTGCTTCCTATTTTCCTCCATGCCACAGCTCTCCCGACTTGAGTTTGTTGGCTGTGGTAAACAGGACATAGCTCTTGCCATTCTGAAGTCATGGTAAAGATTAAAGGCTGGAATGCTATCCTCTGCCGGATCTTGAAAATGAAACTCTTTGGATGTGAAAAATGTAGTTCGGTTTCCATGCCTGGCTAAGAGATTGGATGCTCATAGAATATGCAACAACAACAACAACCCCAAAAAAGGCTCCCACTCCGTGTACCGTCAAAAATGTAATGTAATTATTGCGATGCTAAATATCCCCAGCTGTTCTGAGATATTTGAATCTTAAATCAAGCCTGCCTGCCTGCCTGCCTGCCTGCATCCCGCGCTTGCAGCTGGGTGTGTATCAAACAACCAGAGCTGGGAAACTTGAGGCAGAAACTTCAGGCTCACATCTCCATCTTGCTAGCTAAAGTGCTGGGCTTTGCCCCAGCATTGTAATGAGGATTCCCCCCAAGTCTGAACTATTGGCAGTCTCACCAAAGAGAACCATGTGCCTTAACAGGCCCCCGTGCAATCTGGCAGGCCATAAGCATCTATCCAGATAGTCTTTCAAATCCATGTGCAGGGAGCATAAAGAGATAGCGTAAAATAAATGGTAATAAAGTGAATAAACACACGTCTCACTCCAGAGCCTTTGAGGTGTTCCTATAAATCAAATTCTTTCCATAATTTGCTTGGTGAGCCTGGGCTGAGAAGCAGAATCAAACCTCATCTACTTTCCCAGGCAGTCGGCTCAGATTTATGGACGTGAGTTCACAGTGGACGTCCGTGCCATTTCAAAGTGGGAAAATAATTTTTGTTGGGAGGGGTTCCAAGAGAAGATTAAACCCTTCACTTTCAGAGATCAGAGTATCAACAACTTTCAGATCAGATATGCCATCAGAATCAGGAGGGGGTGGCCAGAATACAGATGTGGGAAAGGCTGGAATGGCTCAGACCCAGAGAGTTCACAGACGGAGAATCTGGTGCTTTGGAGATAGACGGTTGGTAGGCTGAGCGCAAAATGCTGAGATTGTATCTCCAGTGCCCCTCTTGGATTCCCATTTAATATTTAGATTTCTTTATTTTGAATTTTTTTTTTGTGTGTGTGTGTGTGTTTCTATGTAAGTATGTGCACATGAGTGTAAACCCTAGAAGAGTGCCTCAAGAGGAAATTAGAAATTCCGGAGCTGCAGTTACAAGAGGTTATTGGCTTACTGATGTAGGTGCTAGAAACCAAACATGAGTTTTCTGCAAGAGCAGTATGAGCTCCTAACAGCTGAGCCATTCCTTTGATCACCACCCGATTGTGAGTGTATGTGAGTGAGTGTGTATGTGTGTTTGCAGACACACATGAAAACAAGAGGTCCCATAAGCTCTTTCTTAATTATTTCTCCAGTTTGTCTTTTGAGACAGTCTCACTGAGCCCACAGCTCAGTGATTGGCTAGCCTGCATGGCCAGAAAGCCCAAGGGATCTTTCCCAGTGCTCACACTACAGGCGCTCCTCTTACTGCCTCAGGCTTTTATGTGAGTGTTGGGAACGAGGCAAACTCAGTTCTTCATGCTTTCCTGATAAGCATATTACCAACTGAGCCCTCTCCTCACCCCCCCCCCCTCACTCTGAATTTCAATTTTGAACAGGACACTAAAGGCACCAGCTTGCCCAGACAAGTGTGATATCAAAATTACATAATGCTTCCTGGCTAGACTTGTGACACAGTAGGAAGCTAGTGTCTGGAGCCTTGGAGGACCCTCTTGGAAGTGAAATTATTGTCCACTGAGGACACTAGCACCTACAATATCTGTGGTGCTTTTATACACACAAGCATACTTTCTCTATTGACACTCAACTTACACCCACTGTGACTGACTCTCAATAAACAAATTGTAATATATCAACATACTCTATTTAAATCTCACAACAACCATGCAAGGAGGGTATGATGTGGACTTTACAAACGAGGTAAGCAGTTCTTACCAGCTACTCACCTGACACTTGGCAGAGCTGGGATATGAACTTGTATCTGTCTGATTCTTTCCTTCTAATCCACTTTGCCCAGATGTCTTTTCCCAGTCTCTGAAGCATAAATTCCCAAACTTTCATGAATGTAAGTGTGATTAAATTACTCCCATGGAAAACAGATGTGCGTTTGTTACAAATTCTTTTGTTTTCTAGATTTTTTTTAAAGGAAGGCCCTGCCTGCCCCTCTATTACCCAGCCCGCTTCACTACCGTGAATGATGAGCTGTTCTAGAACACACCTCAAACGTTTAAAGCCAGTTTGGCTGGGTGAAGTTTCTTATTTTTCTATAACAAACATGTCACTTCAAACAGCACGTTTATTATCTTTCAGCATGACAGTCAAAGTTTGCTGAGAATCTTACTGGCTCCTATCAAGGTGTTCACAAGGCTGTGCTTCACCTTGAGGTCTCAGGGTGAATTTTTTCCTTGCCTTTTCCAGCTTTTAGGGGCTGCTGTCAAGGCCACTTTGAGACTCCACAGCCATTGCTTCATATCTCTCTCCTGGATTCTGTCTGCTCTGGAGCTACATCTCACATGTTGACTGCCCAGTTCTTCTCTCTTCTGCTTTACCTTCTTCCCTCCCTCTCTCCTCCATCTCTGTTCCTCTAAGCCTCACACACCAGTTTATGAACAAGCTTTCTCTCTAGTCCTCCTTTTCTCCATTTCATTTAGAGAAACTCTCACTAATTTGAACTTACTCTTTAGCCCAGGCAGACTTCAAACATATGTTCTTGCTGCCTCGTCTTCCTGAATATCTGTAATCACAGGCTTGCACTATCAAGACAGCCTTCTTTTTCTCACTCACAAGGGTCTATGGACTCGCCTGGATAATCTAGGATGATCTCATGTCAAATTCTTAACCCCATCACATCTGGAAAGGTAATACAGTCACGGGCACTAGGGAGGAGGGCACAGGCAACTTCATGGGGCCATTGCTCAAGACATTTGTTCCTTAAGTTTTATTGGGCCTGCATCCTGGAATGTAGGGAAGAAGGGAGCCTAGCAAGGAGTATCCGCCAAGCTCCACAGGGAACTCAGGGAATGGAAACAGCATTGCTTGGGGCAACCTGTTACATCAAAGCCAGTACCTTTACACTTCAGTTTGGCTGATGTTCTGGCTTGGTCCATCCTTTTCCATTGACCCTAATTTCTTGTAATAGAGTCTTTGGCTGCATGTCCCAGTGAGCTCACCATCCATCCTCAGACCTTCCATCTCTTCTTCACACTAGGATGCTGGTGCCCCCATACTTTTACAGAACCAGGGAACTGGCCTGACTGAGAACTGTGTCAGTGGTGACACCCTTGATTTTTCTGGGGTTTCAAGAATTTCACAACTTTGCATCTCAAAGAGTGGAACATGAACCAACACTGTCTGTATCACCAAGAGCTTGTGAGAAGTACATGACAGGCCTTGTCCCTACCTATTGAATCAGTAGGTATGAAGGATCTAGGAATCTTGCCATATTATAGTTAGTTCAACCTATAATGTTCACTGGGGACACCGGATGCAATTTTACCTATTCTTCTGTTCTGTGTATGATGCTAAGCAGGCCATTTCCTTCTTTGGTGTCCGTAAAAGAGCAACATGTACCCTCCATCACTACAGGAATGAACTGAGATGGCATGTGTGTTATAGTTTCCTCTCTAGACTGGGGTGATGAAAGATGCAGGCATGTTTGACCAAAAGGAAATGACTATGAAGTAATGCAAAGAATGTTGACCCCAAGATCAGTACTTGTTTTCTATGATCTTGGGTGATCTACCTGTACCTCAGTTTCCTTATCTGTAACAGGGAAAAAGGGACACTTTCTTGTCTGGTCCATTGCCAGACTGAAATAAAAACAACGGATGCAAAAGTTCCAGGTAGAGAGTAGGAACTCAGTAACTGTGTGTGGGAATCCAAGGAAACAATTTAATAAGCAGATTAACTGTGTAAACAATGGTTTCAGGGAGACTTTTGACATGCGCAGGGAAGCAAACAGCCCGGCCATCCATAGTCAGTTTGTTTTACCAACAGTTCAATGTTCTAATTATGAATGAATCATCTTATTTGTTAGAATCAGCTCTGAGTGGGATCTCAGATCGGCAACAACCAGGTTTTCAAGTTATCGGCGTCCTCAGAAAGAATGAAAAGGGCTCCTAGCTCTTTATTGACCCTGGAAACGGTAACAATTTCATTCGTTTAGATAAGACTGGGATGCAATGAAGACTTCCTATTCCTGAGCGCTGCCCCTTTTGGTAATAAGGTTGCTGCCCTGTGCGGCTGCTGGATGAGAAGCTCATGCTGGGGTCTCACTCTTTAGAACCATCTCTCCCTCTAGGGGTGCGGATCATGGAATCTAGCAGAAGTCCCGTAGTCCACACCAACCAATCATCAGCAGAAACTTCTCATGAAGGCTTGAGGAACTGAGTGAAGATCCCCTTCCAGGAAGGATCAGCCTCATTAACACCCCAAAGCTGGCAGCTTTAGAACTGAGCCAAGCTCTGGTTAAAAACCACACTTAGCTGCCTCCTGGTTGTGTGAGCGTCGGTTTCCTGATCTGAGAAATGGGATCCACAGTGCTCATGAGATTCTCATAAAGATGAATACGGCTCAGGGCACACATGCCTCACAGAGATCCCAGTCCTGCTCTTGGTATAGTCGGGACCTCCTTTCACAGCCAGCAATGTGGCTAAAGCACCTTGACCTTTGAGAACCTCTTTGCCAGAAACAGATTAGATGGTCATCTTGGTAGATCAGTGAGTGGCACACATGAAGTATTTATGGAGCTTTGGTTGAATGGATCTGATCATAGCAAATCAGCAGGGTCAAAGATCCACACGTCCCGAGCAAATGGGCTGGTTATTGCTCCAGCAATTCCTTAACAATTGGGAAGGCATCTGATTGATGCCTTCATGACCGGCCACAGTGGCCCCCAAATAGCCACTATCAGAATTAGCCTGATGTGGGTCAATTTGGATATCTGCCGACCTGGGTAGAGTTTACATTTGATTCCCTAAACTAATTTCCCTGAAGTCAAATAACCGGTAGAGGTCTTTTCATGTTCCTTGTATAAATGTCTATTTAATCACTGTCCTGTCTCCAGCACTTCAATAATGTGTACGTTTTCCCTCCGTAATCACTGCTTCAGCTCTGCAAAGAAAAGAAATGGATGGCTGAGATGCTCCAGCCATCTGCAGGATTCGAGCCCACTTTCCAACCCTGACTGCCCACTTGAACAGAGGACTGCTGTTAAGTCCCACTGGCCATTTGGCTCATATCCTCTTACTGCAGAAGAGAGTCTTGTGGCCAAAGGCACACAGCTGGCCAGGGCCAAGTTGAGGCTGGACAAGACTTCCTAGAGGATGAACCCCATCTCCTCCTCAGCGCCGCTCCCTTCCTCTGCTGCTGCGGAAAGAGCATTTGCTCCCGCAGTCATGGCAACTTGGGTTTGAACTTGGCCTTGTTGCATGCTGGCTCTTGACTTGAAACACATTGCACCCCCTCTCAGAATGACATCTCCTCCATTTACAACACATGGGTAATCACAAACTGTCCAGGGTTACTAGGAAGATGACGTGAAACAAGCCATCCAGGGTCTGGCCTGTCACAGACACCCGATGCTATCTGCCTTTGCCCTTCACTGTAAATGCTCATGCAAGTAATAAAAATGGAAACGGCTCCCATTTATCGAATGCTTGCTTGATGCCAGAAACTGGTCTAAGCACTTTACATATACTAGCTCATTTATTCCTCTCTCTATAAAAGGCAGAAGTATTTCTTTCTTGACTCCCGAAAGCTATCCATCTTCACAGCCACTAGGCTGCCTGGCCTAGCATCCTTTCAACAGAATTTGCTGATTTTTAAACAACGTGTTACTGAAATCATTTCTTGTTTTCGACTGTTGGCTCTTAGCAGCCAGTTGTCTTGATATGGTAAAATGTGACTGAAAAACCAAAACCAAAACCACAAAACCCTAAAAACATTTAGGTTTTTAGGTGTTTTAGGGTTTTCATTGGCTTTTGGCGTGGATGAATGGTCCAAATCTGAACTAAAGGTTAACCCTGACAGAGAAGGGGATGAAGTGGGAATACCCCAAATGGGCTTAAAATGAGGGTGAAAGCTAGGTGTTGGGGTCCAGGTATGCTAGCAGAACGACCAGAAGGGAAACACGTGAGAATTTTGCTGCACATTTCAAAGCTTTAGTTGAGCCCCCAGGTTTCGATCACACCATTGCCTTGGGACCTTTCAGCACCACTTCCGCTGCTGCTATTTAAAACTTGTCCCAGACCGGAAGGCACTGGTTCAATCTCACTGCGTATGTGTTCTCTATTGGGCTGTCTTATCTGTGCATGTTGTTCCTGTGAGCCTTTGTCTCTTCTTCTTGCCTGGAACTCCTATGTAGTCTTTAAGAGTCATCTCAGATGTCACCTCCTCCAGGAAGCCATCGGAGGTCCCCACTCTGCTTTGGAGCCCACACTGTATGCCCTTGGATCTGGTTCACACAACCCTTGCGAGTTGCTGAAGGGAGTTTACCAAGCCTTATTTTAGATCTCTAGCATCTAATAAAGACCTTGGCACAGAGTCAACATGGTTGATTCAAGGACTAAAACAAGAACGAGTATGCTCACCTCTCCCAGGTAAGTAGCCATGGAAAGATAGGATAATTATGGTGATAATACTTAGAACCTCTTACCACCATGTACCATGTACACGGTGCCTATTTTTTTTTAATACTTTAGCAATGGCTCCTGAATACGAAGCATCTACTACCATCCAAGATATCTCTTCTTACCTCTCAGACCTTATTACTGGAGGCTCAGAAGCCAAGTGTCTGCCCAGGGAATACTGGTAGGAAGGACCAGACCTAAAGCCCAAGACCAGGTCTGCTGACTCGCCCTCCTGGAGCATGCTGTTTCCCAGAGAGGGCAATGACCCCTTGTTCTTGACTAGAACCTACCTGCATTGGCCTGTCTGTTCCTATTTCCAGCCTTTTGGTTTCTCTTTTAAGCCCCCCTGGGCTCTCAGAGCTCTGTCTCCTGCCCAGACTACTCTCTCCACTGCCAGGAGCTACAGAGGAGTCAGAGCAGAGCTGAGGTTCACAGCCGATGCCAGGGAAACAACACAGGCTTTCAGAAGAAGCAGGCATCTCTCCGTTTGACTGCCGGGTGATGAAACCTTCCCCAGCTTCAACAAATCCAGAGCCATCAGTGAACACGCCCAGAGTGTGCCTGGAGAATTAGCCTAACACACTGCCCTTGGCAATACATTTCTCTCCTACTGGTGTTTGTTTTCAGACATGGGACTAACTAGAGACAGCTGCTACCTTCCGTGAAAGTCCTCCCTAGATGCCCCACCCTTCACTTGTTGCTCTACCATCTTACAACGTGAGAATTACAGGTGCCCAGTCAGTGCTTCACAGCCTGCTCCTCATGCCACAGGCTGCCAGCTTCCCCCCCGAACATGCAGTTTACAGGTATTTGCTAGAGGAAGTCAACCAAGGCCCCAGAAGACACGATCCTGCAGATACCTTGTGAAGATACTCATTTTTCAAGCCTCTCCTGGGCATCCACTATGTGTCAGGTTCTGTGCTGGGAAGACAGCAGCGAACTACACACAGTTCTGTGCTGGGAAGACAGCAGCGAACTACACACAGTTCTTTCCCTTGACTAAGGGAGAAGCAAGCAGTCTTAGCAGGTACAGTGAGATACACAGGGGAATAGAGAAAAATGGGAACAAGCCTGGCTATGGGTTTTGTTTTTGAGGTATGTGTGTGTGTGTATGATGTTTGTTGGGGTCATCAGGAAGGACTCCAAGCCAAAATAAATCCTCCTCTTCCTCCTCTTCTTCCTCCTCCTTCTCTCTCTCTCCTTCTTTCTCTCTTTAACACACACACACACACACACACACACACACACACACTCAGAATCTGAACAGCCATGTGACCCAAGAATTCCTACCCTCAGCTACTACATCACAGGGTCACTTCATCAAGGATGGCAAAGGCTCCTCCAGAGAGCAGGTAGTTAGAGTTTCTGATGGGGTCTTCTCAGTGTTGAGAAACTTCCTGAAAGCACTTCTTGAAGTCTTCAGGTAGAAAAACAGCAGCCCAAAGCATGCCTTGTTATAGGGCCTTAAAACTCCCAGGACAGGAACAGAATGATAAGCCACCAGAGGTCCCTTTGAGGTCCCAGGGCACAAGGGGTAGTACTTTAACCCCCTAGTTCTCAGCTCCTTATCTCCCATCCCACACAACTCATGCCCATGCCTGCCTCGGTGGTGCGCCCTCAGCATGTAGGTTAGGCTCTATCTACGTAGACCACCTGAGATGGCTCCTATTCCATTCTTCCAGCTTCTGGGAGGCACCAGACTTGTGGGGGAGGAGGCAAGAGTCTTACTCAGGCAGGTTTTTCTGATCAGCTAGGTCCCAGATCAGAGAGGAAGGTTCCCCGTGGCTTCTGGGTAATGAATTTGGTGATATACTAAGTTAGACTTTGAACTTGCTGATGTCAAGCATGAGAGTGCTCTTTACAGTTCCTTCCTCATTTAAAAATATAGGGATGAAAGCCATTGCTAATCCAGCTCTGCTGTGATATCTTTGGAAGGCAACCCTGGCCATCAGAAAGCAATTCAACCTGCTTGGTAAACCAATCATCCAATGCCGAATTGCATCGAAGAGGTTGTGTGTTGTGCATCTTAGAGCTCATACTTAAATGCAACCTTGAACTTCAGTCTAACTCTAGAGCTTGCTCACCAGTGTTAAGCCAAAATCCAACTGACCACAAGGGTTGCTTGCCTGTATTCTTTGGCTTTTAGGCAGTATGCTTGAGGTTTTAGAGGGAGCTTTGTATAAGTGTATGTTAGCAGCATTCCCTGCTTACAGAGGCGGGGATTCTCAGAAGAGATGGTCGGAAGGCCAGCTGAAACCCTCCCCATTTCCCAACATGGTATGTGTTAGAGAGGGATAAGTCAGAATTACTCTATACTCAGTCCCACAGCAAAAATCAACAGAGTAAAGACTGAAGCTAAGGGTGGAATCTCAGGCAAGAGATAACCAGAACAGCCAATCAGAGACCTAGAATGACCAGCATCAAGCCAACACCTGTTGCGACCGTGGCAACTCTGCCATCCCAGGAAAAGCTTTGTCAGAGACAAAAATCCTGAAGAGAGTTCGTTCCCGGATGCACACCAACCTTCTCCGCACTGGTAGAAAAGCCAGAGCCCACCTAAGGGGCATTTACACAGGAAAGGTTGGCCAGGCTTGCACCATGCCGGGTCCTGGCACCAGAGCTCTTCAGAGACAGACTGCACAAGGCAGATACCTTCTGCCTGACATCTGCGTTCTTCAGACCCACAGTGTGGGGGAACTAGTACAGCAAATGGCTTGCAAATCTCCAGCACAGCTTCTTTTGGCCCTGGCTGCTAGCATTTCTGAGCCTGCTGGCTGCAACTTTCCCACCTAAGGATACTCTTTCAGCCAGAAAGAGGAGCAAGGTGGGTGGGTGTGCTCATGGAGCATTTTGGTTTTCTGTTTTTGTTTGTTTGGTTTCCAATCAGCAGAAAGGTGCCACTGCCTTAAAAGGGGGCCAACAACTTTGGTGTTCATTGATGTCCTTAGGAGTTTTCTCCTAGACTTTGTGCGGAACTCTGAAATCA
This sequence comes from Mus minutoides, assembly GCA_902729485.2. Lineage (NCBI taxonomy): Eukaryota > Metazoa > Chordata > Mammalia > Rodentia > Muridae > Mus > Mus minutoides. The sequence continues at coordinate 278,226 of LR749948.1, forward strand.
TAAGCTGTTTGGGATCTTAAACAGAGGTCCTAAAACACCTTGTTACCCCCCCCCCCACCTTTGAAGGGTCTTGTACTGGTTCTCCCCAAAGAGAAAAAGCTCCCAATTTAAAACATCTCTAAAGCCCAGACCCAGAGCAGTAGCTTTGAGTCCCTTGAACTCGGGTGGGGGAGCACTATTTAGTGAAGGGACAACAGAGAGTAGAAGGAGGAGTGTGAGAGCTGACACCGGAAGGAACTGTACGAGGAGACTAACAGCATTAAGGTGACTTCCTAGACAGAGCCAAGCTCGAGTTTCCCACCACCTGAAGACCCAGGGAACTCGAGAGTGGCTTCTTCCTGGGCACTGAGGAGAGGTGACACCCAGTCAGGAAGTGGTGACACTCACAGGGGCCTGGTGTCCAGTCCCTAGGGCCCACCTAAGAGCCTCAGGACTCCTGGGAAGCGCGGGGTCAGAAAGGGCGGGTTCGCGCGGAGGGCAACTCACTGAGGAGAAGTTGTGCGGGCCACAGAGCTCGCCCCGGTACTTGCAGGAGAGTAGCATGTCCTCCAGCTGGTGGCCCAGACGGTCCATGAAGGCAGCGCTGATGCCCTCGAAGTGGCGCGGCGGCAGGAAGAGGCGGAAGTCGGCCAGCTTGCGGAACCACTGGCGGCGCGGCTCGTCGCCCCGCAGCAGCTCGCTGACCAGCGGGCGCGCGGTGCGGTTGGGCAGCAGCAGTCCTAGCCAGTGGCCCGCGTAGTAGAGGTCTCCCTTGGAGAGGCGCGGGAAGCGCAGGGGGTTGTTGTTGCACACGGTGACGGCGGGGAACGGCAGCTGGCGGCTCCACTCGCGGTGAACTCGCGTGTGTGACGGGAAGCTGAGCCAGTAGAGCAAGCGGTTCGAGGACCAGGACAACAGCAAGCCGAGGGACGTGCAGAAGGCCAGCACCCACAGCGCCCGACGCTGGAAAGAGCCTCCCGCCGCCGTGCGCCCCGCGCACATGTGCCGCAGCCCGTGCAATTTAGTGCGACTCAGGGACGGCCGCCCCCTGCGGGCGACCCCTGGCCCCTGCAGCGCCCGATCGCCGCTCCGGTCGCCCCCGGGCTGCCTAGCTGCCGCCACCGCCACGGGCGCCGGCTGCTCGCGGGCCATACGGAAGCGTCCCGGGCCGCTGAGCGCGGTCGCCGGCAGCCGGGCTCCGCCGCTCCGGCTCATTCATTCAGCCCGAGGCTGGCGACAGCGGCGGCGGCCCCGGCCGGGCGGAGCCGCCATGGGAGTCCGCAGCAGCAGTGGGAGCAGCAGCAGCCGCGCGCAGCCTGTGCCAGGGAAGCCTGCTCCCGACAGGAGCTCCGGTGGCGCGGCATGCCCTCCCGGCGTCGCCGCCGCCGCCTCCGCGGGCGCTCGCCCGGGACTGAGTGCCGCCTCGGCCCGCCGCCCCTAGCTCTGGCCTCTCCTGAGTACCCCCCACCCCCAGGCCTTGCTGGCCCCGAGTCTTCCAGAAGGACGAGAGTCAGTGGGCACTACCTCCGGAGGGGCCCCATTGGGAGCCACCTCTCCAATCTCTGGGCTCTGTGCCCGCCGACCTATCCTGGTCCTGGACCTCGGGGGACCCTGAGCTGAGTCCCCCCTGCACGGACTAACCCCAGTTTTTACGCTGATCCTGAGAGAGAGACCACTGGGCCACCATGCCTGGTTTGGCCAGTCCCGGGGACCCCACTAGTCTGGCCCTTAGCCCAGTGGTGCTGGGACATGCGAGGGAAGGCGCCAAGGAACGAGCGCCCCCAGAGGCACTCCGCGGCTCCAGGCTCGGCGGGTGGGGTGGGTGTGTACTGGGGTGAGTGGTCGCCGAGTGGCGACTTCCTCCTTCCCTTTCCTCCAGGACCCTTCTTTCTCACGGCTGCTGGAGCTGCTTTCTGCTGAGACGCTCCCAGGCTTCCCCGAGTCCAGTTCCTGAGTCCCGCGGGGGTGTCTACTGTCGTCTGGGGCCGGGGGGCTTCTCAAGGCATCCTGCGGAAAGCCGCTCGCTGCTGGGCCCCTCCAAGGTTGCTAGTCCCGGGAAACTATCGCTTTTCCTCTCCGCACAGATCGTCTTTAGAAAAAAACCTGCTATGCTGTTTCTTGCCTCTTATCCTCTCTGGGAGACGGGAGCTGGGAACTGCGGAGCCCAAGCAACACCTCCTGGGGCTGATCCGGACTCGCTGTTCATTGAAGCTCGCAGCTCCGTGGGCCCTTCTCCTCTCAAGACTCCAAGTCTACGATGGCGGTGGCAGTGGCGGCGGCTGCTCTCCTCTATCGGTGGCCCGGCCCTCCTCGGGCCCCGGGCGAACTTGGGCAGCAGCCGCACGAGGCTGGCGCGGCTGGGCTCTGAGCACCTGCTACTGCGCTCGCTGGCCCCGCGGCTCCGGGCGGGCGGGGCGGCGGCGGCCGAGGCGAGCGCTGTGCGCTCCTGGAGACGCGGTGCTGACGCTCCCGGCTCCTCCTTGCTGCATTTTAATTCCTGGCCACTGTGGCCGCTGCACACCGAGCGGGAAGCCTCTTGTTGAAGTTGCAGGGGATGTTGGGGCGGAGGGATTGGGGGACAGCACAGATGTGGTCGTTTGTACTGGTTTGTGGAAGAGATGGAGAGTAGTAAGAATGCTGTGTTTATGTGCAAGCCGTGTGCAAAGAAATGTGAAGGGATGCCTGGGCGGGCGTGTGAAATGGGCTGGAGAGAGAAGGGACTGTGCAGCGTGGGCACTTGAGCAAGTGTGAGTGCAGTGTTGTGCAGGGGTGTGTGTAGGATGTGAACTGTTTATATGTGAACCGGCGTTTGTGCCAAGTCTTCAGTTCGTGAAGCTGCCTGTGGGTGATGTGCTGCTGCTGCTGGAATGTGTCATAAGTAGAAGAGTGCCTGTGAGTGGCCGTATGTTCTATGTGTGCACATCCTTGGCTGTGGGTATGAATGAGTATAGTTTCCGCTTTGCATGTGTATGAATTTCTTTTAGGAAGGGCTATGTGACCAGTTACTGGGAGAACTTATAGGACTTCTGGCAGGATGGATGCAAAGGGACAGCTCCTCTCTTCTGTCTCTAGAAACTTCTCAAGTGCCCCAACCCCTTTCTCTGGAGGTGTTAACTCAGGCAAAAGTAGCTTTCCCTGGATGTGAAGGGAAGGGAGAGTAGGAACGAGGATGTCCTCCCAAGACAAGAGACTCCATTACTCCCTCTACAAAGCACCCAAGGCTTTCAATAACTCCTAGACAGTTTAAACTTTTGATACTGCCTTTTAAATATTCTGCTTAAACTTTCGGTGGGGATGGGGACTGAATGTGGTTTCTAGATACAACTGACTCCATTTTCTAAGTGATGTGAGGGAGGGTAAGGATTGCCCAAAAGGACACAGTAGGGCAGTGGTTAGTTGGATTCAAGGCTCAGATCCCAAAGCCTTGACAGTTTTTACTGTCTCACGGGGTCTTATGGTTTTCAGCCTCTGGATCAGGGATGGGGTCCTGCTCTCATGGCTGCCTTGGCATGCAGGGTACAAAGAAAGACTCTACACATACTTTCTAAACATCACTGAGGCAGGCAACCCTCCGAGTTCCTTACCTTTGGGATAAAAAGATTTCCAGACATTTCTGAGAGTAGATGCAACGGATGAAGGACCCAGAGCATGAGAAAGCAGACACCCCAGTTAGTGGAGTATAAGAATTCTGGGACAGGAGACTGGAGGACGAAAGACTCGGGAACAGAGGTGAATTCACAGCTTTTGTGGGATTTAGGCAGATTTGTGAAATGACCGGGAGGTTTCTCTGAAGGATGCAGAGGACTAGAGTGGATACTCTATTCCCACTGGCCTAGGGGCTTTCCTTCCATGAAGCAACTCCTTGTATATAAACACTGGAGAAGATGGTCTCTGAGCCCCTCATCTCCCACTCCCACACCACACATATGTACTCAGCACACATGTCCATGTACCCAAGCACACACTATGTACACACATGCCCTACCCAATTCACACAATCGCACAAATACATTTGACACATAATACCAAACGTGATATATTTGAATATACATACAAACATACATGCTGCAATCTTGTATATGCATACAATACATACTGTACATTATATGTATATACACAGTATGTAAATATACACAACCATACAACCATATATTACCCACAATGCATTCATTCATAATCATGTATATATACACACAATGCTACAATTCTGAAGACCTCCACTTCTTCCTCTTCCTCTTCTTCTTCCTCTTCGTCCTCCTTTTCCTCCCCCTTCTTCCTCTCCTCCTCCTTCTTTTTTTCAAGACAGTGTTTTTCTGTGTAGCTTTGGCTGTCCTGAGACTTGCACTGTAGACCAGGCTGGCCTCAAACTCAGAGATCTGCTTGCCTCTGCCTCTAGAGTGTTGGGATGAGAGGAGTGTGCCACCACCGCCTTGCTCATATTCCTGGAGAAGAGACTGTTGCTGCTGAGCAATGCTGAGATTCATCTGTGGATTTGGTTTCCCTGAAAGCACCTGTCAGTTGATGGCTTTGGCAGGAAGTTCTGAAGGTGCCAGTGTACCGTACTCCCAACAAAAAAAACCCTCCTATTCTAATAATCCTGGCTTAGACCAAGGATCCCTGCCTGGGAATTCAGGGGCGTCTTCTAGCCAACGTGGTAGCCTAGAGGCCTGGATGCAGCTACTGTTAAAGGAGCCAGAACAAGCCTGCGACATCTCCCAGCATCCTTACTCTGGAGTGTCACTATGCTCTGCTTTGTCGGAAGTCATTCTGGTTGGTTCTGCTGTTATAAGCTTTTCTTTCCTGGCTGTATACTTCTTGAGGTGTACACAGGCCAGCGTGGGATGACCATGTGTCACCATTACCCTGTCTTTTCCTGTCCATTCTCCATATGGACAGGAGGTACAAGGGAGTAGGGATGTTCTGCTTAGACCTCCATGGATCTTGGCAAAGAAACAGAGAATGTGACTTCAAGCAAAGACTACTGTCTCTCTGGGTGACCACATGCTTCAGCCTGTCCCCTAGGCTGACTGAGATGCCCCTCCCTCTTCAGTCAGCCCAGCAAAATTCTCCTTCCAAATCCCATTGCCACCTAAGGGATGATTCCCTCCGTTCTTTCTGATGATTGGTCTTTCTGTTGCTACGATCCCAATATAATTACGCCTTGTGCTGATGTCACAGTGATAGTTCTTGTCATAGCACAGTGTCCTTGCGTGTGTCCAAGTCTTTCTTGAGGACTCTGAGCCTTTTGAGGACAGAAACTACATCTCATTCATATTTATGTCGCTGCCTCTCATCTCCCTGTCCAGACACACTGATGGCACACACTGATACAGGAGAAGAGGGGAAAGGAAATAATATGCCTTAAAAATATATTGCATGCCAAGCATAGAATAAGACACATTTTGCTTTATTTCCATCTCTAACCCTTTAGGGAAGGAATTTTGCTGAACTAACAGCTTCGAGCAGAATCAAAGTGAGTTCTAAGTCTTCCCAGTGTGTAGGTTTTCTCCCCCATGCATTGCCTCTTTAAATAGCATTATGATAGATATCACCACCACCATCACCACCACCACCACCACCATTTATCTCCATCATTGTCATCATCATCACCATCATCATTCTTCCTTCCTAATCCATAGGAAAGATTCCAAATGTTTTACACTAAAATAAGTTTGATAAAGTGTTCTAAGTGTTTAATCCACCTAGAAAAATATTCTTTTATTTACTTTAAAGAGACAACAGAAAGCTTAAGTCACTTCCTTGAAGCTACACAGCTATGAAGAAGAAGGAGGAGAAGGAGGGAGGAGGGAGAGGAAGAGGAGGGAGGAGGGGGGAAGAGGAGGGAGGAGGGGGAAGAGGAGGAGGAGGTTTGCATTCAGAGAGCTCAGTTCCATCCCCTTGTTCCTCCCACACCATGGCTCACATGGCTTAACTGTTTCTTCCTGATGGATTTGCTTGGATAACCCAACAAATCTATAAGACTGTGCATAAGCTGCCCAGCACACCCTCTCCACCAAGAAACAAAAGTTTAACACTATGACCTCCCCATAATAACCTTTTAAGAGAAGTTTCTTTGCTTCTTTATGGCTCCGGGATCTAGGACTGCACACCTGGCACCTACCCTCCAGGGCAATGTCATGTGCAGTGCAGGAGGGCCTTCCTAGGACTCGGTCCTCATCCTGGACTGCGACCACCACCACAGTTAAAAGTTCATTCCTCCCCTAAAATAAGGCCCTGATTTCTATTTGATTTAGATAGATGATTTTGTTGTGTAGCTCCGTCTGGCTTTGGACTTTTCATTCTCTTGCCTTGGCCCCCAAGTGAAGGGATTACAGGCGCATGACACTACATCCAGCAGTTCTCTCATTATGATTGTGGTGAGGTTTGAGGTTTCAGAAGACCAAGCCAGGTCTATTGTCTTTTCCACTCTTTGCCTACAGATGAGGATATAGCTCTCAGCTACTGCTCCAGAGTCTGTCTGCATGTCGCCATGTTCCCCACTGTGATAATAATGGACTAAATCTCTGAAACTGTATGCAGGCCCCCAATTAAATGCTTTCTCTTCCAATACTTAGCCTTGTTCATGGTGTCTCTTCATAGCCACAGAAAAGTGACTAAGACAGGAGTTGGTACCAGGAGTTCAGGTACTCCTGTGATAGGACCGACCGTGCTGTTTGTTGAAAGAATTAGAAGAAGTTGGGACTTTGGATTAGAAAACTGGTTAGATGCTTTAAGCAAGGATCACCTGGCCATCCTAGAAGGAGTATGGAAGACAATGCTGGGGTGGGGGGTGGGGACAGGGCATTTGTACCATGAGGGCCCAGATTAAGAGGTTTCTGAGGTGAAGAATAGTAATAAGTTGCCTGGAGACTGTTCTTGTAATATGTAGATTGTATTATGTTTTAGAATAGAAAGAATATAACTGTTTTCTGTCCTTGTCCTACAAACTTGCCAGAGGCTAAATTGAAGAGTTTTGGATTCAAGGGATTGGAAGAGGAGATTTCAAGGCAGCATTGTATTGACTGTGTCCTGTTGTTATTAGAGGTCATTCTCATGCAGCTCTACAGTGGAAAGGAGCAAACTGAGCCATAGAAGAATACAAAATGTAGAGTTAGGACAAAAGGGACCCCAGGAAAAGTAATGGAGCTAAGTCCCATGGAAAAAAGAAGGTTAAAGAAAAGCCTGTTGCCACTTTAGATGATGGTGACCTCAGGGCAAGACCCCACCCATCTAAGCTTTCAGCTTATAAACAAAAGAATTAAAAGAAAGCTTCAGCAGTGAAGGAAACTGTCAGCAACAGAATGCTGATGCAGATGTCACTGAGGGAGGAGGCCCAGCTCCAGCCCCAGCAAGCAGCAGAACTGGGCAGAACTGGACAGCTTCAGCCCTTGGGGTTCTGGCTGTAGAGTTAAGGGTACAAGAAAGGGTCTCTGGAACCCCTCTAAGTGGCCAAGGAAAGCTGTTACAAGAGGGTGACTTGAAGATGCCTAAGGCCAGCCATGTGTCATGGCGTCCCTTCATGGAGGCCCACATGAAGCTGTGAGGGTGCAGCCTGGATTTTGTTGGCGACGCCATGTTGGAGATGCCAGAGCTGTGAGGCACTTGCCAAGAAGAGCTGCGTTCCAGGTGTGGAACTGGCCCAAACCAGAGAAGTATGTGGTAGTTAACAAAGTTGATAGGATTTGGAGCTCGGGTGAGCACTTTGATATCAGACGTGGAGATACACAGTTTGCAGTTTGCCCTCCTGCTTTCTGTTCTTACTTTGGTCCAGGAATTCCTCACTATGTCCCCCCCCCCACCCCCGTTAAGAATGGCAATATATGTTCTGTGCAATATATATATTATATGTTGGAAGTATGTGATCTGTTTTCTCATTTTGATTTTGCAGAAGGTCACGGTTAAGAGATCGCCATGACTCACAGAAGAGACTTTGGACTTTATAAACAGTGTTGAAACTGTGATAGAGTACAGAGACTTTCAAAGTTGGACTGAATGCGAAGATTTGCATTGCTATCAGCCTGTGGGGGCCAGGGTAGTTTGAATAGGAGTCGCCCTCATAGGTTCATATTTTGAATGTTGAGTCACCAGGAAGTAGAACTCTGACAGGATTAGAAAGATTAGGAGGTGAGGTCTTCTTGGAGGAAGTGTGTCACTGGGAGTTGGCCTTTAGGTTTCAAAAGCTCCAGCCAAGCCCAGTTAGTATCTTCCCACTCTATCTATGGATCAAGATGTCACTCTTAAGTTACTGCTCCAGCACCTGCCTGCCTGCTACTGTGCTCCCCATCATGAGGATAATTGGACTAAACTTCTCAAGCTGTAAGCACGCCCAATTAAACGCTTCCTCTTACAATAGTTGACAATAGTGGTCATGGTGCCACTTCACAGTAATAGGACAGTGACTAAGACAATGACACATGGGATATGTGACTTCTGTTGGCTTTCTCAAACTTCACTGAAGCCACTGGGGTTCCTGCTTAACCCTGGACCCTACCAGTGAGGCATCAGATACCACTTAACTCTGCTTCTTCCCTCCAATGGGAGACCCTTTAGTCACCCTCTTGTAACAGTGCTTTAGGCTGGCCCTATTCTAGAGCACTGTGTGAAAGAAACTCTTCTTATCAAGTTCTCCTATTCCTAAGACCTGTACTGGCTGGTTTTGAGTGTCAACTTGACACATACTGGAGTTATCACAAAGAAAGGAGCTTCAGTTGGCGAAGTGCCTCCATCAGATCTAGCTGTGTGGCATTTTTTCAATTAGTGATCAAGAGGGAGGGCCCCTTGTGGGTGGGACCATCTCTGGGCTGGTAGACTTGGGTTCTATAAGAGAGCAGGCTGAGCAAGCCAGGGGAAGCAAGCCAGTAAGGAACATCCCTCCACAGCCTCTGCATCAGCTCCTGCTTCCTGACCTGCTTGAGTTCCAGTCCTGACTTCCTTGGTGATGAACAGCTGTATGGAAGTGTAAGCCGAATAAACCCTTTCCTCCCCAACTTGCTTCTTGGTCATGATGTTTGTGCAGGAATAGAAACCCTGACTAAGACAGAACTCATCCATTGGGAAACTTACAAAACTTTCAGGTCTTCCTCTTGTAGGAGAACTCCAGCTACTCTGTAGGATCTGAGTCCTTCAATGCTAAAGGGGCTCTTGCTTCCAGTTGCCTAAATAAGTCTTCCAGCTAGTCTTCTCCAGGAGGTGTCCTGAGTTCTTTTGCCATTTCTTGCATAGTTCTGTTGTGGGGCTGGGGATCCCGAGTCTTGGTCTCTAGCCTCGTGCCATATGAGCGTACAAATCCTATACCAGATCTTTCCCTTCTGGCCCCGTCTAGGTCACAGATATCTTGAGATCTGTTGGCTTTGTTACTTCTGGGATTTTTGTGGAGGTGATATGGAGGACAAGACAGCCCAAGGACAATGGCTTCTTGTTGTTCTCACCTAAGTGTGCTTTCCTTTGGTACGTATGATACTACAGAATTAGCTTGCTTGGCTTTTATAAGCATAAGGGTTTGTTGTTTTTGTTTTTCTTGTTTTGTTTTGTTTTTGTGGCTTTGCTGCAAACCTAAATCCCTGTCCTTTTTCTTCATTTCTCCACAGTGGCTCCGCTTTCTTTTCTTTCCTCTTCTTTTGCCATTCTCTCCCCTTTTGTCCTCACCAGTCAGGGCCCAAAGCCTGACTTAGCTCTCTGACACTACCCTATCCTGTGCTGCAGGTGGCCTTGGGAACTCTTGGAGCCCCGGAGGCGTTGCAGTTGCAATGGAGTTTCTTTCACTGGTGGGAAGAGACTGAGAAAGACTTCTCATCTAATGTACCCGTACCCTATCCGTACCCTATCCGTCCTCCGCTCCCTGCCCCCAGACCTGGCCATACTCTGTGTTCCTCCATCCTTTGAATATTTGATCACATGTTTTGTCTTCACTGACTTGTACCCTTAATGCCTTGTTTGTGCTCTCTTCTTCTGAGCTCTTCCTCACACTTCCCAGATGACGTTTTCATCCTATCAATCACTCATGGGGGCCTGGGACAACCAGAAGGAAGACCATAGCATCTATGACTAAGGAAGGGCTTTGCTGCACTCTGCACAGGGCCAGGAGATGCTTGGCTACAGCACTGCTGTCTTCAGAGGAAATGTGTTGAGAATCAGGGCTGCATAGAAAGCTAACTCCATTCCTTTTACTTCAGTGGGAGAGGCTTCGAGAGTTGAGCAGCTTCCTGTAAGCCACACAGCTTGGTACTGATAAAAGCAGGACCAAACATAGGTCTAAACTCAAAACCCACCCCTTGTTCACCGTCTCAGATGGGCTATTTTTAAAATCCCCTTTGAAAAGTTGGTGTGTCTGAAAGAATGTTTCTCTGGTGAGTTCAAGAACCTGGGTTCAATCCCCAGCAAACACACACACACACACACATACACACACACACACACACACACACACATTCTACTTTGAAATGAATACTATACCCCCGTAGTTCTAAGAGACATGGGGAGATTCCACAATAACTCCTCTCCACATCTGGAGCTGCCTGTGTTTCCTTCCCAAGCCTCATCAGTTTCTAGTGGATTCTTTCAGCGGGACTTTATGAGCACACCTATGTGGGTGTGGTCATCACGTGTCCTCACTTTTCACCTGGAAGGCCATGTTCAGTGAACACCATTGACTAGAGTGACAGCATTTTTTGTTTTTACATCTGTGAACCCCCCAGTGGTCTTATGGTTGCCTTTCTCCAGCACCTCATCCCAACTTCTGGCACTCCTCCCCCAATTTCTTATTTTGCATCTTTCTGCTCACCCATACACAATGGTCAGAAGGCTCTGTGTCATGGAGCTAAGTGGGGCTGGCCATTTCATTATCAGATGTTTCCTTAACTCTTTGCCAGATATGTTAATGGCTAAAAGCTCTCAGGTGGATAAACTCAAACAGCAGGGCAGACAAGGATATCTGTCTCTGAAGTATATTGTATGATGCCTTTGCATAGAAATTAATTTTCTGACTTATTTTCCTTTGGCTAACTGTAATTCTCTTATGTGCACACATGTGCGCGTGTGTACTCGTGCATACACACACACACACACACACACAGAGAAAGAGAGAGAGAGAGAGAGAGAGAGAGAGAGAGAGAGAGAGAGAGCGCGTGCGAGCAAGCACTGGGCACACTGGGCATTGATTGGTAGAGAAAGTTACTTTGGGACTTAGAAGTTTCTGTAACCAAAAAACAAAGTGTCTAGGACAGAATATAAGGAGATGCAAAGATGCCAAGCAAGTAATTGAATTAAGAAGAGGAAACTGAGGTAGAGTTTAGTGACTTGCTCTGATGAGGATGAATACCATGATAGTGATGGTGCTGGTGATGGAGATACTGGAAAGCTGACACCAATTGTTACTGTCCGATCTCACAGAACCATCGTTATAGCTCTTTTGTACTGCAGGAAATAGGGGCACAGGCTAGATAAGTCATGTGCCATCAGTGGCTGGGGTAGAACCCAAGTAGCCTGGTCTAGAGTACATGGTCTTAAATACATAGGTTGTAATTTGATAAAAGTGGATGTTTATTGGCCATCCAAAGGATCAGGCACCATCTTTGGTGCCGAAAACACATCTGCTCAGATGACCTCCCTGCCTTAATGAGTAAGAAGAATAGGGAAGTACTAATCGGTGCCTCAAGTACTAATAGGTAATTTAACAACGGTTATTTTACCAGATGTGAGGGCAGTCTGTTAGGAAGGTCCAGAGGAAGGGGATAGCTCTTGATTGATGTGAGAACTCTCTGCTTTTCACTGATGTTTTGCATTCGTTTTCATCCTACCAATTAGTAGAGAGTTGGGTGACTTCTGCACAAACTGGACAAACCTTCAGACAGGATGACAGACAGACAAAGGCATGAATTCTCTTTCCCCAGAATGTCCCCTTCACCATGTCCAGAACCTACTTCTATGGGTTCTTCACTTCCTCCTGGTGTCTTGCTGATGTAGTTCTGCACTTTAATTGATACATCCCACCCTCTCAGCAACCCTTGCCCAACACACCTTTATTCTATGCTTAGACTTGCAAGCTTGGTCATGGCCATAAAGTTAGTAGAGAAATAGAGCCTTGCACACTTTCCTAGCCAATTTGCTCTCCCTTACGCATAACAGAACTCTTGTTAAAATAGTTAAACATAATAACCCTCTCAGCGGTAACCACCTACTCACGATCAAAAGGCATGTGGTTAAAATGGGATTTAATGAAATATAAAACCTCAGGTACAATTAGGTGTTTTATTCACAGCTCCTTGGCTGTCCCCATATTCTTTCTAATCATGAAAATCTTGCCCTGGTGCTCACCTCTGCTTTGGGGAGCATCAGCTCACCAGTCCTGAATCTGTCTTGCAGAAAGACCCTCTGCTGGGGGTTTGAGACATAAGGCCAGGTTGATTTATCAAAAGCTGCATCCAAACTGCTTTCCCTGGTCGCTGGGGCTTTCCTGTGTGTCAGCCACCAATGGTTTTGTTTACCCTCCTTGATTTATAAAAGGCTTGGCCAGGGGGTCTGCTATATCTACTTTATCCCTTTGTCTACTCCAAGGAGGGGCCTCCAGGAGAGACGTAATATATCTTTCTGCTGTGGCTAGACCAGTGTGATTATCCAAATAGAAGAAAGGAAGAGAATGGAGTTAGGGGAGGGGGGGCTAGAGTAACAGAGTAGCAAACAGATATCAGCCCAAAACTGTTATCTGTATCTCTAAGGCAGCCTCATAACTGCTCTCTCCATGGATAATATTATACACGACATATCCGTGTCAACAGAAGACACAAGATGCTTCTTTTTTCCAGTTTATTGTCTTTGTTGTTGGCTTAGGCACAGGTTCGACCACACTGGCTATCATCAAAAAACCATTCACAAAACCTGTGCTAGTGCCAAGTCCAGAGTTATTCCTCATTTTCCAGGATTAAGAAAGAAGTCCACAGAGGGAATTTATTTGCCAAGGGCCACACGGTTGCCTTATAGGTGATATAGCTTAGATACCAACCCACTTTAGACCCAAATATACTAGTAATTATGGCTGCTTGTATTCTTATGTTAATTTGTGTCCCCCAAGACTGTTTGCCTGAGAACATCTGTACTCATGTAGCTTCTGGGAACCTGCTTCCAGTTGGTTCTGATTGGTAAATAAAGGTGCCTGCAGCAAATGGCCTGGTAAGGCAGACAGAGGTGAGACTTTTCGGATTCTCAGGTTAGGACCAAAGAGGAAGAGGAGAAGAGGAGATCTGCCATTCTGGAAGAGGTGGGGAAGAAGAGACACCATGCCAGAGAAGGTGTGGGACAGAGAGCATAGTCATCATGTAGGAATCACAGGAGAGCAGCCCAAGAGGGCTGCCAATCTGGGTCCAGGGCAGCCAAGATGGAATATAGGATTTAGTAAGTAATAACTCAGGATTATTGGAGGGAGATAGATTAGACATTTGGAGGTTAGGAAGTGTCCCAGCCATTGAGCTGATTAAGGCATATCAAAATATAAAGGCTGTGTATGTGTGTGCGTGTGTGTGTGTGTGTGTGTGTGTGTGCGTGCGTGCGTGCGTGCGTGTGTGTGTGTGTGTGTGTGTGTGTGTGTGTGTGTGTGTGTGTCTTTCATTCAGGAACCTAGAACACTGGGGTGGCTATTGAGGAATGCTCCACTGCAGGATTTATTAAATGCTATACTAGTACAGAAAATGACTCAAAAGGCAGAATTCTGGGGGCCAAGAATGAGAAATGACAAAGTAGGTGTCAGTGTAATTCAGGAACCCCTTGGAAGACAAGGGGAGAGCAGGATTGATTGGGGCCAGAAAAAAGGCTCTTAGGATCTGCTATGGCTGTGTGTGTGTGTGTGTGGGAGAGGTGTCCTGCTCTTCCAGCTGTGGAGTGGTGCCACCAAAGCAAAGCTCACACGGCAGAAATGTATCAGCTAGGAAGAAGTCTAGGGAGGCACCCTGATGTGTAGGTGCTCAGTAAGTTCTTCTCCGACATCCAGAAGGCATTGCACACTGAGAGTCACATGTGGTCACAAAACAGGAACTGGTGTCTGCAAACCTCAGGCCTTCGTCCTAGTCTCCCTTGACTCCTCTCTGATATCTCCTCTCCTACTCACCCTGCTCCCCGACTTTGGGTTTGCTTTCTCCTTAGCACCTCCTTAGCCCATACACACCTACACTTACTCATTCTTTGTCTCTCTGCAGCCTTTAGCACTAAGTTGTTAACATTAGACTCGCAACAGTTTTCTCAAGAATCTGGGAGTGATAAAGCCAAGCTCTTAAGCTCGGTGAGTCACAGGAGCTGTGAAAAAGCTCCTAGTTTCTGAACCGGCAATTCTGCACTCTAGAAGTTTCTCCAAGGAAACCAACTCCAAAATAAAGATGGGACTATGAAGGTATCCTCCGCAAGGCTTTTCATAGAGGAGTGTTCCAGAGCTCAACAAAAGAGGAGTCAGTCATTGGACAAGTGATAGACAGACACAATGTCACCAGGAAACTGCTGACTTATAGAGAACAAGATGGAGGCATGCATACTTGGTTTGAAAAACACGGGGTAAACTGAAGTGGAAAGTTCTGGTTTCTATGGAAAGTCATTTATGTCAAATGATGTTTTGCTATTGCAAATACGTGAAAGGACATGTGATGTTTAGAAAGAATATAACTATGACCTTACAGGAAGTGGGAGCTCCAACTTTGGTTTGCCTTGCTCTGCTGATGACACACATGTATTGGTTTGCCTTACATTGCATTGCTGAGCTATGCTTGTGGTGACTTCATAGAGAGAAACTCGACAAAGAACTTCTCATGTGGCTCCTGTGGCTTCTTACCACTTCCTTGGACGTGGGCCAATTGGTGAGCCTTGCGGTTTCTTCTGGATTGAATTACCCTTGCTGATTCATGCGGTGTCCACTGAGTAGACCGAACTGCAACTGCTGATTTGTGTTTGGTGTTTGCTAGTGGACTAGACTGAGAACGACAAAGATTGGAATCAACCCAAAGAACTATTTCTGAACAGGTTCACTTCCCCTGTATCCTAATGACTTGTCCTTTTCCATTACCTCTGGTGAGTGATGAGCTAGAGGGGAGACTCAACCCTTATTAAAATAGGCTGTAAAACAATATATGCCTACAATAAATATAACCAGAGACCAGAGAGCATACCCACCTTGTCCATAGCCATCCAGGAATGTATTTTTGAACATAAAAGATGGTCATAAATATGCTACCTCATACAATTTTTTAGATTTGGGGGGTAAATAAACCCAAGTCCACCAGTGGGTGTCAGGGGAAGATATGTTATAGTAAGAAAAGCTGTTTCCATAAAATGACAATACTAATATTTTAGGTCATGACATCTCTGACCTTTCTGCCAATGTGATCAGCCTCCTTGATCAGAACTGTACAGAAAGCAGGAAAAGTGACCACAGTGTCATGTTGGTATGGATGATAATGCTCACCCTGACCTATGTTTATTTGGAATGTTCCTTCTGAGCTTGTAGCTCCTGAACCTCCCTTCATTGTCAGTGTCTACCAAGACCTTCGCCTGTCTCAGTCCTTTTTAAACCTAAATCCTAGGGGCGAGTGACATAATGGGCACTTTGTGACCAAAGAATGATCTGTAAGGAAACCTGACTGTTAACACACATGTGCCTGTACACTCATGTGGACATGCATGCACACACTGATTAAAGGCCTCCGTGTTTGTCACTTTTGTGTTGCTGTGACAGAACACCCGACAGAAGCAACCTTGGGGAGGAAAGATTCGCTTGGCTCATGATGGAAGATGGTTTCAGTCCATCATGGCAGAGTATGGTAGGGCAGCTGGGATCATGACAGTGAGAGAGTGTGGCCAAGGCTCTCAACATCACAGTGACCAGAAGGCAAGACAAGACCCAGGCATAGGAATGGCCTCCAGAGGCCTGCTTAGAGTAGCTTCCGTCCGCCAATAGGACCTCCCTCCCAAAGTTGCTAGAATAGTAAGTTCTACTAGTTGGGGACCAAGTTTTTAAATGTGAGCCTTTAGGAAGATCAAACCGTAACATCCAAGCAAGTACCAAACCCTTCCCAGTACAGCAGAGAACTCTGGCTGAGAATGACCAACGGGGAGGGGCTTTACAAGTATCCTTTCTGTTTGCCACGCCTCTGTCACCTGACCCCAGTCTCTTCCCAGTGACCTTACTGACTGTTGATCGAAAGGCTGGATGCTGATCATGAAGGGATAAGCATTTTCTCAACCACAGCTCCAAGACACACTTCACTATTATCTGAGTGTTTTTTGTTTGTTTGTTTGTTTTTTGTTTTGTTTTTCGAGACAGGGTTTCTCTGTGTAGCCCTGGCTGTCCTGGAACTCACTTTGTAGACCAGGCTGGCCTCGAACTCAGAAATCTGCCTGCCTCTGCCTCCCGAGTGCTGGGATTAAAGGTGCACACCACCATGCCCGGCTTTATCTGAGTGTTCTTTAGCCGGCTTTTTCTAGTTTACATGAAAAGGTAAGGAAAATTATCACTGGAACAGCTGATATGTAATGTCACAAAGTCTTTAATAACAATTAATAATAATAAATCACAATGATAATATATTTAACTTGTAGAGGATAGCAATGCGACAGACATGATATTAGAAACTCTGTATATATTATCTTATTTAATCCCCTCAGTAACTACAATGAAATAGATGTCATTCTTTCTATTATATTATGGGCGATTTTGAGACTGAGAAATACAAAGTGATTTATTACAGTCAAACTCAGCCTTAGCTGATATCAAACCCTCCCCAGCCCTTGGCCTCATACAATATAGCTTTCCAGATGCTAGAGCTGCCTTATGATGTCTATGTATGAAGAAGTCTTTGCTTTCTTGACACCTGCTTTTTATTTATGTAACAATCCTGTTAACACCTCATTATTTTTTTTTTGTTTTTTTTTTTCTGGAACCTTTGTTAGAAGAGAAATGAAAAATATCATGGAAAGTAAAAGATAGGTTTAAGATTCAAGAGGGCTTGATAGTTTGGGTAAGTGGTCAAAGCCTAACCACAATGGGAAGACCAAAACACACACACACACACACACACACACACACACACACACACACACACACACACACAGAGAGAGAGAGAGAGAGAGAGAGACAGACAGACAGACAGACAGACAGACAGACAGACAGACAGAGACAGACAGAGGGAGGGAGGGAGGGAGGGAGAGAGGGAGAGAGAGAGAGACAGACAGACAGACAGACAGACAGAGGGAGGGAGGGAGGGAGAGAGGGAGAGAGAGAGAGACTATCACTAAAAATAGGTGTCATTACATGTTATGGCAAACTCTGCATATTTCATATAATCCTGAGTATTTTAGCCCAAAACAATAGTAGGAGCTCATAGTGAGGACCCTGAGCCTTAAGGATTCTAATTCTTTTCTGTAAAAATCTGCACAGGGAAGGAGGGAAGGATAAGTAGTATTTTAGGAAAAGGTTTAGCCAGTGACCATGCTCAGAAGATGGAAATCTGGGGTGCTTCTCAACGAACGAACCCTTCACTCTAAGAAATGTGGGCTCCTCTGAAAAGTGACACCCCTTTGTGTAAAATCTGAGAAGCAAAGCTTTCACTCTCTCATTGGCCAATACTTCAGCTACCATCACTAACAAAAAAGTTACCCTGCCGTCCTATTTCTGATAGCTAAATGGTTATCCAGCTCAGAGCTTAATGTTCTGAATTGGTTACACGGTTGTCAGCTGAGCTGTGCCGTGGGTGTTCAGTCATTTGACAATAGGGAGTTTCGTGGTATTTAAATGTTTCTATTTCTTTTTTGTTTTTTAAGCAAAAAACAATGACAGGCCAATTTTACCACATCTTTTTCCCCTGCAGGAAGGAACAATAAAAGCGAAATAGAATTCTATTAGAAGAAAAACACGTCTGCCTTTCCTGTCTCCTTTGGTAACATTTTAGGGCTTCGCTCTATAGGAGGGGAGGTATCTTCTGCAGTAGGTGACAGCAGATGTGTGGAGGGTGTCAGACATCAGAGCACAATAACTATACTCTGTCTATTAGCCTCCTGTGAGCAAACTCCCCATGCAGGGTTCTATCTATCTATCTATCTATCTATCTATCTATCTATCTATCTATCTATCTATCTATCTATCATCTATCTATCATCTATCTATCTATCTATCATCTATCTATCTATCTATCTATCTATCATCTATCTATCTATCTATCTATCTATCTATCTATCTATCTATCTATCTTTGGTCTGTTTTTTCCTTTTTCAAGTGTGTCCATTGATGGATTCAGAGATGGGAAGTATCCACTCTGACCTGCGAGATATTGGCACTATAGTCTTTTAAACGTGGAACTGGAATTTTATACACAGGTAGAGATATTTTGTTACTGGATTCTATGTCTCTTTTTCCTTCAGAAATCTTGAAACATTCCTCAGCTAAGCCTGCACCTTCAGCACACTCCAACTGTCACCAAGGGACCTCAGTGCGACCCCACACTCCTCTGTAGCCCATGCATGTGTTCCCAGGCACCACTCCCTGAGCCCAGGCCCCATCTTCCAGTTCTTCTCGTTATCTTGCTATCTTCCCTGCACTCTGTCCCCACTCTGCCATTTTACTGATATCCTCACCCTGCTTGGAAGCTCCCAAGGGCTCGTCATTGCTCATTGTAGAACTTCACAGCCTGTAGGGCACACACCGAATTGTAAGGAGTACAGATGTCGATTGTCATGGGGTTGGGACAGTGAGCTTAAAGCTGCAGCCTTGTTCACTTGTCCCAATGCCCTATGTATAGATCTTCTACTATCTACTTGGAGACATTATCAGGACGTTCCCAGCACATCTGACTGAGAAGGCCCTTCTGCCCCAGGAACCTCTGGCTCAACTTCCCACCCGACAGGCCTCTTGCTTCCCCAGCAGAAGTCATACCACAGTTTTGCAATATTATGGCATTGAACTGGTGCAGATGAGAACTTCATTCTTTCCCAGTTCTGTGAATGTCTCCTTTGTGTTTGAGGCCCTCTTGAAAGCTCTCCCTTACTTCTAACCAATGGGATGAGTTACACTCTTTGGTGCTTCATCTCCAGCTGGCAGAGGGAACGTGTGAAAGTTACTAGAACTCTGAGTCTTAATTTCCTCCTTTGAAAGATGGAAATAATAATAATACATGCCTTGCAGGGTTAGCATAAAGATTAAATAAGATAATGCATGGAAACCACTGAGCCCAGAGCTTTGGCATTTAGTAAGCACTTGGTACATATTTATTGAGTAATAAATGGAGCTTGTTATGATTAACTACTCAGCTTTACCGGTGTGCTTCTCCTGTAATTGTACACTGCGTGGGCACTTTCCCCTTGGAAGATTTCCCTCGTCATTCCACTACAATAGACTCTACTTTTCTAGGATTCCAACAAGCTCCCTGTGGGAAGGGACCTTCAGTCTGTGCCCTTAGTGTATCCTAGACACTGGTAATGGTGCCGGTGATATGGAAGACCTTCCTGATGTTTGATGACACTTTCCTCATGTGGCTCCTGTGGGGGTCAAATATGATGGTACATGTATGGTATCTGGAAATCATATGTGTTGCATGCGCATCCTATGGACCTGTGTCTTGCCTTTCTACTCACCGGTGTGGTATCAAGCCTGACACACAGGTTAAGCTGCCTGCACGTGAACCTGCCTGCTTACTGCTGCTCCTAGATATAACCCTCAGGCTCTAAGGAAGTGTGAGAGCCATGTGAGATGTTAGCATTTTTATTTGTTGGGCAGATGTGACAGGGGCTTCATTGGCTTCATTATCTTCGGACATGGGTAACTGAACAGAAGACTCTAAGGTGGCTTATGTTTCTGATATGAACTTAGTTTTAGATATTTTTGAACACTGAGTCCAGTCACTCAAGTTCTTTATACCATGATATGAGCATTCTCATCAAGGAAGTCACCCAGAGAAGGACAGGCAGGGGACTTTTGAATGGGCTTTGTCATGTGAAACTAGCATCCACTGGTCCAGTTTATACATGAAGAAATTAAGGGCTAGGGAGAATCATAGATATTTTAAAAAATTATTTCTTTTTTGTATATTTATTTTTTCATATATGTGTGGGTAAGGAGGTGGGAAAGCATCTATGCCCATGCACAGAAGCAAGAGGAGGACATTGGCTGACCTATGTTAATCTTCACAGTTTTCCCTTGAAATAGGGTCTCTTGCCCAACCTAGAGCTAGGCTGACAAGCCACCAAGTCTCAGTGATCCTCCTGTCTCTTGCCTCCTTTCAGTGTTGGGCTACAGGAATATATGTGGTCATACTTTTACGTGGGTTGGAGATTCAAACTCAGATCTTCATTTGGACAGCAAGCTCTTTTACCTACTGAACCGCCTCACCAGCATCCACTCCTCAATCAGGAATCTTTCCAAGGCCATCTGGTTCTGGGTTTGATGACCTACAAAGTTCTATATCAGAGTGCCTTCCAGGAGAGGAAGTAGAGATGACTGCAGAGACATCGACCCCATGAACTCCATGAAAGGGTCCAAAGGCAAGCACTCGGTAGCTCAGGCCTGAGACTAGATCTCAAAAGAGAATATTTTCTAAGCATAAAGGAGGGTGATCACAGTGAGGCACAAAGGTGGCGCAAGTCCAGGTTGGTGGAGTAAGAGCCTTCGCGAAGGTACAGGAAGGTACATACGCTTTTATTATGTTGACGATCTGGTTACATTTACTTTTATGCTCTGTTTCACTTGTGGGAAATTTAGCTGGAGGAATAGAATTAACAGGAAGCTTTTTAGAACATTAAAGCACATTGTAGAATGGATTGCAACAGATGAGAAAAAAAAGAGGAAACAGAGACAGTAACAACCTGAGCTGTTTCAGTGGTCAAGGACCCAGGCATAACCATAGCCACGGTCAAGAAAGTGGATGTGGGTGTGGGTGGGGTCATGTGTGAAGGATTAGGGAGGCAGATCCACATTTGAAAGTCCTTAATGAAAAAGTGATAACAATTAATCAGATGCCAAGGTGATTAAGTGGAACTCGGCTAGGTAAACAGGACTGAGCACTTATCCCTTAAAAATGCTAAAAAGGCCCCAAAGACAAGGAATCTTATTTAAATCAACACAGTTTCACTCGAAGAAGGATTTCTCACCCGGGATAGAGAAGCAAGCTAATTAAAGGAAATGACTCAGTGGCCTTCAGCTTATTATTTAAGAAAGCTCCAAATGCTTATATGTGTTCTTCTTATGCTGAGATGTTTACTTAAATCTTAACAACCACGCAGGACCCCTCTAAGCCACCGCATCTACCTGCTCCCTACTCACAGGGCCTCCCAACGCCCATCCTCTAAAGGGAAGCCCACCTTCCCTGCAGATCAAGATTCTACTGAGGTAGGGCTCCTCAGGTTTCTCCCGTATCTGCCTCTCTGTTCTTCTGAGTGAACTCTCAACCTCAAGCAACTTATCTGGACTTGAACCTGGATTTACCTTCCTTTCTGATTCCTAACCCCGCTGGGTCATCTTGTTTAAATATCTGCTCCTGGTCTCTCCAGTAGGGAGCTCAGTCAGAAATCATGCTCCAGGTCTGGGTCACCCTATCTACAGCAGGTGCGCTCATTCAGTAACTGAGCTGTTGAATGAATGAATAATGAATGAATAAAAGTGAGAAAAGGGGAAAACAAGGTAGGAGGATAGAAGGAATAAAAGGAACAATTTTATTTCATTAAATGAATCTAACCTAGATATCACACACACGCACACACACACACACACACACACATACTCACAATGGATTGAGTTGGTTTTATTTCTGGAAAAGGCACACCACCTACGGATCAACATTATGATTCACTTTCATAAAGTAGATAAAGATGATTTTTAGTAGGAAAAAAAGAAAAAAAGATTGAGCAGACAGCTTCATCGAGATGCTCAATCGTTGCCACGATAACTGTCGATCTCTTTTGCCAAGTAGAAGTGGTTGAAGCTGGACCAGGCTGGAGTCTAGCATTGAAGGAGCCCTGATCAGCCTGCTGAAAGCTTCTCTTGATTTTTGGATTGATAGATTCTCATCACAGTGTAACCATGGATTAGGAAGTGGGAACGGACCCATTCTGTTTGATTAAACTGCCTTCTCCCATATCTAGAGGTTCTGATTCTGATAGTACATCTTGGAGCTTCTCTCAGTTCTTTGATTTGCCCCTCCCTCATCTTTTCCTCTTCCTCCTTTCCTCATTTTTTCCCCCTCACTCTCTTTTAGTAGCACTGAAACTCAGTGGGTAGGTGTGGGAGTGGGGGTGAGGAACTGTACCACGTGCAGACTCCTGTGTCTTCACTTTGTTCCACTGTGGCCCCCTCAATGTCTGAGATATGTGTGGCCTGATTGTTCTGCCAGGAGACCTTCAGCATCACCCCCTTTGAGCACTGGTCTAAGAGCCACTTGTCCTGAAATTATTGATATTGGTTTCTGAGAGCCTTGGTTTGATGCGATGGACTGTCTGTCTTGTAGCCATGAAACCCTTGAAAATGAGGATAAAGGAAGAAAGAGGGAAATTCCTTGAAAGACAAAGAGAGATCCCAAAGAGAAGTAGATCCCAAATTGGAGTCCATACCTGAAAGGCTGAACACTAGTGGCTGAGCAGCAGCGATGTGGGTTGATGGACCTGCAGAAGGGAGTCCTACTCAACGGCATGCCTTACCCCACAGCATCCCCATGGAGTCAACGCTCTCAAACTGAACTCACCATCTTCCTCCTTCTCCACCTCCTGTCACTAGCACCTCTACCCCTGGCAGATCTCTGTCCCTGAATGTGTCCTCTCCACTTGTGCCATTTATTCCCAAGGGTGGCAGCATTGTGTCCACCAAGAACCAAAGCAGTCCCCCACGTCTATCCCTCAAACCGTGGTGTGGACTTCTGTGGTGACAGACACCATTTCATGGGACTGTGTGTTCCTAAGACTGTTCTTCTGCCATTCCAGGAGGGTCTTACAGTCATTTTATTCTTAACAGCGACCTTAATGTCGAATATGGAATGTAGCAACATGAAGACATTAAATAAGGATTGGGCAGAAAGTCTCCCATCTCAGGAGAATATCTTGTATCTTTAAACTGATCATCTCTCTTTCTTAACTCATGAAGTCAATCAGGCATGATGACATTTTTACCAACATGGCTTCAAAACTGAGTAATACAATATTATTACCATAGTGTACTATCTTGTCAGAAATAAGAATATTGCTTGATACTCTCTGCTACTGTGATATCAATGTCAGATGAATGTCAATGTCCATCGAAGCTTAGGGTTGTTTTTTTTTTAAATATGTGCAGTGTGTGTGTATATGTGTGCATGTGTACATGTGTGTGTGTGTGTGTGTGTGTGTGTGTGTGTGTGTGTGTGTGTGTATGTGTGCATGTGTGCCTGCAAGCACTCATGCCATGCCACACGTGAAAGAAGGAGAACCACCTTCAAGAGCAGGCTGGTTCTCTCCTTTCACCATGTGGATCCTGGGAACTGAACCCTGGTCACCAGACTTTTCTGCAAGCACCTTTACCTAATGAGCCATCTTGAAAGCCCTACCTTGTTTGTTGAAACAAACTTTCTCGCTGGACTGGAGCTCGTCAAATAGATTAAGCTGGCTGGCCACCGAGACCCAAGAATCTCCCTGCCTCTTTCACCCCAGTGTAGGGGTTATACACATACATCACACCTGAGAGCTTGGTTTAGTGTCAGTTCTTAAGATTGAACTCAGATTCTTATCTTGTGTAATAATCACTTTATTGACTAAGCTGTCTCTTCAGACACCTACGACGACTCAATCTTTTTAAAAAATTATTTTAATTATTATTGTGTGTATAGGATGAGAATGGAATGGGGCTCATGAGCCCTGTAGTCTGTCTGGAGGTAAGAAGACAACCTTTGTGCAGTCTGTCCTTTTCTTCTTCCTTTACTTGGGCTCCAGAGATTGAGCTCATCATGCCCGTGGAGCTGTGTTTTACCTGCGTAGGTGTCTTGCATGCCCTGTCTGTGTGGAAAGAAACTACCTTTGAGCTCTGAGGGAGGTGAGTGGCATTAGAATCCCCTTCAGCCTGAGCCCCAGTAACTCTGGCTTTCTACCCCAACTAACCTCCTAACTGCAGAAAGCTTCATTTTTTTTCTCCCCTAGGTAGTTCTGTCATCTCTAAGATGGAGACCAAACTACTCAGGCTAGAGCCCCTCTAGGGTGTGTGTTTCTCTAAGGATGTGTGCAACTGAGTTGGTCATTAACCTCAAACTAGAATCACCACAGCCTCATTTTCAGTGACACCCTGAGCACCAGCATTGCCTCCTTAATGCCAGTGGTAAATGGGCACCCACAAGGACAGAGGTCGGGGACTGTGGGCTGATCTGAGGGAGCAGCCTAGCTTTGATCCCCAGGCTTAGAACCTATGGAAAAAACAAAAAAACCCACACACCTCTGAAGAAGCTGGACCCTGGCTGTGCCTAGGTTTGATCCTATCCTTGTGTCCTGTGCTGGTCTGCCTTTTTATGTTTTTCTAAGAAGGAACAAATTACCCAAATACAGTCCAGGGACCGTTTTCTCTTGGAAGGCACACCTGCTGGCTCCAGGGATGTCTGTTGTACATGAGATTGCTTGGGGCCTGGGAGAAAAAAAAAAAAAAAAAAACTTCTCTTATATAGAAAAAAAAAAGAAGGCTGTGTTCTGTTCAGCCATTAGTTACCAGGTCCAGTGACAATGGCTAGGGTTATCTTGGGGCATCATGGAGCCTTAGATGCAGCCTGCAGTTAGAAAGCACAGACCTACCCTGGAGTCGCCCCCCCTCCCGCCCCTGTGGGTTCGATTTGTAGATGGGTGGCCCAAACTATCTAAACTCTTGCTCAGCTCTAACTCTACCCCAGACGAGGGAGAGAGAGTGGGGAGAGAGAGAGTGCTTCCTGTGGGGCCTGGTATAGGCCTGTTACCATGTGACTGGCTGGTATCTCACTTCTGGACTTTTTATTTTTTTGGTATGAATAGATGAATAGGCCTGTTTATAGGTGGTGAAATTGATACTTTCAGCATTGAAATCATCTGCTTGAGATTCCACATTCAGTGTGGAATTTAAAGGCAGCTATTTCTAATTCCAAGGACTATACTCTTTCTACTTAGATAACGTCCCTAACATGTGCACCCTGACATTCCGAGCTAGTGTGGGAGAGCTGGCTAGTCTCTGCCAATGTGACACAAACTACAGCCATCTGGGAAGAAAGCACCTGTGGTCATGTCTGTGGGGGTATTTTCCTGATTGTTAAGGTACAGGAGCGCACACCGGACTCTGGACGGAACTTTCCTCAGGAGGGTGGGCCGAGGCTGTAGAAGAAAGACGAGCGATCCTTACTGGAGAAGGGCGGCATCAGTAAGCAGTGGCCTCTCCTTCAGTTCCTCCCCTTAGGTTTCTGCCTTGGCTTCCCTCTATGATGGACAGTAACTTATAACTTATAAGTCACTTAAAGGTTTTCCTCCCCAAGTTGCTTGTGGTCAGTGTTTTATCACACTACTCCCAGTGATAACAGTCAGCCCAGGGGAATGCCGAGCCTTTTCTCACGGGCGGGCGACGGTGGATTCCTTGAACACTGGCAGACTTTGCTAGAAGCAGAACACCTTAGCATTTGTGGAGTGGTGAGATCGTTCCTTTTCTGTGCCGGAAGAACTTCACGCAGCTTTTAGCGTCCTGAGTGGTGTGGTAGGTAGCCCGGGGCTCAGAAAAAACAGGGAGGTCTTTGTTTGTGCACGAGACCGTTTCCTGTCCTCAGCTATGTCTTCATCTCAACGTCTCATTTTGCATTTTTTTTTTTTTTTTTGCATTGGAGAATCATCTGTCTCCTTGGTTTCAAGTCTCGCAAGTAATGTTATATCTCCTAAACCCACGTCCGAAGCTAAATCTTTCTCCTGAGTTTGGTGCCTGCATATGCCATCTTTTTGTATGTTTCGGTGAATGTCTCTCATTCTTGGCCTTCAGCTGGACCAGTGAGGTGCTCCTCATCTTCATAACAGTCTCCTCTTAAGTTTCTTTCATTCAACATTTTTATTGATTTGTTGTGAATTTCAACATCATGCACCCCAGTATTATTCATTTCTTTATCCCCCCCATATTCTCCCTCTGCTCTGTGCAATTGCCTCCACTAAACTAAACAAATCAAACAAAAACATCTTGCTGTGGAAGCTGTAATGTATCCCACAGTACACCCTTTTGTCCAGAAAGTTTTACTTGCAATTGTTCATTGCAATGAGTCATTGGTTTGGTTCGAGGCCTCTGGCTTCTGCTACACCATCAATCCTGGATCCTCATGGGAACTCCTCTAAGATGTCCTGTTGTTGTCCTCTATGTTGTGGAGACTCTAGAGCTTTGGATCTGTGGACTGGCTCCTTCATATACGCCAGCAGTTCATAGATGTGGTAAATGTTTGAGTCTGCTGACTCAAAGTCCTCAATCTGGACCTTGGTGGTAGCTGAGTTGGTCCGCACCAGCTCTCCTGGGCTTCAACAACCAGACCAGTTAATCCCAGAAAGGGATTGGGCTAGATCTTCTGTTGGCCACAGTTGGCAAGGGGGCAAGGCCACATCTCCTACCCTCCTAAGTTTCTTACTCCAGAAAGTAACTCTGCCACCCACTGACATACCAACATCGGAATCCCTGGTGCCATCTTGGACTCTTCTTTGCCTATCCTTAAGAACTGTTGTCCTGGACTCTCATGTCTCCCCAGACCACCTTTCTTTATCTCACTGCCTCCATTCAAAGAAGCTTCACTAGGATTGTATCTTCTAGAATACCCCCACCCCACCCTCATCTATCCATGCTCTGCCAAATTGAAACACTTCACTCATTACCTGGAGATCTCTTGGGTTCCCTTGGCCTTCAGAATAAAGTTCAAACTCTGCAATGGCCTTTGGGACTGCTGTCCGGCATGTGAGGACCCAGGTTTGAATATTAATACTCTGTACCTTATTACAAATGTGACCTTGAACAAGCCATGAAACCTCTCTAATTCTGTCCCCTTATCTTTAATGTGGAGCTAATAACACTGACATTGTAGATCTGTGAACATTGATTCAAATGAGAGTAGTAAATGCAACCCATTAGGCCAGTGTCTGGTGTATAATAAACATGCTTTGAGTGGTAGCCATCCTAAAATGGAAGCATCCTAAAGTGTTACTGAGACTTTTAATGGTGAGACATTAGAAGTCTCATGATGTTCAGACTTCTCCTTAATGGAGCTCTCATGAACTACAAAATGGGAGGTGATTATATTTTTATCAAATATAGTTTGCTATAGTTTTTTTCAGTGCATAGTACAGACAACTTATGGAACCAACATGGTAGATATCAGAGATATCTATGGCCGAAGGCAGAACACATAAAACACTATAGCTACCCAGTTATCCTATAAGCAAGGGCAGTGTTCTAGTTTCATTTCTGTTGCTGTCATGAAATGCACTAACCAAGAGCTACATAGGGGAAAAAGGAGTTAATTTCATCACATAGTTCCTTACAGTTGCAGACCATCATTGTGAGGAAGTTAAGGCAGGACTTCAGGAGTCATAACACATCCACAGTCAAGGACAGAGAGAAATGAATCCATTCATAGTGGCTTGCTTGCCCAGTTTCTCCACTCTTACTCTGGACCCACTGCCTAGGGAATGGTGCTGCCTGCACTGGGCTGGGTCATCTCACACCAATAAGGTCAATGGAGAGTCCTCTATAGACATGTCCACAGTATAGATTGCTTCATGGAAACTCTCTCTTCAGGTGATACTATATTGTGTCAGGTTGACAATTACATTTAACCATCACAGGCAGTAAGCAGAAAGAGCTGTCTGTTCTTGGCACTTTATATAGAGATGTAACTGTATGCATAAGGATTGTGGAGAAACAATTAGTGATAATGAGCGTGGATGTGCTGTTATTGATAAAGACAGGAGGAGCAGTTCTGAGTGGGAGAAACCCTATCATCCTTACTAGAATTCTGTTCAAAACGATCTCCAAACCACCATGGCTTTGAGGGCTTCTTATACTAGAGCACAGTAACTTTAATATCCCCTGGTATCGTAATCCACTGTGTGGTTTATTATATATAATTAGTTACAATGAGTGAATGTTATTTCCATCACTAGTCTGTGGACTTCATCATTATCTACAAATATCTGTATTTTCTTTACAAAAGGCAGAGCTAAAAAAAAAATATTCCAGTTACTGAGGCATACAGATACCCAGAGGGGAAGGTGCTTCATGACATTTATTACGAAATCCCTGATTGGCTCTCGGCCCTCACATCTTGTGTCTATTACATATGCTGTTTGAAGTTTTTCAATTGTTTCCTGGCTGATTCTAGGGAGAAAGAGACTTTTTTTTTAAATCTGGACTAGAACAGCTAAGCCAGGAAGTCATAGGTGATAATGATGGCCCAGATGACTGTGTCCTGGGGTCCCTTGTGAGGGACAGCTGCTGGGAGATGGACAAAAAATGAGTAAGCTCAGGCATGAAGTAGATAAGGACTTTTTATCCTTAGGGGTCAGTGGTGGTGACCCCTTCCTGGAGTTCTCTCGCAGTAAGGTCTATGTGGGCGCCAAGACCTTGCTTTACTTGTGGCTGTGTGGGGGTGAGTCTAGAGCCAGAGAGGAAGCATCTGCCCTCAGGCGCCTGCATCCACCATCCACCCTGCAGGCTCTTCATTTATTCACAGAACCACGGTGAGAGGCTATTGAGAGGATTAGAAAAGCTGGCAGAGAAAACTCTTAGCAGCACCATAAAAAAAAAAAAAGACTGATTTTAGTTTTATTTATGTGCATATGTCTGTGTGCATTCACATTCATGTAAGTGCCCCAGAGGCCTGAAGGTGGCAGCAGTTCCCCCAGAGCTGGGAGTTACAGGTAGTTAGGAGTCACCCAGCATAGGTGCTGGGAACCAAATGCCTGTCCTGTCCTGTCCTGTCCTGTCCTGTCCTGTCCTGTCCTGTCCTGTCCTGTCCTGGCAAGAGCAGTAAGTGCTCTTAGCCACCGAGTCATCTCACCAGCCCCAGGAATGTCATTATTGACGCAATAGTGCCCATTTACTTTTCTTTCCTTACTTCTTCCTTGGCACCCCAGCCTAGGAAGCAGGACTTGGTGAAGGCAGTTCTGCTGGAAGTTTCTAGGAACACAGGCTCTTCTTGGCTGAGCATGTGTGCTTCCAGGAAAACAGCCATTTTGAGATGTAGATTCCAATGTGAGAACTTACTATTTTGCCTCTAGTTTAAGAGGGAGGAAGGAAGGAAGGAAGGAAGGAAGGAAGGAAGGAAGGAAGGAAGGAACCCATCACCAAGCAGACAGATCTCCAGTTCCGAGTGAAGTCTGCCCTTCTATAAAGCCTGGGTGGGCAGCCCAGTTCCGAGTGAAGTCTGCCCTTCTATAAAGCCTGGGTGGGCAGCATTTGCTATGGAACTTGGATTTCTTGTTAGGGTTTGCACATCCAGCTTTCATTACCAAGCTTTGTAAGAAGGCAGAAGGGCTCAGTGTAAAAGGTTTAAATGTATTTTCTTTTCTTTTACAAAGGTAGACAAGTTGGGGGGTCTGGCATATTCTTTATTCTGTGATTCTCAAGAACAAAGAGAAACGGGAAAGAAAGATTCTATTTTCGTACCTTGGAAGCACTTGCTTTAGGTCAGAAAAATAGCCAGTCAGGATGTTTAGTCCTGTCAATACAGCTTGGAGCAGGCCTCTCTTCTTCTTTTCTGTGCTTTAAAAAAATTAATTGGGGTACTGAGCAGGTAGGGAGAAAGGAGGTTGCAGGAGGCGTAGGAGCTTGCCTGACTACAAAGGGATTCCGAATGTGGACTCCTAAGGCAACGAGAAAGGCAAACAAGCTTCTGGATCCGAGAACGCTCAGCCTAAGCCCGGCCTCACCCCTCGCGTCCTGCGGGAACCTGAGCAAGGAGTGCAAGGCCTCCGAGTTTTACATTCTCTAACTGTGTGATGGGGATAATCGAAACTGCCTTACATGTTATCAGAGCTCAGTGTTATCCAGTCCCCGACACAGCAACAAGGCATCTGATAATGAGTGGACACACGATGTATGACTAAGCCCATCCCCGGAGCACATGTGGAGAATGTTCTAGGGAAGCCACACCGCTAAGAGCACAGCTCAAAATAGAACCCACAGGTTCGGGAACCGAGCCTGCCACCTTGGCTGGTATACTGAGATCAGGTTAATGATGGAGAAATGAGCCATGGAAGAAGAAAAGGCATTTTGTTCTTATTAAATTTATTTATAGGTCAAGTGCTTTGAGTTACCTTAAATCACATATATGGACAAGATAAGAAACAAACTTTAAGAGGCCCACAAAGGCTTGGAGAATGTGCACTAAATGACTGGAGCTAATGTGGTTATGGAGTTAAAGGGGCTGAGTCTGGAGGCCCATGGCAAACAAGCCTCAAGGGAGAGGAAGGGGTTAGATGGCACCCAGCACCTGAGAGAACCTGTGGCATTCACAAAGGAATTCATCACAAACTTCTAAGGAGCCAATGGCACTGACCTACCACCTGCTACAAAGGGCAACATTATGAAGAATGGCTTCCACAGCTGCTCTGTACAACCACCTAAGTGTCATTTAGTCAATAGCCGTTGAGCCTCCATGAAGAAACACAGACCATCATGGTGGGCTAGTTGGTTTGATATCAAAAGATGTGGGCTTTCTGAGTCTGGCTTCTTTCACTTACCCTAATGAACCCAAGGCTCCATTCATTTCTCTGCCAATGTCTGAGAAATTTCTTTATGGCCAAATAAAATTCCAGTTAGCATATTTTCTTTACCCACTCATCTGCTGATGGATATCTAGGACAGCCTCGCAACTTATTCATTATGAGAATATAGTCATAAACATGGTATGTTAACTTGAAAAGTTGTTATTTTATCTATCTATCTATCTATCTATCTATCTATCTATCTATCTATCTATCTATCTATCTATCTATTTATTGTTTTTCGAGACAGGGTTTCTCTGTATAGCCCTGGCTGTCCTGGAACTCACTTTTGTAGACCAGGCTGGCCTCGAACTCAGAAATCCACCTGCCTCTGCCTCCCGAGTGCTGGGATTAAAGGTGTGCACCTCCACACCAGGCAAAAAGTTATTTTTTAAAAAAGTAACTCCATGACTCCAAACTAGGTTCTGATTGTGTGAACTTGTGACTGGATACATTTTCGCTACATTTTTTCCCTCTCATCCCATGGTTTGAATCATGTTGTGTGCAAAAGGACATATCCTTCCGGCTTGTTGCCCGGTGCTGGATAAACCATTCATAAATTGGATCAGATTCACTCTTCTTCCATTTACAGAGTGTAACTTCATGCGGATTTTCTAGGAGAATATAAGCCAATGAGCTGATTCATTTTTTTCAGACCATCTGGTGTTTAGTTCCATATTTATTAATCCTTGAAAGGCCCCAGGGAGACAGTTCTGGAACATAGATGTAAACATGCCTTTCCATGTCCTTTAACTATGTACAAACTGAAGCTGGAGAGATTTGAATGGGAGATGTCCCCTCAAGGCTCCTGTATTTAGACCCTTGGTCTCCAGGGAGTGGCTGTTTGGGATGGCTATAAAACCTGTAGGGGGGTAGATTCTTATTGGAGGAAGTACATCCACCGTTGGGGGTGAGCTTGGAGAGCTGATAGCTTTATCCCATTTCCTGCTTCCTTTCCTGTTCCTGAATGTGAATGAAAATGTGATCATCCAACTTCCTGTCCCTGCTGCCATGTTTTCCCGTTTTTCCCTGGCTCCAGACAAGTCTTACCACCACGCTGGACTTCTCTCTCTCTCTCTCTCTCTCTCTCTCTCTCTCTCTCTCTCTCTCTCTGAAATGGTAAGCCAGAACCAACCCTTTCTCCTTTAAGTTGTTCTGCCAGTGTATCTTAGCACAACAAAATGTAAGTTACACAGCTGGGCACTCACAGCTCCTCTGCTACCTTTACCCATTCCTGCCCAGCAAGCCGTCTGAGTTCTTGGCATCTTAAGCTGGTGACTGTCCCTGCACACACAGTGGGTTTGCACAGGCTTCTACTTCTGCTTGGAGCATCCTTTTCCTTATCTTCGCAATCATCTTGGCACGTACACTCATTCATTCTTCACGATTATTCAAAAAGTACCATGCCTGTTACAGATCTCCAACTACCCAGAGTTAGTCCTCCTTCCCTGGATATTGTAGGTGAGTCTTCCTTTAAAACTTACTCACTTTCTTTCTCTTGCTTTCAAGGCAGAGTTGAAATCTGGTCAAGTGAGGTTTTTCTTTAGTGCCTTGATTGGCATTGGCTGGTGTCACCACTATATTTGACATATCTGAATGTCTGGAACTCTTGCCTCTGTACTGCGTCTGTGGCACTTTGTCCTGCTCTACCTGTGACCCTTGACATCCCAGGAATGTAGGGACATGGCCTATTTTACCTTGTCATGTCCAGTTCCTGGTAACCTGTCCATAGTGGGGAAATAAAACCTTACTAAAGATTGAATTAATGTACTGTATGAAGTAGTAACCGAAAAACTCTGAGTTGAGCATCATATAGCCTTTGTGTAAAGAGTGGAGACTGCTCTTAACTGCTGAGCCATCTTTCCAGCCCCTTGCCTACTGGGCTCAGCAGTTAAGAGCACTGACTGCTCTTCCAAAGGTCCTAGGTTTAATTCTCAGCAACCACATGGTGGCTCACAACCATCTGTAATAGGATCTGATGCCCTCTTCTGGTATGGATAAAATCAGCTACAGTGTACTCATATAAATATAATAAATAAAATCTTTAAAAAAACCCTCAAACTAAAATTTACATCAAAACCTTAGTCATTTTAAAGTAAACAATTTTATAATACATAGTATTTTTGTCTTGCTCCCAAGTCTTGATGTTTCTTCAATGGACTCTAGAAATAAACAATTACCTTGCCCTGTGTTTAGAATTCACATTAAATTTACATATATATATATATATATATATATATGTGTGTGTGTGTGTGTGTGTGTGTGTGTGTGTGTATGTGTGTGTTTGTGTATGTGTGTGTGTGTGTGTATGTGTGTGTATATGTGTGTGTGTGTGTGTGTGTGTGTGTGTGTGTGTGTGTGTGAGATTAAACAATAGACCAGATGGCAAATAGGTGGTTATGGACAAGCCAAGGATGAGACTAAGGTAGAGTCCAAGAGGAAGACAGGAATGGGTGAGGTCAGGAGGCAATACAAGAAAATAGGTTATCTATTTCCTAAAGGAAGAAATGGAGACAGAAAAAGGAGTCAAAGAAGTCAGGGCTGAATCTAAGAGAAGAATCCAGGGAGTCAGGCCAAGGAGACCAGCTTCCTCAAGGTGCTTCTGCTGAAGATAAGAGGATGCCCGGGACTCAGGGGTTTGCACAGCTGCAGCCGCCCTGCAAGCAGACTGCGCTCTCTGCATGTAGGCTTCCTCTCCACACACAAGGCTTCCCCACCCTGAACACAGCCTCCCCAGGCAAGGCTCTACAATATGGGATGCTCTCTGTTTATTCAAAGCTTGTGTTTTTTTTATAATTTACAGAAACACTTAACACAAAAGTCACACTTCTAAAATAGAATTCAGACATTAATACTGCAGGATTCAAAATAGAAATGAAGAGTCTCTCTTCTCTTCTCCTCTGGCCCCATTCCTGCTTTCCAAGGGTAAGTAGCTTGGCTAATTGTTATATGCTCTGCCATATATTTTGAGCACGCACTTGGATACACACAGACACTCACATGACGGCTTCTTGATAATCTTATATACAAATGTTACGTCACTGGCATTCTCTTAGGCCCTTCTTTTCCCTCTCCATAATATATCCCAGCATCTTTTGCACTCTTAGCTTTTCTCCTGCATATTTCTAAGAGGGATGAAAGCCCATTACAGTATCACATGGTGGGTGACTACTAAGAAATCTTCACATTTGAGGAGAGCTCTTTTTTTTTTTTTCTATCTTCCCCAGTCTGTCCGCCTCAGTGAACCAGAAATTAAAGATTTATGTTACTAATTATTATTTTTTAAATAAAATTTTAAGGGCAAAGCTTAGCTAGGAATATTATACACGGTAATTGTGTTTACTGATCGTCTCCACTCCTGAACAGCAATTCGCCGCATAAAACTCAAGTAATTAGAAGAATAAGCCCAGGTTAATTAAAATACTGGGTAACATTTGGGTGAGAATAAAATCCACTTTGGAGATTTTCCAGATGCAAATTGTTTTGTAGGCACTTAATTCTCCCAGGGAGATGTGAGGACAAGGGAAGAGGCTGGGTGCTAATCGGTGTTGGTTGGCCTTGGGTCACGCCCTGCACATTCATTCCTCTTCTCTGGCTCCAACACCAGCTTACACCAGCTTTAGAGACATGGGTTTGGTCGCTGGAGGAATAACAGGGCAGTTGCTGAGGCCTAAGCTTGGGTCCTATTCTTGTGCTACTATTGTCGGTGCCACTTGGCTTAATGGCTACAGGCTGGGTAATTAAAGCAATTAATCAAGCTTCCAAGAACTTTGGATGTTGTCCGGAGTTGTTCCTTTTGTCCTGCCCCTTCCCCCAGACTAGTAGTGCAGGAGGCCTGCTTTCCTGAAAGAGTTGTATCTTCATAGCTGGCCAATGTATTGAGCACACTGGGAACAGTCCCTTCTGTGGCCATCCAGGGCTCATGTGAGCTCTGATGTTGGACCATGAAGTTCACCCCTCTGTGCCTTCAGGTTGGGTGATCCTTCTGTCATGCAGTGGGAATCCCGCACTCTACTGTTCTCCTTCTTCCTTCTAGGGCACATACTTCCACCTCCCCGCCCCTTTATTTAACAAAGCTTATATCTGGGAAGAGATGGAGACGGCTCTGTTAGTGTGGGATGCTGGGTTCTGGACCACCGGCTGCAAGCTAATCTGCTTTCACTTTCAAGAAGACTGGGAGGAGGGTTGGCACCAAATTGAGGTCCTCTTCTGCCCCCAGCTTTCCAGGGCTTTTGGAATTGATGACAGGAGATCCTGCTGCTACCTCATTCAGGCTACACACCACACCCACACCCGCACAGCCAACGGGTTTTCTAGAGGCGAGGCCTCAGTTCCTGCCCCCTGAGCAGCAGGTTTTGTTTCTCATTACTTTAATTAATGGAGTAAATAAATATAGCAGGGTGCCTAGCTGACAGAATAACTTGTTTTCATTTCCTCCCTTTGCTCCAGCATGAATTCCTGTGATCCTCCTTAGGAAGGCAAATGACCTCCAGGGCCCGCGGGGAGCCCATACAGCTGGGATGCCAGAGAGGAGAAACTTGATGACTTCCCATTGCTCACAGTGGTTGGGGGGCCAGTGTTCTAACAGTGTTCTGAGAAGAAATGCAGGCATAGGAAGACCTTTTCGTTATGTTGCTTGAAAGGGAGAAAAGATGCTAGTGGGATTTTTTTGTTTGTTTGGTTTTGTTCTATTTTGTTTTGTTTATCATAGGAGCTGATCTCCATGGATAGTACATGACAAGGACCCATTAAGAATAGTCTCAGGGACAAGTCCAAGTCCAAGGGAAAGAGAAATTTGGAGAAAGCTTATGGGGAGGATTGCTATGGTTGGGCATTTAAAAGAACAACCTTAGAGCTGATGAGGCAGGTTACTGGGTAAATGTACAGCCTGATAAGTAGTATGAGATTCCTGGAAGCCATGTATGTACACATGCATGAAGCTACCTGCAGAGTGCAGAAGACATCAGATCCATTGAAGCTGGGCTCACAGGCCATTGTGAGCCATCTTATAATGGGCCTGGGACCTGAACTCAGGAGGGTCCTCTGGAAGAGAAGCAAGAACGCCCTTCCCTCTTGTGGTGGTTCTTTGCATGTGGTTGTTGTAGACCTAGTGTGTGTGCTTAGAACATCTCCGAGCGTGTGGTCACTGGAGACCTAGTGTGTGATCACTACAGCCCTTAGAATGGCCACTACCATCCTCATACTTTACAGAGGGACTCACCGAGATCCAGGAAAGGTGGTGAGAGTGTTCACAGTTGGGAAGGATATATCTAGCCTCACAGAGACTTAATGTGCCAGGGTTGGGGGAATACCCAGGGAGGTCCCACCTGCTCAGAGGAGAAGGGGAGGAGGAAGAGGGGAAGGATTGTGGGAGGGGAGACTGGGAGTGGGGTGGTGAGCAGGATGTAAAGTAAATAAGTAAAAACAAACAAACAAACGAACAAACATAAAAGAAGGAAAGAAAACAAATCACCTACTAATTCAGTCTAAGAGTTGACTGGATTTCACGAAAAAATGTGCTTTCAGGGTGGGGACCATAGCTTAGTAGCAGAGGGTTTGCCTAATATACAAGAAGCTCTGGGTTCTGTCATTAGTATTGAGAAGGAAAGAAGGAAAAAAGAAAGTAAGAAAGTAAATAATTTGCTTTAACATATAGAAGAAAACTTAAATCATGATGTATCTGTACCCACCAGTATAATCATTCATCCCCCCCCACTTTCTCTTCCTGGTAAGATTTCTCTTCTGAAGCTCAAGACTTCCTCCCCTTACATCCTTCATTAGGGATTGCACTCATGGCCTTATGGGTACCAGGCAATTGCTTTATCACCAAGCTACATCCTCAGCCCCCTTTATCTTCTTATCAGTAGGTTTGTATTTGTCTGCCTGTGTCACTGCCTAGCACAAGGCAGGCACAAATAAATACGAGTCGGATGAATGCACACATCATTTATACAGAAAATATTCTGCATTTAATAAATGCACCATTCACTTCTGTTATGGAGTTACAAGAACTCAGATCAGAGATGAAGGAGCTATCTAAATTCTTATGCTCATTTTTACAGATATGAAATCTGAAGCCCAGAAGGGGGAATCAATTTACTCAAGCGAGGATGTACAGCATATCTGTGCCAGAATTAAAACCTGAAAAGCAAGCCTCTGTAAAAACAAAAACAAAACCCTACTTACTGCTCCTGTACCACAGTTTAAAATATTTATCATTTAACTGCATTAAAATATATACTCCTATAGGAGTCCTTTGGGCACAAACAGGATTAATGTATCTCTCTGCGTGTTTTTCTATTGCTGTAACAAAATACCTGGGGCTGGGTAATTTATAAAGAAAATAGGTTTGTTTTGACGCACATCCTGTTCTGAAAGTCCAAGAGCAAAGTGCTATTTCTGCTTAGCTTCTTGTAGGAGCCTCATGCTGCTTCATCTCCTGAAGAAACTGAGAGACTGATGGGCTGGTGCCAAAGAGCAGGTGTGCAGGGGTGGAAGACAGCTGAATCCTACGGTCTTGCTCCCTGTCAGCAGGATCTCTCAGTGAATAACCAGGTTCCTATGGGATAGCAGTGTCAGAACTCACTCCTGTTGGAAAGGTATTAATCCTTCTTAATGGCCAAATCATCTCTTTTAAATTTTTTTATTTATTCTGGGGCTAGAGAGATGGCTCAGTAGGTAAGAGGGCTTGCTGCCCTTGCAGAAGACTCAACTTTGGTTCCCAACATCCTCTCAAGGTGACTCACCATGGACTCAGCAACTCTAGCCCCAGGCATTCTGATGCCCTACTCTGGCTCCATGGGTACATGAACTCATGTGCACAACAAGTGCATTTCTTTATTTCAATCATCCCTTGAAGGCCCTACTGCCTCTCAACATGACTCCATTGGGAGTTGCTATGGTTTTGTTGAATGTCACCTGAAGGCTCACCTGGTAAAGTCTGGCCCACAGCATTATTAGGAGCTGATAAAGCCATTAAGAGGTGAGGCCTAGCAGAAGGCCTTCCAGGTGTAGGGGGTGTGAACTCAATAAAGATTTATTGGTTTTCCTCTCAGTCTCTTTCATGCCCTGCTGCCCACTCTCCAGCATGATGCTTTATCTCCCCACAGTTCTGAAGCCAAAGGCTAATTGGCCACCGACAGAAAGTTCCAGAACTGTGAGCCAAAATAAACCTTTCCTGCCTCTCAGCTGATTATCTCAGCTCTTCTTGACAGCAGCAGAGAACTGATGGACACAGGAACTGAACCTCAAGATGATGATGATGATGATGATGATGATGATATTTCTTCCTTAAAGGATCACCTTTGCTTCTTGGTGTAGACAAGACTCAGGAGTAGCCATATCTCAGCCCTCCTTGAAAGCAGGCTACAAACTCTATTAAACAAATGGATAAAAAAAATGAGTTCTTTCATGGGAAAAAAAAGATATATACAGAGGTTTTCTTACGTATTTTCTTTTGCTGGGTTTACAGCCCCCCTCATGAACAGTGTCTTGTCCTGGATCATCATCTGGCCAGGCACTTCACAGTTCTGTAATTTAAACAGTGGGGATGGTGGGGACAGCACTGGGTCTCAGCCTACTCAAGACATCACTGTTTGTTTTTTCTGCCCTGTCTGGAAACTGGAAAGACTCCCGCAATGACCCCCATCTCTGGCTTCTCCCTCTTAGAGACAGAACAGACCAGAGTCAGCCAACAACAGTTAGAATTAGCCCTCTCTTGAGACTCTGTTGTTGAGGGCTTGGGGGTGTGTGTGTGTGTGTGTGTGTGTGTGTGTGTGTGTGTGTGTGTGTGTGGAGGTGGGGTTGTCTTCATTTCTATCCCTAACACCCCATCTCTGAACTTCAGATCTTAGAGATCAGAGCCCGTGGCAGGCTGAAAGTGGGGCAAAGACAACTGTGCGTGCGTGGGTGAGAAATACGTCTGAGTCACCCCACTTTGCCTCCCAAGTGACAGTGGAAAATGCCGGTGGGAAATAAGAGCCAAATACTTTCAGAATTCAGCCAAAATGACAGACCTGTCATTTTCCCTAAAGTAATGGGGAAAGTTCATTTGCGATTTGTGCCAATTTGCTGCAGTGGGCCCCTATTAGGCACCTGCTGAGTACACAGGGTTGAGTGGTCTGACCCAAGAGAATCAGAAGTCTTGACCCTCACTCTTTATGAACTGACCAATTCATACAACTGCCTTGCTACTCACTTTCTGAGAGTCTAGGTCTCGGTCTATCCTGGTCATCACAGCTCTCTAAGTGCAGAGGGTAATGAAGGCACAACATCTCCATATAAGAGTGTTACTATCCTACAGGCTGATAGGGGAGACGAGTAAGAGAGTTGGGGGAGCTGCCATGGTGAGCTGAGAAGAGAAGAGGGATAGAGCAGACTTCTCAGAGGAAGTTACTTCCTTCATAGTGTTAGGACAGGAAGAACCAGCAGGACAGCAATGTGACAGCAATGTGACATGTGAACTCTGGAATTATGGGAGTCAGAAGTACAGCTACTGTTTAGCAGCTGATTTACTATAAAGTATAAGCTGAACTGAAGAGTCACAAGAACAAAGATTCTGGAGGATAGGACACGGTGGCTCTCTCTACAACTTCCTGAACAGTTCTGCAAACGACTGGAGAAATACTTGAATGAATAAGACAGCTGTGTGCTGTTGGTGGGAATGCAATTGCGTGTAACTGCTTTATAAAAAATGGTACATCTTCTAGAGCTAACAGTATGGCTACCCTTTGAGATGGTCTTCCTACTCCCCAGGAAGACCTCCAGCAGAAGCAGGCTTCATGTATGCTAGGCAGGTCCTCACCACTGAGCTATAGCCCCAGAATGAATGGACATTTTTATTTTTTTATTTTTAGATGAGGTCCCACTATGTTGCCCAGGCTGGTCTCAAACTTACTTCACAGCCCAGGCAGGTTCAGAATTTGTGACCTTCTTGCCTTAGTCTCTTGCCTGCATCACTAGGTCTGTATAGGTAAACAAGTTTTTATTTTAGTAGAAAGAAGTGTGTGTGTGTGTGTGTGTGTGTGTGTGTGTGTGTGTGCATGAGAGAGAGAGAGAGAGAGAGAGAGAGAGAGAGAGAGAGAGAGAGAGGAGACGAACAGACAGGCACACAGACAGAGACAGAGACAAAGATATGTGGAGGAGGAGGAGGAACAGAAGGAGAAGGAAGGAAGGAAGGAGAGAGGGAGGGAGGGAGGGAGGGAGGGAAGGAAGGAAAATGCTGGCTGAATGCTGACTTCAGTCTCTGTACTAGAGGCTTTTCATCTGATACTCTGCCCATAATTTGGCAGCCACATATTGACTATCGATTAGGGCCTGGCCACTGGACATGCCATGGCAAACAAACAGACTAGGTCCTGGCTTCAGAGAGCTCCTGGTGCCATGGGAGAACAGCTATTAAGTAGACATTCACACACAGGATTAATTAAAAGAGTCTGTGATAATGGCTTGGGAGAAAGACAGGAAGGCTGTCTGAGAGCGTGTCACCAGCTGCCCTAAACTAGGTCAGGATGCTGAGGGAAACTCTGCAGGGGACGGGGAGTAATGTCAAACTGGAACCTGAAGGCTGAGCGGGTTACTGGGTGAAGAACATACGAGAAGTCAATCCAGGCAGGAAGGGCAGAGCACACTCTGAGGCAGG
Organism: Mus minutoides; assembly: GCA_902729485.2. Taxonomy (NCBI): domain Eukaryota; kingdom Metazoa; phylum Chordata; class Mammalia; order Rodentia; family Muridae; genus Mus; species Mus minutoides. Next base: position 318,550 of record LR749948.1, read on the forward strand.
AAGGGACACAATGTTGAGCGGCTGAAGAGTGAAAGAACGAATGGAGATGAGCCCAAAGATGGCCAGGGATGCTGTCAGCTCCAGATCCCAGATGGCCCTGTGAATTACGGGAAGAATTTAGAAAGAAACCAGAAGAGCATTGGGTAGCTGATGAAGGACTTTGAACAGGACAATGCTCTGCTAACAGTTGTGGATTTGAACTGACTTCTTCACTGAGGAGAGAGGACAAGAGTGTATGTCATAAGCTAGACACCTTAGCTACTTTCTCACTGCTGTAACCAAACACCCTGGCAAAAACAACTTAAGGGAGAAAGGTTTTATTTTGGCTTTGAGTTCCAGACACATACAGTTTGACAAGGGAGAGAAGACACGGCAGCCATCAGGGAGCTGGAGTCTGGCTGATCAGGTTACATTTGCATAAAGAGAAGTAGAAAGCAAACAGGAAGTAATAGCCACAAGGCCCACCTCCAGGGAGTCACTTCCTCCTAAAGGTTCCACACTCTTCCCAAACCTCACCACGACATGGGAACCAAGTGTTTAAACACTTAAGTCTATGAGGAATGTTTCACACTTTGACACCATCAGGCAAAGAGTCCTGTAGGTTGGTCCAGAGACCACAGGGGTGATGGGGAGGAGCGAGAGATATCTGATAGGCTGAATGCACAAGACTTGATGATAAAAGGTTCCTGTGAGTCAAATGAACCTATCACAATGATGGCCAGATTTTGATCCATGCGACAGAGGGAGTGGTGATGTCAATGTTGCTGATGCTACACGTGACTGGCATGGAGAATAAGAGGGTTATTCAGAGGTTGACAGCCTCTGATTTTGTATCTTACTCAGAGTCTCAAAAAAGCCTTTCTTCTGCAGATAAGAAAAATGGAGTTCCAGAGGGGTCAAGGAACTAGGCTTAGGTCATAAAGCATTTTGTTGGAATCTAGTTGGAAAGATACCTTTCTATCCAGAGATTCATGTCTGCCATCCATTACTCACGTCATAGGGGATAGTTCAATTTCAAATATGGCATCCCATTGTAGGTTTTAGAAGCAAGGTTCTATGATGTAGAGTGAGCAGCTACCTCTGTTATAGATCAAACTTGAGGCCATTACCTTGATCAGCCTCCTAGTGCTACACCCAGTATGAATAAGGTTGGAACCTGGGTGGCACAACTCCCATTCATGCTTTTTCCCTCACTGCTGAATTTCAAAACACTGGAAAGAGATACATGGCATGACTTGTTATCATTGGACAATTTGCTAAACCTCTCTGAACTTCAACGGCTTCACTTATAAAATAGAGGAATTGATACCCACTTGGAGGGTTTGCAGGGCTCCGTGAACAGCTGTTTATTGAGTTGTTTCACGTAGCACTCAATCCAAAGCCCATGATTGGTTCTCACTAGATGGGAGACTGCTGCTGGGTGTGTACCTCTCAGCCCAAACACCCCACTCCCTGGAGAAACCCCAGCAACTCCCAAAGCTGAAGCAAACCGGCAGGATTACAGACCAACGTCCTCTCAAAGGAATGTTCTCTCATTCCTAAAACATATCCTGCAGGAACTTGCAACAGTTTCCCTGCCTCTCCCACAGTACTACAGCCAAATCTAGCATCCGGTAACTGTATCTGCCCCAAGCTCAACACTACTCAGGGGTAGATCCTATTTCCTTACACCTGAAGCATGGCAGTGACTTTCAGTTTTTTTTTGCAGATGACCCAAATCTTTGCCTAACCCTGAGTACATGTCTCACTGTCTACACAGCAAAATCTAAGACCTCATGATTACTATGTCAATCATCTTAGCATCTTCTGCCATCTCTTTCAGACTTACCTTCCAGTACTTTCCAGCAGTCCTTCCCTCTAGCCAAAAGATGTGTTACCTGTAATCTTTCTTCTATACTACATCATGTGGTTCCTTTCTTACAGACTCCTCTTCCTTAGTGTGTGTGTGTGTGTGTATGTGTGTGTGTGTGTGTGTGTATGTGTGTGTGTGTGTGTGTGTGTATGTGTGTGTGTGTGTGTGTGTGTGTGTGTGCTTGCCCAGTAGAGGCCAGAAGAAGTTATTGATTTCTTGGAGCAGTTGGGAACCACCTGTCATGACTGCTGAGAACTGAACTCAGTTCCTCTGGTTAAGAGCAGTGTGATCTCTTACCCTCTGAGCCATCTCTTTAGCCCTAGAAGAGTTGTTCTAATCATAGATCTAGAAGCCTTAACAACACCATGTTTTTCTTTACCTATAAACTTTTATAAGTTCATAATATAAACTAATAAATGTTACAATATAAAGTCAAAATTTTTCAGCCTTTTACTTAAAAGAATGTCAGGGTTTTCTTTGTCATATTCAAGTCCCAGTATCACTCTCTTCCCAGGTCGGAATCATTATTGAATAAAATTGAGGTCACTGGAACACCACAGCACCGGGATTCTGTGACAGTATACCTGCTGCCTAAGATAGGAATGATAGTGTGTCTAGCATGCATGCTTCGTAGATTCCCATCCAGGTCAGGATGGAGTTGGGAGACATGTGATTTCCATCATGCCAGTCAGAGTAATGCACAATTAAAACTTAGAAGAAATTATCCACGTCTGAAAATTTCCATGTACTGTCTTCAGACCATGAATGACCACAGGTGTCAGAAACAGACAGTGATATCACTCGAAAGAGAGGGTAGTTTCTGTGTCACAATTCAGCCCTCAAACAGTGATATTATCCTCATAGCCTTGGGAATACTGGTCCCTTCCAATGAATTTGTATCTCACATGCTTCTAGTACAGCATGCTTTGTACTGAGGGTAATTGTCTATTTTCATGCCATATCATCTCCTCCACTGAGCTCCTGGAAGAATGGGCACCGGTCTCATTTATTTTGAAGCCATTCGGCTTATGCTGCTTTGCTATGGCAGCCTTATGAAACGGAATGCAGAAGGTAGCAGGGGATGAGCGGGGAGCTAAAGAAAAGCCTTCTGAAAGGACATTTACCAAGCCACAAAAGGCATCTGCTTGCTCTGTGCTTGGTGAACCAGGAAGGTGGGAAACCTCCCACCAATAGGAGACGAAGTGGGCGCTGGCCTTGGTGCTGATAGGGCCGTCCTGGGTGGCTGTAGGTAGCTGGGCTGCTTGGGGGATCATCAGCCAAAGGAAACCAGCCTTTGTGTAGGTCTTGTGTTTTCTACTTCCCTGTCCATCATTCCTTCTGACCTCTGTTCTCTTGATCCTCTTCTGGGATGCTGTAGATCCTGGGACCCAACCCTGGCGCCCTGTAATGCCACTGTTTCCAGTGACCCAAGTTTCTATCTCAGGAGGCAAACAGGAACCCCATGAACCCCACTTTCTCTCCTACCCTTACTACCTCTGGTGGAGTCCCAGTCTTCTTTGCCTGCCAGTTTTTGCTTGCTTTTTCTCATGAAGGCTGAAGAACTAGGCGAAAGAGCTGTATAGAAAACCCCTTGCTTCTGCTTCTTCTTTTCTTCAGAACAGTTGTTTATGAAGTTTTTAAAAATAGAAATTCAGCAAAACCTCTGATACTAACCATGGACGGAAGGACACACATACACACACACATACACACAAAGGCAAATAATAGAGATAGTGTGGATCTAAGTGTTTCCAGACACCTGTACCCTCCTGCGGGATCCTCCTCCCCCTTTCCTGGAGTTCAGGAGGAGCTGACTGGCCGAGAGATTTCCTCATTAAAAAAATAAAGTTTCTTAAGAGGCAGAGAGAAAGCCGGGGATTTAAGAAAGGCAATATTTGAATAGTGGGGTACGGAGGCTGATGAAGCAGCTGTAAGTCTGAGTCCCTCTGCTTCATTAATGAGTGGAGTGGTGGCTAAATGTCTCTTCTTCTCTTAGAGCCTCAGCATCCTCTTTGGTGGAATTGGGCTGCTAGGACTCACTTTGTGGGGTGTTTTGGGATCTGGGGTACAGAATGGTGTAGGTGCTTGTCACACACAGCTTTTAGTACCTTTTGGTTGTCAGCTTCTCCTTGGCTGAGGGGGTCATCTGTTGTAAGGCTGCCAGGTAAGCAGGGACAGATGAGCTTTAGGTGATGAGCAGAGCTCAGACTACCAGGCACAACTGCTCCTGCCTGGAAGCAGTCTCAGGAGCCATTTGGGAAACACTCATATTTTACAAATGTGATGAATGAGGCCCACATTTCAGGGGTAGCATGGCCAAGATGGAAAAGCTCATCACATGACCAAATGGATCCTGGTCCCCATTTATGTCCAAGCCACCACCTTTCTTTTTTTCTTTCTTTCTTTTTTTTTTTCGAGACAGGGTTTCTCTGTGTAGCTCTGGCTGTCCTGGAATTCACTATGTAGACCAGGCTGGCCTCGAACTCAGAAATCCGCCTGCCTCTGCCTCCCGAGTGCTGGGATTAAAGGCGTGCGCCACCACGCCCAGCTTACCACCTTTCTTTTTAGGAGCATTTAGTTTAATTAACAAACCCAGTGAACGAGAAGTTGAGTTCAAACCTCAGTTGTGACCATGGCTGGTTTCCCACCTGCCACAATTCATTGAGACCTGTTTTCCCTCACTCACTTTGGGTCATCATCCTGGCCTTGCAGGCTTATGGGAGGCAGAGGTGATAAGCATATGGAGCTGCCTAGAAGCACAGTATAGACATGATTGAACTCTCCTCTCCTCATGGGAAGAAACTGACCCCAACAGTGAAGAGAAGAAGTGTGTTCTCTTCATAGGAGGAGAGAAGGCACCAGATCTCTCCGGAGGCACATGTGTCCTTAGGAAGCTTACCTGTTTTTGTGGCTCCCCCCACATCTGCTAGAGATTGCTCTGTGGCCTAAGGTCAGTCTCTCTCTCTCTCTCTCTCTCTCTCTCTCTCTCTCTCNTCTTCTTCTTCTTCTTCTTCTTCTTCTTCTTCTTCTTCTTCTTCTTCTTCTTCTTCTTCAAATATTGTTGCCTTTAGTGGTTTGCATTTCCACACATGTCGACTCCTGGGCCCAAAGAGCCCTTTGTCATGCCAGGCAGGAGCAGTTCACAACCCATAAGCTAGAACAGTAATAACTATTATGCAATTCCTGTGGACCAGATAACCTGCTAGATACGTTCCCTCAGACAACATCATTTGGTCCTCACACGAGGTTCCTGATGGGAAAACAGAGATTGAAGGAAGCAGATCTTTATCCAGAGTCTTTGTTTGAACAGGCAGTAGAAACAGGGTCCAGCAGGCACCTCCTTTGGACAGCCAGTCCTAACTTTGCCTACCTATTGAGATCACCCCGATATGGAGTTTCAGGAGAATAAATGGCTACCAAAATGAGGGTCCTGGGGTCCCCTCTCACATCCAGCACATCAATGTCTTTCAAAGTTCAGCTGAGCCAGCTCAGTTGCTTACCTTGCAAGCATGAGCACTTGACTTCCGTCTACTGAACCCAAGTGAAAACATTTTAAAGGCACCGCCATTCCCTAGTAAACTCAGTCCTGGGGCACTGAGGCAGGCAGATAGATCCCTGATGTTCAGTAGCTGCTTCATCTAGCTAAAATGATGAACTGTAGGCCACGGAGAGACCTTGTCTCATATAACAAGGTATAGAGAAACTGAGGAACTACACTGAAGTTCAACTCTGGCATTCACATGCACATGAAACCCTCCCCTACCTCCTTCCAAATAACTAAAGCCCAGTAGGTGACTCTGGCATACAATGAGGGTTAGAATTGCAAGGGTGCTGGCCAATGGTCTTTATCACCCCAGGGTGGTTCCCTGTGACTCTCTTTGTCTAAACCCTTGATCCACCTTGCCCCTGAGGCCCTCCTTCTTCCTCCTCTCAGGTCCCAGGCAAGGAAGACAAATGCCACAGTAGCTTCCCCTAGAGGCTGCCAGAAGAAATGCAATGCAAAATACGCACATGTTTCCACACCTTCCGGTCACCTTAGGTTTTAGAGACTTGGAAGGAACAGGTGAGATTAATTTTCAGATTTATCTATCCCAATATAGATAAAGTTTCATCACTGTGCTATAAACATAAGTGTAATTCGTGACAGGCTTCTGGCATTTTGTTTATTCTTGCATTATGTCTTTATGTGCCTTTTATGCTCACAGAGCACCCCTTGCTTTGGACCAGTCACATTACAAGTGCTAAGTGGCCGCACAGGGATGGTAGCTGTGAGGTGCAACAGCCTTGGTTGAATCACATCCTCTATTTTTCCCCCCAGAGCTTCATCTTCATACATGAATTGTGACACAATGCCTAGGACAGATATTTTTTTTTCTCCTTCTGAATTTTTGTTGCCTTCTAGGTATCAATCTGTCTTATTGCCTATATGTTCTCTTGTCAGTTGGCAATGATCAATCTTTGGGGCTAGGGAGATAGCTCAGTGGGTAAGGTGTTTGCCATGAAAGCAGGAAGATTTAAGATTAAATGCCCAGTACTCATATAAAATCAGGGTTCCATGTAAAAGCAGTGTCCCGGGTAAAAGCAGGGTACTCCAGTGTGTCTGTAATCCCTGGACTGGAAGGTGGAGACAGGAGGATTCCCAGCCAGCCTAGCCAATCTACAAACTCCAGGTTCAGTAAGGCATCCTACCTCAAAATCTAAGATAGAGAGCAATTGATAACCAACATTGATCTCTGGCCTCTACATGCACGTGCACACAGTCTACACACACACACACACACACACACACACACACACAAGTCAATATTTGTTCTCTCAAATTCCCATTGTCTCCTTATGAGGGGATAGATTGGAAAGCTACTCCTCCAGCTTCATACACCTTCTTCTGTTTATTTGTTTTTAAGATGAAAAATGACTTTAAAAATAACTATTTGATGATATGGATTAGGAGAAATAAGAAACTGTCCATTTCTTTTGGCCAGGTAATTTTCTAAGCAAACAGCCTCAACTGTGGAGAAGGTTCCGTGCCAAGAGATGCCTATCAGGGTCTTATTTCTACTATGAAATAATTGGATACAATCCAGACATTCCGTGTTCGTGCAGCAATTACAGGGGTTGAGCCCAGTCTAGGGGGTGGGGGAAGACTCACACTGTCGGTTAAGAGAATATCAGAGAGTCACCGGGCAGGGGATTTTTTATATTAAAATATTAAAATGTGAAAGGGAGAAGATAGAATCAAAATCGTGTGTGCAGAATTATAACTAGGCGAAAATACCTCAGCACCATGAAATGACAGCAGGAAAATTCACAAAGAAGTTTAAAGCACCGCAGTTGTTTTCTGGTGATTTGATGATGTGAGTTTTCTTCTTCCTTAGAGAACGAGCTCTCCTTTCTCAGTAAAATAACCCTTATTCAAATAAATAAACAACCTTTAAGTATGAAAAATAGTTAAGAAACAATCTTGAAAGTTTTGCATGTTAGAAACATCATTTCACGATGCCCTTAGGCTCTTGGGGGCGGGGAGCCGAGGAGGATTGTGGGTAGGAAGGATCCTCTCCTGCCAGGGGCAGATTTGCATTTTACTCGCTGGTGCTTCCTTTCTGAGGGTTTGGAGAGTCCTTTCCTAGAGCCTGGGGCTGGGACGCTCCTTAAACAAAAGGCGGGTTTGTGAGGAAGACCCTTCTTCATTGCTGTTGGCACAACAAACTCTTTCTTCAGCCTGGGGTTACAAAATGCAGGCATTCAACGTCCCCAGGAAGGAGACAGACAAGGACACTGCTCAGTTGCTCTAAGTCTAAAATTAAGTGTCTCACTAGCGCAATTATGTCCCAAGTCCCTTTGGCACGAGGACCCTTGTTTCAGGGTTTGAAACTTAGTTGGAACCCTAAGGACCTCCAGAGTCTACAGATTCTAAAAGGGGTATTTGTAACGTTTCCTTATCTTAAAATAAACTCAGCTGAGGCACTTCATGAGAGAGGCGCCAATGTACCCATTTCATAGATATAAAACTGAGGCTCAGAAGTGAAGAAAGACACTAAAGGAGCAAAAGGCAACTGTGGGGTTCAGCTTGGGATCTTTGTGGCTCCAAAAGCTCATTCTGACCCTTGATCACAGTCATACAACATGTCCCAAATAGACTCCGCTGATCAGTTTAGCCAAAGGGGATTTTCACATAAAGAGGATGCTAAGCCCTCATCGGAAAAGGCAAGGCGGCCAGTGGGATGCAGAAGGCTTATTCAGAATGCAGCAACAGCCTCTCTTCTAAAGAGGAGCACCCCAACCCAAGCTCATGGTGGCTCATGCGTCATCCTCTCTGACAAGGATCCACAAAGGGTCCTGTGTATTCAGCAGGTGATGGGGGTTGCCTTCCTGGGGCAAGCGGAAGACTGATGGCAATCTCAGCGGAAGATGGAAGGAAAAGGCAGGCGAACTACAAACACACGAGCTGTCAGCATGATTCACGAAGTAACTAGGGAATAATACAGTGTACACTAACAGGAGATAATAGTAAGTCAGGGCTGACCCATCGCTTGGAGGACTTGGGGTTGACGAGCCTGCCGATTATTTGCTAGCCCCCAAAGTCTACGAACCAGTGTAATGTGAGCCAATCTTGGCAGCTGGATTCAAAGGAGATAGGTCTATTATTCCCTTTTATATTAAACTGAGAGAACCCACTGATGGGAAAACATAAATGCGAGCAGTTAGGCTAATATCAGCACTAACATCCAGGTAAAACGATAATTGCCAGACACCTAAAATCTCCAGAAATGAGATGCATTTAAACCACTCAAAGATGAAAACAAACCCAGGCTGAAATAATGGCTATGCCATTCTAACCAGAAAGCACAGAATTGATAACAGTAATGGAGGCCAAGAGGGCTGCGATGACTCCTGTGGGCGGGGTAACAACACAGAATCCATTTGAGCTAATTCTCATGAAGAAGCGGTGAGGACCCCTCCACCTGCTGCTGGCTGGGAAAGGCTGAGGCTTACACGGTCTGAGAAGCTCAGGCTATCGTAGAGATCAAGTGTGCGAGACAAGATTCAAGCCTCCGGGATGGTCTTCTTCGGCATCTGAGCATCTTCTAGTGCTTCAGGCTAGATCTCAAGACATTTGAGAGGGCTGGGTGAATCCATAGCATCCAGGAGAGCCTGGACTTCTGAAGGGCTGTGAAGGAAAGGGGGTGTCTCCCTATGGCTGTCACGTCACCACAGAGGACAAGCAGGAAGCACAATCAGATGTCAGGAACCCATAGCCCAGTGTGCACCAACGGGATGAAGCCCAGGGACGCAAGGGTGGGGGAGACTCAGTTCGCAAGGAGCTCACACTTTGTCCTCTGGCTCCCAACCCAGACACACAAGGCTATGCAGAAATTAGAGATTGCACCCTCTTCCAGTATAGATTTGCAGAAGGAAGGGGGATTTTTTTTCCCTTGGTGCTAACTGTTCATTCCTTCATCCCGCAAGGTGTGGACGTGGGTAGAAACATCCTGGAGAGTCCCAGGCTAACTCAACCTCCTTAGACTGTTCCACGCTGTCCTGGGGGAACCTCCAGACTCTCTGGATGGTTTCAAACATAGCCTATAAGTGAGTCACTGGTTTTGATGAGCCTTCATCCATGGCCCAGGGGTTATGTTAAGGCCCACCGGAGCCTGGAGCTGCTGATCCAGGCCACGGATGCTGTCTTTATCTACAGCAGGTTTTGAGTATCATAGATTTCTCTTTAACATGGATTTTGATTTTTTTTTCGTTTTTCTTTGTATATACTCACTGCACATGTTTCTGTGCTGCATAAAACCATTTGAAAAACTACATACTGTACATTGCACATGTCCTCCCTCCCTCCCTCCCTTACCATTTCTTCTCCCATTAATTCCTCTTGTTCCCCTAGGCAATTTTGCTTATTTCTTCATGTCTTACACACACACACACACACACACACACACACACTCGATTTGATATGTCTATAAGATCTCAGAATCAAAATGGGAGAAAACCTATGATTTGTCTTTCTGAGACTTGGCTTAATTTACTGAATATGACCATCTCTAGAAGTTTCCAGTTTTTATTTATCGAGTCAGGTTCTAGTGTTGCCTAAACTGACCTTGAACTTGCTATGTAGCTGGAGATGGCCTTGAACTTCTGATCCTCCTTTCTCTACCTCCTGGGTGCTAGGATTACAGATGTGCTCCACCATGGCCGGTTTTATGCAGTGTCGGGGGTCAAACCCAGGGCTCCGTTTCTTCCAGGGAAGCACTTTATCAACTGTGCTGCATTCCATCCTAGCCATAGTTTTGACTTGTCTTTGAAAAAGTATCACATTAAAATGGGTTTTTTTTTTCAATCTTGGCTACTGAAAAATTTTGGTGTACTTTAAATTTTGCACCTGAGACAGCTGCCTCCTCTTTTCCTGGTCCCTGAGGAGAGGATGACATGGCTGAATGGCAGGGAGTTTGAGCCCAGAGAGCTATTCAAGGTGTCAGGAGTGTCTCTCACAAATGGGAACAGAGTCCAGGGAAAGAACTGACCTTCATGGTGAGTGAACAGTATTTCCCAGAGACAGAGCCTCTGTCTGTCTGTCTGTCTGTCTGTCTGTCTGTCTGTCTGTCTGTCTCTGTATTTGTCTTTGTCTCTCTCTCCCCAGTCTGCCTGCCTGTCTCTCTCCCTGTCTATCTGTCTTTCTCCACCTGTCAGTCTGTCTCTCTCCCTGCCTGTCTATCCTGTCTGTCTCTCTTACCCTACCTGTCTGTCTTTCTCCTTCTCTTCTCTGTCCTTGACTCCCTGTCTCCTTCTATGTCCCTGGCCCCTTCACACCACACCCCTGTGACTAACATCTAATGGATTCATCAAAGCCAGGTCTGTGTGACAAGACAGAGGGGTAACAGGGCTTCAGTTGACTGATACAGATAGGAACTGGGCGGTCAGATTTGTCACTGCGCTCCAGGAGAGAGGAGCGGGGAAGGCTCTCAATCTGCACAAACGGCCTTGGTCTTGAGACAGAAATATTCCTAGAGCAGGGGAGGGTGATTCATCAGGCTGCCAGGATTGGATGGAAATATCTCCTGAGAGTTTTCAGCTTCCTTTCTTCTAATCTGGACTCCTGGCTTTGTGTTCCTGATATGTCTTGCTTGCTCTCGGAGACCTGGATGAGACCTGTGTAGGCTAGTGGACAACCCTGGTCTCATGGAATCTGGGGGCCTGACACCATTTGTTCCAACCGCTTGTGAGCACAGTGACACCTGGTGATGTGGCACAAGTGGAACTCTCCAGGCTAGGAGCTCCGAGGGCCAACCCCAGCCCCAGCTCCACTGTTGAGGAGATTAGCAACGATTAGCAATGGGGGCTGGGGGACAGATCATTTAGTAAATCACGTACTTTGCTTGCATAAGAGCCTGACCTTTATCCCCAGAACTATGTATAAGTGCCAGGCATGCTTGTAAACCACAGTACCTGGGAAAACAGAGACAGAAGGACCCCAGGCACTCTCAGCTCACTACACAGTCAGTCTAATTGGTGGGTTCCAGGCCAGTAAGAGACCTTGTCTCAAAGACGGTGGTGGACAAGTGTTTCTGAAGATGAAAGCCAGGGTTGTCCACCAGCCTCCACTTGTATATACATACACACACAAACACACACACACACACACACATATGCATATATATATATATATATATATATATATATATATATATATATACACACACACACACACACACACACACTTAAATACCTGTCACTTTTGAAATACCTGTCACTTTTGAGTGCGGTCTGAGTTTTTTATACAAAGCAGCCCATGGGTCCCTCACTGTGGCATTAGGTTGTACAGTCATGGAAATGGAGGCTTCCAGAGATCCTATCAGTCAAAGGCATATAGCAGCTAATGGCTGAATCCAAATTAACCCTGACTGGTTTCACTTCAAAGAGCTTGCCACACATATGTCCTCTAAGTCATGTGACCTGGGACAGAAGTCCACAAGACCTTCCCAAATCTCACTTTTCTTACTTGGTTACAGAGGCTAGGCATGCTCTGAGCATTCCTGTGAGGTGAGACAAATTCTTGCTATAGGACTCTGTGGGGGTGTCCTCTGCTCCCAATACCACACAGAGTGAAGAGAAAACAGAGATGAGATGTTCTGGAGACCTGGGATATTCTGGAAAGCCAAAAGAGCCTTCCCTCAGGGTTTTGAGTGAGACAGAAGGCAGCCTCCCATGATATACAGGTGGCAGAAGTGGAGCTCGTGGGCATAATCAGAAGAATCTGGGATGACTTCCCAGAAGAACTGATATCTGGGTGTACTTGGAAGAAGTGCAGGGGAGGGAACTCTGGGAAGATTTAAGAGTATGCAGATCCCAGGGGTAAGAAGCCACAAGGCATTGTATGTGGGTGTGGCCACAGATGCATGGCTGAAGCATCCTCTATGGTTCTTGGGGGAGGAGAAATATTTGAAATATTACAGTGGTGGAGAGGTGGACTCCATTGGTAAATATGTTTACCTTGCATGCATGGGGCCCTAGAACCCATGTAAGAAGGTCAGACACCGTGGAGATTGTTTCTGACCGCAGTACCAGGGCAGGAGAGTGGAGAGAGAAGACAAACATATCCTAGGCCATAGCAAGCTGCAGGTTCAGTGAGAGATGCTCTCTCTAAAATAAGATAGAGAGCGAGAGAGAGAAAGACTCCTAGGGTTAACCTCTGGCCTTTACATGGGAATGTATGAAGGAGTGCATCTGCATGTACATATGCATAACATACTTCAACACACACATACACACACACACACACACACACACACACACACACACACACACACACACACTTAGGAGCCAGCCATGAAAGAAGTCCTGTGTGGTTCCATTATGTGAAGTCTCTAAAGTCATCAAATCCATGGAAACAGAGTCCAAGCGGCATTGCCAGAGGCTAGAAGGAGAGCTGTTGTTTAATGGGTACTGAGTGTTAGTTCAGGTTGATTAAAAGGTTCTGGAAATTGGTTATGTAACATGTGAATATATTTAGCACTACTCCACTGTGCACATAGAAATGGTCAAGATGGAAATTTTTATATTGTGGGTGTTCTTTTTTTTTTCCTTCCCAAAAGACTTTTGAATTTTTTAAAAAGCATTTTTCTCTAATGGGGGATAATAATAAAAAAGGTTAAAAGACTCTGGGCTAGGGCACAGCATTGGAGGAGGCGGGGAACACTTCCAGAGATGTGTTAGCAAGGCTAGCCCCACCCCCTACCCCACCCCCAAGGTCTTTGAGCTCATGCTGGAAGGCTGCAGTTATATTCCTATGGGCTGTAGTCAGGAAGGCTTTTAGGGGAGAATGTTTGGCCGTGTGGCTCATGTGGTCTAGTCAGTTCTGCTGCCTTGAAACTCCTTAGTAAAGTCTAGTGTCTCCTGAGTGTAACCCCAGATCTTGTGGGAGAGTGATACAGAAGGGTCACTATGAGTCTGAGGATTGAAGCTAGCCTGGGATTCACAGCAAGTACTAGGTTAGCCCAGGGTACAGAATGTGATACTGTCCTCTAAGTATTAAAGATAAAAAAAAACAACAATTTAAAAAACCGTCTTTGACAATGTGCAAATCATCAGGAGAGACCGAGCTCCAGGTCAAACTGTTCACAAGGACAAACACAGCTATTTGACCAACCCATGGACCACATTTTCTGACCTCTGCTGTGTCCCCTGGACAAGCTACTCAGGGATCATTTAGATTTTAAAAATCTAAATGTGCATCTGTGCAGATACTGGATGGGAAAGACTAGTGAAGGGAAAAGGCTGACTTCAGTGTTGGACCCCAAGAAAAGTAGGGGTGTTTTCTTCCTCTCATGGTAGGCCTTGCTTCCTGGCCCTGGCCTCTTGACATCTGACAAAGGTAGGGACTGAGCCTCTATGGCATGGCTTTAGCTGCAGGAAGGAGAGACAGAGCCAAACTCGGCAGTGGCGACACTTGGCTGGGTAGCTGATATTTTGCTGGAGGTCATTTGTTAGCAAAGCCTTCTGTCCCCTGCCACCTCCCACTCATCTCTGTATTTCAGAGCTTTGATTCATTAACTCCAACTGCAGGGATTGCAGGTAACATTCAGAGTTGCATTTTAAGCAGGCAAGGATGACTGCTTTAAAAGTGGCCCTTCTAAAAAGGTTAATATTATAAATGCATCTTAAATGCCTAATACATAACCAAATGCCAAAAATATGGAAATGTCAGCAACACTAAAAATCAGAGCAAGATAAAAAAAAAAATAAATAAAATAGGGGTCTATGCTGCTAAATCAATTGCTAGAGAGACACTTGGCTTCCCTGGAGACCAAAGCACCCTGCCTGGAAGCTAGTGTGGGCCAAAAGGTGAAAGAAAGACCCGCAGAGAACTGGGGATGGATCATCTCCATGGGGTGATCTCAATCTATCAAAGGGTTGAATTTCTTCAGTGTATGGCAAGAATGTTAATTGCTTTTTTTTTTCTTCACGAAGTTCTTAATTAGCTGAGAATCCACCATACCTGTTGGATGCCCCCCACCCCCTCACTCCTAGTGCTCAGGCTAATGAATGACGGCAGACAGGGAATGCTCTAACAACACCTTTTGTACGCTGTACACTCTAGTATCTATCCTCATTTGGGTCTTGAAGTTGGAGAACATTCCATTAGATAAATCCTAACATTTTAGAAATGACTTCCCTCAGGCGTGCTCGGGTTTCATGGGTGCTGTTGTCAGAATGAAGCTTTTTGCAAGACTTGGAGGAATTATTGTTTACCAGAGCACGCAGGTTGTTGACAGTGTTACAGAGGGAGACATTGAGAAGGCTTCACGTCAACCGCAGAGGGGACTCCTGCTTCACTCACTCTACAGCAGCTCTGCAGGCTGAGAGTGTGCTGGTTTGGTGAGACGTGACAAGACCAGTGCCTGAGTGAACGTAACCATGTGTGTCTATGTGAGTCTGCCTGGCCTATGACCAGCTGGGGCTCATGAGGTGCCCTGGGGTGCTTTACTGAGGGAAGGACCCACCAGTGTGTCCCAGTCTGAACTCGTGATCCTGAAACCCTAAGGAGTGTGTTTTAAGTCTTCTTACCCTGGTCTCAGCATTTGGGTAGACAGGTGTATAAAGGAAAAGGGAAGGTTAAAAAAATGTAGATCAAAGAGGAGAGCTGAGACCATTTAGAGACTTCTCAAGAGACTGAAGAGATTAAGAAAACATACCTAAGTTTCCTTCCCAGCCCCCCAGCAAGCAACTTACAACTGTATGTAATTCCAGCTCCAGAGGATCTGATTCTACTGGGCTCTGTGGGCACCTTCACCCATGGACACAAACCCACAGACACATGCAGACTCATGCAAATACATAATTAAAAAGAAAAGCACTCTAAAGCAACGTTCATACGAGCATGGATCTCCACAGGTTTGAGAAGTTCTGGGGTCTTCAAGGTCATCCACTCTAACTGTAATCAATTAATGTGGTGTGCCTGATTCCCAAGAAGACTTTGTCAAATCTCTGGAGTCTTGGATGCCATTTCCCAGACTAAGACTCTGTAGGTCAGGACTGGGAGCCCTGAAGGCAGGGCTGGTAATCTGCATGTATGACATGTGCACACTTTCTCTTCCCAGCTATTCCCATGAGGTTTGTCCAAGGACCCATGGAGAAACTCTAGCAATGAACACCTAAGCCATCATCCAAATGAGCTCACTTCAGAGAGTGACTGGCACACTGAGCTTGTTTTGGTTGATGTCATGCCCACTTGTTTATCTATTGCTTACAAGTATTTGTAGAGTCTAGCAGTAGAGCCGAGTAATTATGACAAGAGACCTCATGGTCTTCAGAGCATATGGTATTTAGTATGTGGTTCTCTGTTTATACAGTCTGCTGAGTCTGCTGACCCTGGTTTGGGTTATTGTTTGGCAAATATTTGTTCCCTCACCCCCTCCTGCTGTGAATAGAATGTACTTTTCTGTGTCATTGATTCTGGTATTAGCTGCGTCTCTCAAGTCGAGGGATGGGCTACTAGGGGACATAGCATAAGCTTGCACTGTGAAGCGGGATCTCTTGTTATTCTCTTATGTCAATGATAAAACACATGTCTAGTCAGCCTGCCTGTTCAAGGAGAATGAGAGCCTCCTGGAGCAGTGGCAAACTCGTGGCTTGTGGGTTTTCTGAGCGCAGCTGCGCTAGCAGAGCCATCTTAAGATAGCTGATGCCAACCTGCCCAAAATTCAGAGCAATTAGGCTGGTTTTTTAACAAGCCATGGAGTTTTAAGGTGGCTTGCCAATAAATGTCCCTGTGATTATCCCCCAATACAGGGATGCTATTAATAATTAATCACATTTACAGGCATAACCTGGATTTGATGACCTTAGCTCCAACCTAGCCATCCTCTTTCAACTGGAAGGTGGGTATTTGATCAAGCACCTAGGTATGTAATTAGATTGCTTATTCTTAGCTGAATATTGGGCACATAGTTTTGCATTCGAGGGAGAGGTGGAGTTTACTGTTTTTTTTTTTTTTTGAGATAAACTGAAGAGGGGCCCAAGAGAGTTGGGGGCTAAGCTGAAGGTTGCCTTTGCTGATGAAGCCCCCTTTTAGATACACCCTCTTGTGATGAATGGTCTCCCTACACAGAATGAACAGCAAGACAAATGTAAGTGAGGGGAAGCTGCACCAAGAGTAATCACTGGGCCCTCTGTCCCCACATATTTTGATTCCAATTTAATGTTGCTTAGCAAAAGAAAAGGCACTGTGAATAAACAAAGATCAGTCCCGTCACCATTAAGTGGCAGGTGACATTGGCAGAGGATGGCCTTAAATCTTTCAAGAGCTTTAATGACACCACTCACGGTACAGAAGGAGGGGAGCCCTCCCCCAAAGGTGCTCCAAGTGGGAGTCTGAAAAGCAGGATGCTCATCATAGCCAATCTCACGTTGTGTTGGACATTAAAGTGCAAGGTAGCTTCCTCAGACAGGTGTGAACTTGTGTGTGTGTGTGTGTGTGTGTGTGTGTGTGTGTGTGTGTGTGTACTGTATGTTGATGGGCACATTTATATGCTTGCTGTATCTTATAGCTATATGGTAGTGTGATTCTGCATGCATTTACATGTATGTGTACAGATGTATGTATATTTTCGTCTGCATATGTTTCCCGATAACTGTCAGGGTCCCTCTTTCCTGCTTGCTTGTCTCCTGAGAGTGTGGCCATCCCTAGAGGAATACAATGCCCATCTTGCTCTCTACAGGTAAGTTAAGGCTACATTATAACCCCGAGTGATCATAAAATTTTTGCTCAGTGTGCTTATGCTATTAAGGCCACAGCTCTGTTTGGAGCCACGAAGGCCGTGGAGGTGACTTTTTTTTTTTTTTTTTATGTGACTTGATGTGATCTCCTTTGAATATTGCAGATAGCAGAGCTTTTGAACAAAGCCATGATCTTTTCCATAGCTTCTCTCCGTACCTCATCAGTTCCGGGTTGAGCCTGTTTTGATGGATGACCCCAGGGTAGCTCTATCAGAGGGGGTTAAGAGGCAGCCAGGAGAGCCATGCGGGGCAAGGCTACAGAATTGATCTAGACTGAGATACTGTTCAGAGGGAGTAGAAACTCATCTACTAAGAAATCCTGACCAAGCCAGTCGGCCAAGGTCAACTCTCAGAAGAAGCTTTAAGCAACAGGTCTGAAGAGGAAAAAGAGTAGCTGAGACCAGCCAGTGATCAGTAGTACTAAATCTAAGTTACAGTTGAATACTGTCTGTGAGCACACTTGAGGGCCCCCAAGGCTCTGGTGTCTCCTAATAAAATGGCTCAGAACTATGCCCAGGGATCAACTCTGCAGAGAGTTAGGGTCCTCATGCATGAAGTACTCCCTAGCAAAGCCCAGTTATCCTTCAACATCTTAGAGCAGCCCCACCTGCTCCCTCTTTCCAATCCTCTTCAGTCCAATCCTATGGTTCTTGGCTGATTCTATTAGCTTCTTCAAGAACCTGTTCAACCTCCCTGGATGTTTAATTTTCCTCTGGACATTAGCAGCCTAGAACCCAACCTATCCAGTTGAAACTTGTCATGGATGATGTCCCATTATGACTGAGTGTTACATGTTTCCTGGCCTTATCTCTCCAGCCAGCCTGCCTGTTCCCTGGGTGCAGGATGAGCCGGACCTGCTCTGCTTCCTTCCCATGCTGCCCATTTGAAGGTGCTCAGGCCAGGTCTTCCCACTGAGATGATAAAGCCTTTCTTCACATGAGTTCAGCTCAGGCTCTGCATTCTAAGAGCTCAAGAATTTTGTGTGATCTTCCCTCCCACAGACCTTAAGCCCAGCCATGCCTAATTCTGGAGCAAGCGTGTCCTCACCACCACCAACTCTACCTTCACGTGTTCATCCAGATGTGAGCCCATCTCTTCTCCATAGACAAAGCATGGCTAGACCCCCTAGAAGCCCCAAAGGGCTACTCACCTGTACTTTTCTGCTCATACCTGAGATACCCTTTGCCATTTGAGTCTTACAAAGGATTCCTCTTCTTCAGAGCTTAGATCACCTTACACTTCTTCTTTATGGACTCCCAGGTTCTTCCATGACATGTGTAGCTGCCCTGTGTGAATTTGCTCATGTCTCATGGAGCACTTATTATATCACGGTGTCAAAATGTGTTCGCATTAAGCCAGGTGTGGTGACTAGTGTCTGTTAAAACATTTGGGAGGTTGAGGCTCTTCTCTGACTAGATCTAACTTAAAATATTCCATTTATTTTTAGCCTGCATTCTGCCAAGCGGCTAGTTATCTGTGCTCAGGTACCATGTGTCAATCTTGTCACATCTTTCTGGGTGGCTCTCTCCCAGAATTCTTTCTACATCCTGGAAGTCCCACCTTCTATTCTACCCTTTTCCATAGTCCATGGGTTTTTAAATAGACAGGTTATGCATCCATACAATACAAAAGCTATTCTTTCTACATTGGACCACAGAGTGAAAACCTCCCTCAGATAACAAACAAAGATTTTGCTGATGTCAAATTTTCCCAGCTACATATTTCAACTTCCCTACCAGATGGTCAGTTCCACCAGAGCCGAGCCACATCTTAATACCCCTTCCCCAATATCCCAAGTACTGTTTGGAGATAGCTTTCACTAAAATATTTGAAGCAGACTTTGGATTAGTTGTTATAGAAGGGAGGCACTTCCACAACACAGGAGGAGATGCTGATGGCGAAGGAGAGCAGGACCTATTGTGTGGTCCTCAGGGTGTGCCACTGCTGGCCAGAAAGGACTCTCCCGAAGTAGCACCTAGCTACATAAAATATGATGTTGATGGCCACTGTGACCTGGTAGCACCAGAAAAGTGTGTCCCAGACCATACGTCCCTCACATACAACTCTTGGAGACAGATCCTGGTAAGGGAAAGCCTGTCCAGAAGAATTGACTTAAAAGCCTGTTATCACTGAAAAGCTTTTTATCACTGTATGACCTGAGTCATAGGTTCAGCCTCTCTGGGTCTCAGTTTCCTTTTCTGTACATCCCCATCTGTTAGGTTTGAGATGAGAGTTAAATGAGATGCTATATTAGGAAAAACTCACAAAGCTTCCTTTGACAGTACTTGATTCTGCTATGATCTCTCCTTCCATCGAGCCCTGCTTATGTAGATTAATATGTGTTAACTGGTGACTTCAAGAATACACTTATTTATGTCTAATTAGAAGATTGTGTTCTCCTTGAGGATAGACTTCATCTCTGTGTTCACCTATATGTTCCCATCGTGGTACCAACACTCATTTGTTGAATGAGTGAATGAATGAATGAATGAATGAATGAATGAACTACCATGAATTACAAGTCTTAAGGATTCATGCCACTGTATAGAGCAACGCCTTGTTTATTTACAACTGAAGACAGAAGTTTGAATCAGCAAACCAACAGAATGTTTTTAAAGTAAAATGTAAAGACACTCATAAAGAACCTTCCAAGTTAGAAACCACTGAACTCCTTTCTACACAACGTTTGCTGCTAGAGGTCTTGCCTGGGAGGCTGTCTTATACAGATAAGACTAATTTGTAATTAGTAAATGGCCATTTGTATTCAAATGCAGCAAGGTGCGCAGCTTGTTAAAAAAAAGGCTTTGTTCTCCTGAGTGGACAAAACATCACCCCTGCAGTGTTGGAGATTAGCATTTTTTGGTAATAACATTCTTTCATGTTTCTCTCCACAAACAGTTATTGGGCTCTTCTGGGTCCCCAGGTACTGTGCTAAGGCACAGCACAGATGAAGGCAAGGCCTCTCGCTCATGCCTGCTTTATGGTCTAGTGACAGGTGATGGTCCATAATGAAGAAGACCATGGCTGGAAAGTATGGAGCAGATTGTCTACAGACAGGCATGCTCAAGGCCCTTGTTGTCTTGGCTACTTTTGATGAGGCAGCCAGATCACAAGGGCAGCGAAGTGCAGAGAGAAGGAAGAAATGGTTCAGAGGTGCCACGGAGGAAAAGAAGTATACTCAATCACATAGTGGAGGGGGTGGGGTTGGGAGCATCACATGACTGAAGTTGGGGAAGGAAGGAAAGAATGGGTTGGAGTGGGTGTCACAATCCCTGCATTTCGCTCTCAATATACAATGGATGTAAGCAGGGAAAGGGCATGGTCTGATAGCCATCTCTCTGGCTCTTATGTGGGGACCAGAGATGAAAGAATGCAAGGATGGAAGCCATAGAACACTTGATTGGCCTCCAGCTTTCTCCTCTGTCTAACCATCTCTGTTGCTTCTCCCTGTATCAGGTCTCTACTCACCTGCACATCATGTCCTGACATGTTCACCAGGCATCTCAGTGACTTCCAGCTCCTCATGGATGCTTTGTCAGTGCCTGAGCCTTTATTACCTTCAAGAATTCCTTCGGCTCCTATCACTTCAAGTACCCAGCCCCACACTCACCACCCGCTATCCTATTGTTGCTGAAGACAGCTTCACCTTCGAAGATTTTAAGTATCTACTCTAAAACCAACTTCTCCTCCTACCAGCCCACTAAGAGAGGGTAATCGCTAGGCCAGAAGCATGGCGTTATCACTGACATTCTCTTATGTATTTCTGGAGTAGAATCAACAGCCTTAATTGGTTAACTTGTTACAGGGAGAGGGCAGAGGCTCAAAAAGAGAAATCAAGGAGAATGCTCAGATATTTGGTTTAATATAGTAAGCAGTGGTGACACTTTCTAAAATGGGAAAAGATGGAGCAGCATGGGAGGCAGTTTGGGATTTTAAAAGTGGAGATCTGTGTGCATATAAATGTGTGTGTGTGTGTGTGTGTGTGTGTGTGTGTGTGTGTGTGTGTGTGTGTGTGTGTTGTATGCACATGGATTAGGAACAGAGTGTTTGGCATCAAGAGTTTTGTTCTGGTTGGGTATGGTGACACATGCCTTCAATCCCAGCACTGGGGAGGCAGTGAATCTCGAGTTTGAGGCCAGCCTAGTCTACAGAGTGAGTTCTAGGACAGCCAGTGCTGTTACACAGAGAAACCCTGCCTCAAAAAACCAAAAAACGAAAGCACTTTGTTATGACCATGCCAAGTTCGAGATCGCCATTAGACATCCACGCAGAGATGTCAAGTCAGCCTCTGAATATTTGCAACTTGATCTCTGAGAAGTGATTAAAGCCTGGAATATGGATCTAGAACATTTGCATATAGATTACCAAGGGTGAGGGACATCAGATAAGGAAGAGAAAAATGCCCAGGCAGAGAAACTTGGATATTTAGTTTCAGCAAAAAGGGGGAACCTACAAAGAACTGGACACAGAGGCCAGTTACTTGGGAGTGGACCCTGAGAGTGAGCCTTTCCCAAAGCCAAGAGAAGATACTGCTCTGGAAAAGAGGGATAAATGGTGTCCACTTCTGCAGGGAAGGCAGCAGTGAGAGCTGGCCACCAATCCTTGATCGGAGGTCTGCAGTAGTGGTAGGATGGAAGGATGAGGTGGTGCAGAAACACCGACGTGTATAGAGATACGGCTATTTAAAGGAAGCTTTGCTGTAAAAGGGAACAGATAAAGTGGAGCAGAGAGAAATGGCCGAGTGTACAGCAGGTAGCAGGTAGCAGGCATGAGAACAATCTTGTCTGTCCAAGGCAAGATTCCAGAGAGATGGAGGAACAGGAGGTGCACAGGAGGCAGAAGAGTAGAAGCAGGTTCTTTGGGCTAGAGAGATGAATGGGATCCAGGACACACAGAGAGAGGTGGATTCTGAACCACGCAGGAACACTTGATGGACAGAAACAATAGGCAAGAGATGGTAGCTTTTTAGAGGCAGTAGAAGTCTCCAAGTGTCTGTCTAATTGCATTGGCGTATGCAGTAAGGACTGTGGCTGTTGTGTATGAAAATGGAAGCATTGTGGGGCAAAGGATGTAGAAATTTGAGCACATAGTACAAGGTGTGAAGTAGTCATTTTGAAGAATAAGCCAGTGAACTTGCTGTGAGCATGTGGTGGGATTGCCAGGCAACACCGAGTGTCTCTTTCAGATTCCTGGCTGTGAATTTAGAGTTGGACTCTTTCTCATTATGTGCATTTCCGAAGTCAGATCTGATTAAGCTCGGAGCTTCCCCTATGAGTTAAGAGGAGGCAGACATGGCAAAGAAATGAAGCCACATTTGGTAGAGAGTGACTATCACAACAGTGCTGCCATCCAAGAATGGTAGTAGGGAAGAAGTGTGGGGGGTCTCCACTTAAGGATCGCTGGTGGAGTTCTCCATGGCGTGAGTGGGCTGGTAGGATAAGAGGTTGGCTTTAGAGTAGATACTTAAAATCAAGAGTCCTCAAAGTGAAGCAAGTGGTCATCAGAAACAATGAAGCTGGATAGCTGAAGTGGAGAAAATGAGTCCAGGCATTGACAAACCACCCACAAGGAGCTGGAAGTCACCGAGAGCTGATGGCCATGTTATGTATGACATGATGGGGTCAGTAAGGAGTGGCCGGACTCAGGTAGAAGCAACAGGGACAGGGCAATGGGCAGAGATGGAGACTGATCTCCAAAGAGATGAGATCTCTCTGTGTGTCTGTCTATGTTTATGTCAGTATCTGTCTGTCTGTCTGTCTGTCTGTCTCTGCTTCTATACATGAGTGCCAAGTGCATGTGTGTATGTACCCTTAAGAAGCAAGGGAGTAAGGAAGGAGCTAGAGAAAGTACCCAAGGAGCTGAAGGGGTCTTCAACCCTATAGGTGGAAGAATAACATGAACTAACTAGTTCCCCCTGTGCTCATGTCTCTAGATGCATATATGGAAGAAGATGGCCTAGTTGGCCATCATTGGGAAGAGAGGCTCCTTGGTCATGCAGACTTTATATGCCCCAGTACAAGGGAACGCCAGGGCCATTATGTGGGAGGGGGTGGGTAGGGGAGCAGGGCGGGCATGAGGGAGGGTATGGGGAACTTTCTGGATAACACTTGAAATGTAAATGAAGAAAATATCTAATAAAAAAATAATAATAAAAAAAGAAAATATCTAATAAAAAATTGGAAAAAAAAGGAAAAGAAGCAAGGGAGTATATAGTTTGGAAGCAGTGAATGAGAACATAGAGAAGAGCTGCCCCTCCACCCCTACCCCCAGCTCTGGCTTATGAAGAAATGAACAGCACAAAGCCTGCACTCATACCATGCCTGTGAACATGCTCTCTGGAACAGGCCTTAGTTAGGACAACAGGAGAAAGGGCACATTCAGGGGCAGCTGAAGGTGCTGGGGTGTTTTCTGCCCAAAGACCATACTTTCCAGAGTGCACGATAGCAGGATGGGAAGCTTAGGAAATTGAGTGAGGTTAGGATACATACTGAGCAGAGGGGGGAACCAAGTTCTGTGATCATGGACATCGGGGGCTCTTGGCTTTGGAGGAGACCCCAAGTGTGTAGAACTGTAAGGCTGCTGGAATTTAGCACTGTAGTCTCTTGAGAAAAGCTGGGTTCAAGATGGACTCAGATTTGAGTAGGTGGTAGCCAAGAGGGCAGGGCTGGGGTAGTTTGTGTGTTTTGTAAAAGCGGGCCAGACCAACAGCATGGATCAAGAGCAGAATCACAGGTGTTGCTAGACTCTGCCAGTAAGATGAGTAATAAACAGGCCGTGTTAGGACAGTGGGAGCCAGTCACTGCCTCTAGATCCCCAATATATACAAATATATACAAATACCCTGGGGAGATGTGCAAAAGTGCTGACTCTGATCTGGTAGCTTCAGGGAAGAGCCTGAGGTGTTGCTTTTCTGATGTTTCCCCAAGTGGTAATCTTGTTGCGAGTCTACACCACACTTTGAGAATCTGGGAAAGAAAATACTTTGAATCATAAAGTCCTTAATGACTATCTGCTCTTCTGTCATGAGAAGGAAGAATTAAGATTGTCATCTCTTTTGATTGCTAGAGAAATCCCTGAAATCTGAACACAATGGGAAAATGTCCCATTTAAAACATGGGTAACTGAAATGGTGTAAAGGTGTATGGAACAGGGGCTAGAGAGATGGCTCAGTGGTTAAGAGCACTGACTACTTTTCCAGAGGTCCTGAGTTCATTTCCCAGCAACCACATGGTGGTTCACAACCATCTATAATCGGATCTGATGCCCTCTTCTGGTGTGTCAGACAGTGTACTCATGTACATAAAACTTTTAAAAAAGTATGTGTAACAAAATAAAAAGATACGGGGATTGAATTTCATAAAGGCACACTAGTTGGTGATTTGTGGTGGAGAAATAGGGTCTTGTGGAGAGTCAGGGCACTGGGCAGAGAGCTATTGTGGTCTGTGGAGCTGCCTGGGCTATCTGGGATCCAGAACAAGACGTTAGCATTTGTTTGGTGACTTAGTACAAGAGACACATTCTTCGCAGAACCCAGACACTACTCATAGAGGCTCTTGACTCTACAAAAGTGATTCTGCGTTACACATCAGGAACACACCCTCATCTCTCTGGCACTGGCCCTCAGAGTGACCTGGATGGGAGAGCCCGTGAGCGCCTCTGCTTGCTTGGTAAAATACCACGAAATCTTGACTTATTTAATTCCATCGCTCATACAGGGAATGTGTTTTCTAGCAGGAAATAAGTCCAAATTACACATACATGGGTGGCTGTAACACAAAGAGAAAATGATCACACATAAAATATTTTGAGGGAATTGCGTTCCTGTTTTCTTCCATTAACATCTATTCCCACTTGTCTTGCTTTCCATATCACCTACAGCACTCACTGGCGGATGAGTGGTAACAGGCGCCCAATGTTTAAGAACAATTTATATATATATATATATATATATATATATATATATATATATAAAATAGCCCTCAATACAGGGAACATTCTCTCCATTAAGCTAATGTGTTCTGTGAACTGGAACATGGATGGCTCTGTTTTCATGGTGCAAACTGTCTGACTTCTCGTCTGCCTGTGTTTTAGGAAATTATTGCCTAAATATCAACCATTTCTCTAAGTCTGGGTGGGGACTTAACCATCTTTGTTGAGTCTAAATTTATACAAGCATTTTAATTGTATTTATTTACTGTTTGGTTGTTTCGGGACTGTTGTAATTTTGTTTCTCTCTCTCTCTCTCTCTCTCTCTCTCTCTCTCTCTCTCTCCTTCCTTCCTTCCTTCTTTCCTTCCTTCTTTCCTTCCTTCTTTCCTTCTTTCCTTCCTTCTTTCCTTCCTTCCTTCCTTCCTTCCTTCCTTCCTTCCTTCCTTCCTTCCTTCCTTCCTTCCTTCCTTCCTTCCTTCCTTCCCTCTGCTAGAGTGACTTGGGAAGAAGAATCTAGAGACTGCTTCCACCCAGATTGCCTGTGGGCAAGTCTGTGGGGCATTTTCTTAATGGGTAGTGTGGGAGGGCCCATTGTGGGTGGTGCCACCTCCTACGCAGGTGGACCTGGCATAGATAAGAGTACAGGCTGGGCAAGCCATAGGGAGTAGGAAAGTGATCAAGGCTTCTAGGCCTCTGCTTCAGTTTCTGTCTCTAGGTTTTGGCCCTGGATTTTCTCAACCCCATGATTATGACCGAAGAGTTCCTCCCCCTTGGTCATGGTATTTTTTTTTTTTATCATAGCAATAGAAATTCTACCTAAAGCATAGGAGAGTCTGACTATGTAGGCAAAGCTGACCTTAGTCATGATCCTCTCATCCCAGACTTCCCGGTGCAGCATGCATGCATGCACCTCTATGCCTGGCTTCTCTGTTGAGTCTTCTTGGGTTGTTTGCCTTAGGGATAATGTGTTGTGTTCAAACCATTTAGTAAATTCTTCACAATGTGCTGATGCAGATCATTGTGGGGCGTGACTGTCTTGTTGCCCAGTCGTAAGCTTCTCCAGGCCTCCATGAAGCCCTTGCATTCCAACAGAGAGCGAGTGAAAAGCAACGAGTAGCATGAACAGAACCCAGTCATTAACTTCTGCATCTTGGACCCTAGCCATTGCTAATGGCCCATGAGTCAGAGACAAATGAAGACTCTGACTGCATTATAACTTCTGTCTGCGCAAACAAAACAAAACTCCCAAACCAATAGCAATAAAAGCATGCATTTTGCCATTTGGGGGATAGGTCTTTAGAACTGCTGCATCTCATTTTTTCCTTAGAGTCTATGCTTTGTCTCCTACAGAGGCTTCTTGTTGACCCTCCTCTCCCATCTCTGCCCTTCCTTACTCTTACTGAGAGCCCAGAATACTTATGCTGCTTGTTTTTGAAGCAGGGAATCTATTTAAATGAAAACAAAACAAAACAAAACAAAACAAAACGAAGTAAAAAAGGAAAGGATATGACTGCTCTTAGGTAAGGTGGAGGAGGAAGTTTATTATAGATATGTGGGAGAGCACAGCCAGAGGCAGGACACTTAGGAACATCTACAGTAGACTTGACCAGACTGAGCTGGGGAAGGAGGAGGGAGAGGGAGAGGAGAGAATGAGGAAACCAGGTGCAGCCAGGAGGCCCAAAGACAAAGAGATGGCAGGAAATCAAAATGGCTGGATTATATAGGGAAGAGCAGCCTAGCCCCCTGGGCCAGGGGTATGCCAGCTAGGAGGGCCCTGTAACAGGTAAGGACTGAGGGATGTAGGGAGAACCTGGTGGCCAGGTCTGCTTTGATATGTTAAATAGATATCTCTGCCATTGGGTCCAAGGTTTGCAACCTAACCCTATTTCCATTGCTGTATGGGAAATAGTATCAGAAACCTCTGGACTCAAACCTTGTTCCCATTCATTTCTCCTAACCCATGTGACTAAAGATACTTAAAACTTTTAAGCTTCAGTACATATTTCAGGCAAATGAACACCGAGTTCTAAATCACAGAGTTTGCACTAAGGGTTCATCTCTGTCTGGTCTTCACTTTCTCTTTGCCCACTCCATCCTTTCTTAGGCCACCAGAACGAGCCCTTCTGCAGCACCAGTTCCCAGGTGGAGATGTTTCCCATCTAATGCTTTGCCATCATCTGCTCCTATTTACATGATACCCCAGGGATGGGCTAGTGTCCACTGCACACTTTTCTCCACAGGGGCCTCTCTCAGAGGGAACCCCTGCCTCTTAGAAGTATTTTCTCCTCTTACAAAGGCCTTGTATTTCCCTCTCCCTCCAGGCTAGTCCCAAGATTATGAAATGTTCCACTGTAGACACGCACTCAATGCAACATTATTTCCCAGATAATATTTTCGAGTGGCATTAAGTCTCAGGGAGCTGGCACCCTGTATTGTGACTCTGGGACACTGAAAAGCTTTTTCAAGAGTTCCTCTTCTTTATTCTTGCACTCAGAATGGGGGGGGGGGAGGCATGAGCAACAGTTGCACAGTAGGACACAGGAGGAGAACATCAGAGGAGTTGGAGTACCTGGTCTTGAACCTGCCACCTGCCAGCCCGTGGGGCCCCTGGAGACAGACCATTGACCATGTGCCTAGATTGGCCACAGTTCAGGTTTTTTAAACATCCATCTTCCTGCCTGGTCCAAATTTCCTCTGCCTTGCTAATGCCTTGTCTTGTGTCTCCTGTGTGGCCTCTCCCTTTGGAGTTTTGCTCCATGCTCATTACTTCTTTACTCCCTGGTCCTTGCAATCTTCCTCTTCGCTGCCTTCCCTCAGGATGGACCCTCAGACTTAGCTGTGGCTGAAACCTTTGTCATGCGCATGTGTATTTACACCTTCATGGCTACCTAAGCATCTTGCAGTGACTTCAAAACTCCACTCACCTAGCCCTGAGTACAGTCTCCCACTTGGCAGCCTTTGCGTCCTTCTAGCCTATCCATCTTGCTTACCATCTCTTGACTCTCTGTAGGACTGACAGGCCAGAAAATTCACCTAATAGAATCATCTGACTATCTCTGTCTGTTGCCTCTGCCTTGGGTGGTGTTTTAGTCAGGGTTTCTACTCCTGCACAAAACATCATGACCAAGAAGCAAGTTGGGGAGGAAAGGGTTTATTCAGCTTACACTTCCATACTGATGTTCATCACCAAGGCAGTCAGGACTGGAACTCAAGCAGGTCAGGAAGCAGGAGCTGATGCAGAGGCCATGGAGGGATGTTCTTTACTGGCTTGCTTCCCCTGGCTTGCTCAGCCTACTCTCTTATAGAACCCAAGACTGTCAGCCCAGAGATGGTCCCACCCACAAGGGGACCTCCCACCTTGATCACTAATTGAGAAAATGCCTTACAGCTGGATCTCGTGGAGGCATTTCCCCAACTGAAGCTTCTTTCTCTGTGATAACTCCAGCCTGTGTCAAGTTGACACAAAACTAGCCAGTACAGGTGGTGACCTCACCTGCTGCTCCTTCAGCCTTACCCTATTTCTTTTACCTTCCAGTTCTGCCAACTTCTCCCTGTATTCCCCTTCCCCATTCTCCCCCATCTCTGCCCTTCTCTCCTCTTCCCCAGGGTGTTTCATCCTCACTCTGTCCCCAGCAGGGCACTCAGATCTATGTCTCTCTGCATACCACTCTAGAGCTATAGTGAAGGCACATCTGCCTTCACACCACATCCTGAGGTCTGAAAGTTCCTGACTGTGTTCCAAGAGTATTACAGGCCAATACTTGCAACCAACTCAGCCCCAATAATTATATTTTGATTGAGTGGCTTCCCAATTCCTCAGAGTAACATCCAATCTCCTTTACTTAACATTCAAGACCCTTTCCACCAGAGATCCACAAGGCTCTTAGCTGCCTTCCTCAGAGCACACTTCCCATCAGCTGACTGACCATTCATCCTTCCATAAGCATAGCCTGGCCACACCCCTTACTGCCCTCCACCCCTGATCTCACGTCTACGAATCTGTACTGTGTGAATTCTTAAAGAATTATACTTTGTGTGCCTTAAAGACACAGGCAAATACCACTTCCCCTCTGGAGCTCAGAATAACCTCTTCTTCCATGTAACATTGAGCCAGTCTATAGCTCTGGACTCAGCTACAGGGTCCCATCAAGGTTGTATTGAGATCTCCCAATAACGATGGCTCTTATTCACTTAGTCACATCCTCTCTATCCCCACTACAAACCAGGACATTTCTCTTTCATGTGGACCACAGGGACTGGGTCTTCACCGCTCATCTTGCTTCCATTACAGACAGTGTGATTTTGTTTTTGTTTTTTTTTTTTTTTGTTTTTTTCTATGAAAATAGGAGCAAGCCATCTCCCAGCTTAAAATCAATCAGCAATTTCTTGTTGCTCTGGAGACAGACTCAAACCCTCAACAGAGTGTCTCCCATCCAACCTGCCCCTCTAGCCTTATCCCTGCTCTCCTCTTGCTATTTGCTGTCCTGCAGCGAGGCCCTTCTCTGTGCTCTAGGCTCCTTGTCATTCATGACCAAGCATAGATTGTTCCTTTCCTGGGACCAGCTCCTCTCTCGAGCTTTCTCGGGGGCCCTCTAGACCTAACTCCTTCTGATCTCAACTCTGGCCTTCCTCTTTCTGATTCTACGGCTCCTAAAGCAGCTCTGATTTTACATTCAGCTCGTACATTCATTTGCCAACCTTGTCAGATGGGAGCCATCGACCACTGTCCTCTTCTCTGCCTTCCTCCTCACATATGAGAAGTTGCTCAGTATACCTCTGCTGAGTGGATACTGTCACACATGTGCTGCCCGAAACAGCCCGGGAGCTGCCTGCAGGCGAAAGACGCATCTCCTTCATCTTGGTTGGGCATATTACATCATTCATAGTGGTTAGGTATGTGCATATCATTCATAAGTTCTACTTGCATCAGATGAAGCCAGAAGCCTGTGGACAGACACAGGAGAACTACGGAGCCGTTTGGGGCGGAAGCCTTTGTCAGCAAGCAACAGTGGGACAGGAGCTTGAAATTCTGTGGTCTGTTTCTTGGAGCAGGACTGGTTGTGGGGTGTTGGAGGAGGAAGAGGAGCTTTAAAGTCCTGGCCTTTGGCTTCCTGGAACATACCTTTGCATTTCTTAAATGCACAGCTGTGAGGATAGTAAATTATTTGAATGTAGGGAGCGCATTTTGTCTATCTTGGTTTCCTTTGGCAAACAGTAGAAGTTTTGTAAATATTTGCTGAATCGGATTGAATTTTCCCAATCATAGCCCATGCCTTGGTAAGATTCATTTATTCATTAAAATTTTCCTGAATGCTTACTGTCATTCATTAATTCACTCATTTAGCATTTACTGCCTATCTGCTAATTACCAGCCAATAGAACTACAATTTTGAAGCAAGCCGACAGTTCCATTTGATGAGAGCTTCCTATGTAATTGAAAATTGGGAACTGAGGCAGAATAATCAATGCTAAGCTAGGAAAGATCAGGGGAGAGGACATGTGGGGAAAAGAGAAATTAATCTAGGCCTTGGAAAAGATTCGCAAGAGATGCACCCCCTCACACACAGAGAGCAATTTGCCTAGATCAGCAGAAAGGGCCTGGGTTCTGACTCATGGCTCAGGTCTTACCCTTCCCAGATGTACCTCCAGATTCTGGGATGTTAAAGAGGCAAGGTGTCTATGCTGGGCAGCATACTCTCAAAAATGTGAACACAGTCCATAGCCCTGGGCACTCTGGCTGAAATCTGCTGTTGTGCCCAGTCAGGGAGGGAAGAGGCCTGGAAAAGCCACCTCTGCAGGCAGCACTTTTGGCTAGAGAGTGCCTTAACCTCTTGTCTTAATATTCAAATGAGGTCTTCATCTGTTGTGCTCAGGACCAACACCTGGATGCACGATTTCCAAGCTTCATGGGCCTGTTGTGCACGAAGGCCTCATTATGTAATTAGGTCTTTGGAAATGAGCGATTATTCTTCAACACTGCAATCAGAGGGATGGGTGCAGCTAGTCTTCTTACCAATGGATGCTATTTTGCTGCTGCATGAAAGCTGTCACAGCAAGACATTCCCCAGGGAGGCCCAGTCTGTGAAGGGAAGGAAAGGAGCCTTCTTTATCCCCCACCATGCTTGAGGGCTTAGGGACAGTGCAGAGCTGTGAGCCTCAAACTCGAGTGGGCATCAGGGTCTCCTGGGAAATGGGACAATGTATTGCTGGGCCCTAGGTACAGAGATTCAGATTCTGTGGGTCTCCAGCGGCAAGGCTTGAGAACTTATATTTCTAGCAAGTTCCCTGGTGAGGTAGCAGCTGCTTACCGGAGGCTGCCCTTTGAGAGCTACTCCCCAGAGTGAATTCAGATGGGTCCCTCTCAGCCTCCAGGAAACCCTGTTTCCAAAGCTGAAACCTTCAGTCCCCAAGACCCAGAGTGTGAAGCTAAGGTACATAGTGTAGTGAGGGCTGGGACTGAAGGTGGTGCTTGGCTTCTCCACTCCCACCTAGAAGATGAAGCTCAGGTTCCAAGATGAAGAGGGGATGAAGCTGGGAGACCCCAAGTCTCCTGTTGTTCTCTTCAAGGGCTAGGTTTAAAATCTTACAGGATGAAAGTCTGTTATGGTTCTTTATTGTAGCCCAGAGGAGTGGCCACCTCTACCATCTAGACATCCAAATCTCTATCCTTACCCTCTTCTTGAGAACCCAGGTAGACTGTGTCCACAAGTTCTCTAAATGGTCATCAGGGCTGCCCAGGAGCCATACAGAGCCCCATTCCAAGCCTGGCTCATCTATACACTGTCACTAAGTTTCACTTCCCTCCTGTGTATGACATTACTTGCAGGGTAATTTAAGAGCTCACGAGAACTCAGAAGTTGGATGGAGTATGTCTGTGGAGAAATCACTTGTGAGCCTAACATTGACCTAGAACTCTGTCTCACCTCACTGACATTTGCCTGTCTGTCAGCCCAACCCACACTGATGACTGGAAGGGCTTTCTTCAGATCTTAGCAAGATTTAAGGCTGCCTTTCATCAGATTGATTCCTTAAAAAACACAAATTGCTTCCTTTTACCCCATTCCTGCTGGAAGAGATTTTGGCAACCTGTTTTAGCCAGCATCCCAGGTAGCTGTTATGCTCACGGAAGCTTGACAACCGCACACATTTTAGATCTGGGGTCAGTAAACTATGGGCCACTGCCAAATGTGCTGCACCACCTGTTTCTGTACCGTCCCTGAGCAGGACCGGATTTTTACATTTTTAAATGGTTAAGAGACCCAAAAAGGGGCACAGTATTTTCTGACATGTGAGGAGTTTACTGGAACACAGCCATTCTCATTCGCTCATATTGTCTTTGGCTGCTTTTGGCTTCCTGTAAAAGAGTGGAATTATTGTGACAAGCCATATGGCCGGAAGTCTAAAATATTTTCTCACCAGCCCTTTATAGGAAAGGTGGGCCGACCCGTCTTCTGGATCTGCACGCTCTGCCTTAGCAGGGCAGACGATGACATGTTGTATGTAGTTTTGTCCTCATGGCCTAAGGACACAAGATCTTCTGTGACATGACCCTGGGAGAACAAATATTATTTCAGCCTCCTTCATTCTTTTAGTAAGTGTTTATTGGTTATATACAAAGAGCTGGCTGTTGAATTACAAAAGAAAACGTGATAGGTGAGTTATGCGTAAGCTTGGCCATTATGCTTTGCCACTACAGTGGAGCCCATTATTAAATAAAAGGCTGAACATTAGCTGATCTCTAATTACCAGATAACAGCACTATATGGCATTAGAAAGGGTGTCCATAGAAGGCATTGACAGGAAGCACTTATGCTTGGAGACTCTTCATTTTATAAGGCTAGAAAGCAGTAGAGGCTGAGTTCAATGTTGCAGCCAACCAGCCAGCCAGCCAACCAGAGAATGCTTCTTATTTTATTTCTTTAACACGGAACAATGTAAGCCAGTTGGAGAGGAACAAATGCCTCAAAGGACAACAGGTAGGGGAAGAAAGCCCAGAGTTCAGTAGTTGTTGTGCCATGGTGCTGGGGGTGTGTGTGTTGAACTCAGGGCCTTGGTCCATGTCTCCAGCCTTTTCTGACACCCACCTTGGAGAGAGATGATCTGGGTATATTTCAACAGCATGACCGTAGCCATATGGCAACCCTGATGCTCCAGTGACTAGAACAGGTGGGCCAGCCAGAGAGGCTGAGGGGATGCTGAGGAGATGCTGAGGAGATGCTGAGGGCCTGCCCAGAGACACAGGAGACTCCAATAGGAAGTGGACAGGAATTAATTCCCCAGAGGTTGAACCTAGGTTGGAGTGTAGATAGCTAGAAGCTGTTTCTAGGACACATTACCTGAGGTTAGGCAGCAGGGAGCGGGGCAGATTTAAGGTCAAGAGGGCTCATCTAAGTCAGTGCAATGAAGTTCTGAAGCAGGATCCCGTCTGAGGAGAGCTAGATGTACAGAGAGCGGCAGCTACACTTTTGCTGAGATTCTAGCGGGGAAGAAGGCAGTTAAAAAAAATCAATACCAAAATCATAGCAAGTTTAGACATAAATGGAGGTCAAATGGAGGTATGCTCCAGATTCAAGAACTACCTAAAATCTGATTCTCATCATGTATCGAACCCTACTCCCTAGAACCCAGGTATCGACAGTCATCTGATAAAGTTCTAGCCAAAAAGAAGGGAAAGAACTTATTCAAGGAACCTGTGTGGGAGTTCCCTAAAGAGAGTTGACATCATTGAGCGTCTTTGATCTTCTTGCCTTCCTGCTGCCTCACAGGACACAGATGCGATAGATGATGCTTGGCAGCTATCTTGAGCCATGAATCGATTTAGTGAGTAGAAGAGGGGGTTGGGATGATGGGACTGAAAAACAGGAGCCTGACCCTCTATAACACGCAAGCAGCCCCCCAAGGCTTTGAATTGTCCTATCTCTGTCTTTCATCTTGTTTGAGCCACTTAGCTGGGCCATCTTCTCCTAGACAAAGCTGTGCTTTGTCCAAATAGGCACACCTTTTCCTGCAAGAGCGTCTCCCAGCATGCAGTGCGTGACACTAATTGCAGACAAGTGAACCACACCTAGCACAAACTCAGACATTTATGGGGCCATGATTATATATTTATTGTAATGCATAGTCGAGAAAATATAGCCAGAAGCTTCTAAGCTGTTATTACAGGGCCAAAACTCAGGTTGGTATTTCTATTTAAAAAGCGAGTCAATTTAAAATAAATGCTAGGATTCATGTAGACTAGCTGTATCATAGGCATAGATGTGATGGTGAAACAGAGCCTAATGACTAGACAGCCTTCAAGTGGTACATGGGAAATGATGGGAAGCCAGGCCCTCTTGCCCTCATCCGCATCATGGTCTCCATGAATAGCTGTGGTGTCAATGACAGCAAAAACAGTTGTCTCCCTGCAGGAAGTCCCTTGCCTCTGCCCAGTCCACTTCTCCCCTCTGGACAGCAATGGTAGCAGCATCACCACCACCAGCAGCAAGCCCCTCAAACCTGTCCTTGTGCATTCCTTCAAATTTTCTAAGATGCCATTTTTCTTTTCAAAAAGCACATGGCACTAACCCACTTTTATAGTACTTTTATGTTTCAGGTTTTATTAAACAAAGCCTTTAACCTCAGTCATTTTACAATCCTGCCTTGGTCTCTTTCTCACACTGGCTCATTGGTTGAGCTCCATTTGGTGTGGTTTGAAATAGAAGGAAACTACCTCCCATACAGAAGATCTATGGCTGCTTCTTTTCTCCCGAGCAGAAATATATTTATCACTTGTGGCCAGATGGAGTCTTATCCAGAACTTACCTCCTAGGGACGGGAAGAGAGAAGAATTCTCTGTGCTTTATTTGCAAAGCTCACTCTGGGGACTTCCCACCGAAGAGACCACCTTGGTCTCAGCTTTGCCCCAACTCAAGTGACGATATGGTGACCTTCTCTATTTTTAGTACAGGGTTCTCATCACTTTGGCTCTGTGATCTGAATCTCTGCCTCAGGAGGAAACCCAGGGTACTTTAAAGATCTCCGCCACTTGGGCTTAAGAGGGGCAGTTGTTGTTTTCTATTAGCCAACAGTGATTGCAGAAATTGGGGAAATGCAGAAGAAATGAATACACAAAGGGGTTGCAGCCTTGGATGGAGAATAAGTGGAAGGTTCAAGAGCAATAGGGACACATTATAGTCTCATTCAGATGAAAAGTGCTTTTGTGGGACCTTGGTTGAGACAAATAGGTAGGTCAAATGGGAGGTGGTGGTGAGGAGAGAGAGAGAGAGGGTCAGGGAAGACTGACTGGCAGGGTTTAGGTTTGGGGTATAATAGACAAATTATTTAGCATACCTGTGGCCTCAGGTTAACTCTGTTGACACCCCAGAGTTTCAAATATTAATAATGTGACTCCTAAGTGGCTAGAATCTGTTAGTGTAATCTCTGTTGGTGGTCATCATCTCACTCATTATAATAACCCCAGTAACATACCCGAGCTTTGTGACAGTAATGGCAGAACTGAGGTCAGGCCAACATCTCATTTTATCATCGAAGTAACTGAGATTTGGAGAGTCTTTCCTAAGGTCATACTGATGATAAGTAATAGAATATAGCATGGATGCCAGGCTCCCAATTTCTGAGTCAAGGGCTCTTTATATCAGCCTAGTGCCTTCGCAGTTGGTGATTGACAGGTTAAAGTCCTTCCTGGTCTCACTGAGGCAATCCTGCCCCTTCCCTCCTCACTCCCAGTCTTGACTTCCCCATTGTGTACTTGGCATCTCCAGCAGGTCTATATGCACTTGAGTCTTGGCGTCTCCTTGACCTTCACTTGGCTGTGTTCTCCTCCATTTGCTACCTTATTTCTCTCGTCCTCTTCTTGATGAATTTTACTGAGCAGAGGATGTACGGATCGGAGCTATTCAGCACTTGTCATACCTCATGTAGCAGAACTAGGTGGGAGTGGTGGCCACGCTCGCTTTCCTCCTGCATATATTGGCTGAAGTCCAGCTTCTGTGGTGGACACAAGGTGAAGCAAGAACAGTCAAGGTAACGGTGGTGGCTTGGATGGGAAATGTCCTACGTGGGCTCAGGTTCTTGTATGTTTGGGGAGGCTGTTTGCTGGAGGAAGTATGTCATTGGATATTCAACCTTCAGGATGTTGTCAAACCCCTCCTCCTGGCCCACCTGCCTCCCCTGTTTGTTTCTTCAATTGAAGCTGGAGCCAGTTCTGCGGATTAATAAACAGGGGTGTTTCAAGAGCCCCCACCCTGTCAGTAAGTAAAGTCCATCCTTGGAGGGACAAGAGAACCCACAGAGGTGAAGGACCCCTATCCTTCTTCTTTCCAGCTTTCTGTGACTCCAAGGAAGATGTGACCAAGCCATTTCTCAAATACAGAGCCTCCACTCTGAGATAAGTGACCCTCTGGCCAGTAGTCACTGCTCTGGGTTCCAGGGCATTGCCTTCAAGTTGAATTCACTGAACATAGCTTAAAAGTCCATAGCCTCGCCCTACTTCCTGTTTCCTCTCTCTGCGTTGAGCTTGTGGTTGCAGAAGTAATTTCTCGGCTTCCTGCCTCTGCCACTCCCCTGCCCCCAGCATCATCCCTGTGTACTCTCCCTCTGGAAGCCTTCGCCAAAGTTTTTCTTCTACAAGGTGCCTCGTTCAGAGTATTTTACCATAGAGAACTCACTGACTGCTGGGAGAAAAGAATGAATGAGAGGGTCGAGCACTACCCTCCAAGATGTGCTCCAATCCACCAAAGTTTTGCATGAAATTCTGAAGACTTTGAAGCCCCCAAGACCTATCTGTAACTGACCCAGTCTTCCATGGCCTGTCAAGAAGTGAAGGTGGGGTGGTGGCAGTGAAATAGTTAAACGTGAACACAAGGCAAGAAGTTGAAAGGCAATTGGTTGCTGCCAGTTTAAAACCAAGATGGGAGGATTGGAGCTATGTTTGGGGAATTCAGTTGGAGCCAGTGCCCCAGAATCCAAAGCCATGACTACCAGCCAGAGGGTCACTTATCTCAGAGTGGGGGCTCTGTATTTGAGAAATGGCTTGGTCACGTCTTCCTCGGAGTCACAGAAAGCTGGAAAGGTAAAGGATAGGGGTCCTTCACCTCTGTGGGTTCTCTTGCCCCTTCAAGGATGGACTTTACTGATTGACAGGGCAAGGGTTCTCGAAACACCCCTGTTTATTAATCTGTAGAGTTGGCTCCAGCTTCAATTGAAGAAGCAGATGGGGGAGGTAGGTAGGCTAGGAGGGGTTTGACTGCATCCTGAAGGCTGGATATCCAGCTTTGGAATCCCTCACCTTACATAAATAGACGTCTTAAACTGTATCTCTGTGAAAATTGAAGACTGATAAGAAAAATCCTCCTCACCGAATGGCTTTCACACTACTTTCAGGGAGACATGGCTCCTATTTCCTCTTGATTTAAAATCAGCAGTTGCCTAATATATTGTCCCCTAAAGCATATTTTTTTTTTCTACTGAAGAAAGAAAGGTCCAGAAAATCGGCTTTTTCAGTGTCCCCATAACTATATGGAAAGAAAATGAGATAGCCAGAAACCTTTACACTCTAAAAAGACTCCATTTCCCAAGCGGAGCATCTTCAAATGTCCTTACCGACTCACAGCACAGCCACTGGACCAGGCAGGAGGAGCCCACGGGTTCTTTGGAGAGACTTGCTAGGTGTGTGCATCACAGTACCACGGGTTGGAGCTATTAAATGACCAGATCAAGGTCTCACAGCAAGCCCACTACAGAACGGGTGGCTGAGAACTTAACCTGGTCTCTGTAGGTAAAGGCTAAGGAGAACTAATATTCTGTGAAATCAGGGCGACTTACAACGTAGAGATCCTTGCCTCTTCTCAGCGCCTTCCCCTCAGCTTTTCTGTGAGACATTTTCCTTGTCGTAGACACTTCTGGATCCAAATCCATCTCTGGCGTTCTGAATTGCACAGTCCCATCTCCCCATCCCCCTCATCACCCAATCTCTGTTCCTAGGTCAGTTGGACACTGCTTTGGGAGCTGAGTGTTGGGAAAATGAGTGAAATCCAGAGAAGTTGTCACGGCAACAAGGAGCAGTGGCTGCCCTGAAGTGGTCTGACTCCACACACGTCAAAGGGTTTGTGTGCTTGCTACCCATCTGGACCCTGCCAGCTTCCCAGCATGCGTGCGCACCCAGGCAGGCAGAATGCTAATGCCACTCCCTTCCTCTCCTCTCCTGCTGCAGCCACCAGGGGCTGGCACCACCTGCTGCTAGCTGTCAGCTCCCTCAGCAAATGGCCACACACAGTCCGTGAAGCCATCTTCCTCTGCTACTTTCTTGTCTCATTAGATAGAAGACACAGAGTATCTCAGAGATGGAAGCAATCACAGAGATGTTTCTGTCCCAATAGTCTCCCTTGACTTGTGGAGACACTAAGTCTCAGAGAGTGACAGTGACTTCTTCAGTATCAGTGTGGCTAAACGGAGCAAAGGGCTGGAACAGGAACTCACCATCCATATCCTTTCGGTTCATTTTGCTTTTTCAGTCAAGGCAGAAAGACTAAGCGAGCTTGGATGAACCATGGTTCTCTCTGTACCTCACCTTCCTATTCTGTTAAGTTTTAGACTCCATAGTCTAGGATTCTCCGCAATGTTTACAGAAATGGTGGAACATTTTTATGTCTAAAAAAAAAAAAAAAAGGACCAGAATAGAATTCCTAAATCAAATCCTATACACTCACTGGTTTTTGTTGGTGTCCTTACAACAGTAATGGTGGTTTTCAGGAGCCCATCAATGATTTGGCTGTGAAGACCCTTTGCTTTGTAGTACCTAAGTCACTCTGCAGCCCTCCTCACACGTTCCTTGTCACCAACTTGAGTCCTCTGACAAGCGTCTATGTTTATCTTCCTAAAGCCACATAACCCTCTATCTTCTTCTTGCCAAAAATTCAGCCATGGGTATGCAGGGTTGATACCAAGTCCTTCAGGAAGAATATTAGACCCTTTACCCAAATAGTAGCATCCAGCACCCTTCATCATTACCCTTCCCTTTTCAGTATGATTGCAATGAACCATCTGATCAAAAGCAACCTGGAAAGGAAAGGGTTTATTTAGTTTATGCTTTGTATTAGTGTTTCGTTCCTAAGAAGAGACACCATGACCAAGACAACTCTTTTAAAGACAACATTTAATTGGGGCTGGTTTACAGTTACAGAGGTCCATTATCATGGTGGGGGGGGGATGGCAGTGCCCAGGCAGGCATGGTGTTGGAGAAGGAGCTGAGGGTTCTACATTTTGATCCTCAGGCAGCAAGGAGGAGACTGTCTTCTACTCTGGGTGGAGCTTGGGCATAGGAGACCTCAAAGCCCTCCCGTACAGTGACACACTTCCTCCAACAAGGTCACATCTACTCCAACAAGGCCACACTTCCTAATATATCACTCCTTATGGGCCAAGTATTCAAACAGGTGAGTCTGTGGGGGCCATACCTACTCAAACAATCACACACTTCTAGGTTATAGTCCATTATTGAGGGAAGTCAGAGCAAGAACTCAAGCAGAAACTTGAAGCAGAGGCCATACAGGGATGATGCTTGCTGGCTTACTCACAGGCTGTGTTTAGCTAACATTATTATGTAACCCAGGGCCAGCCACCTGCCTGGGGAGTAGTGTTGCCCACAGTGGGATATCAATTAGCAATGAAGACAATGTTCCATCTACTTGTCCACCAACCAATGCGATCTGGATACTACTTCAACTTGGAGTCCCTTGTGAGGAGACTCTAGGCCATATGAAGTTGACAGTTAAAGCTAACTAGGACACAGCCACTTCCACAGGCATCTGTGATCACAGTGTTTCTTTAATTTGCTTGGTTGTTGCCATCTTGACATATATGAGAGAATTTTCTCTTTATCTAACCCATTCTCTCCTTCCCACTTTCCCTAACTGATTCTGTTATTCCTAGTCTCCTTGAATATATCCTCAACACCAAGTGAGGTCTCACCTCTTCTCCTTCAGCACAGGCACTGGTTCCTGCTCCTGTTGTTGGGATGCAAACTCCTCACCTTGGGTATTTTTCCCCCTTTGGATCCTGCATAGGTGGACTATGGTTGATCGCCAGTGCAGCTTAGATTGAAATGTGGTCCCCAGTGTGGAAATGATGAGAGGTGTGGGCACATGAGAGATGAGAAAGCTTTTGGGAGGGATCCATGGAGTTCTTATGGAACTGGGCTAGTTGCCTCTTGTGGTACAGATTCTGTAAAGTGAGACTGCCCTCCTGATATTGAATCTCTTCTGCACATACCCACTTGGTCTTGTCATGAGCCTATGCAGCATAAAGGCCCCCCAAACTGGGCAGATTGCTG
Organism: Mus minutoides; assembly: GCA_902729485.2. NCBI lineage: Eukaryota > Metazoa > Chordata > Mammalia > Rodentia > Muridae > Mus > Mus minutoides. The sequence goes on from LR749948.1 coordinate 358,937, forward strand.
ATGCTATGTTCTTGACTTTCCAGCTTCCAGAACCAGGAGCAGATTAAATTTCCTCTCTTTACACACAACCCATTCTCAAGCATTCTATTATAGCACCGGAAATGGATTATGACAGCTCTCGAGTGTCTCCTGTGGAATCTGACTTGGAGGAGGTGCCTAGGTAACATCTGTTGAATGCCTGGATAATAAATATCGAATACTGGATGTTTGTTAGGAGAGTCAGATCTAGGAAGCCGTCGGGAAATGATTCCAAGTTCAAGTCATGGGTGTCTGTCACTCGCTGGGTTTGCCGAGCTGTCAACTCCTTTTTATAACAGACACTGTTCATAAGATGCTCAGTGGCCTGAGAACCAGAAGATCTTCTGCCGAGTGCTGATGCTATCCAGAGACGTTGCTTGCCCAGGGAAGTTGCTTCCTCTCTCTGAATTTCATAATGACAGGATGCAAGTTTTCTGGTTTCTAAAAAGTCTTGTACTTTCATCTAAATTGAATTACAGACGAATAGTGAGGACTCGGGCAAGAATCTCTAGAGGGACCCAAAGCTACCTTTCACTAAACCATGCCCACTGAAATGCCTTTTATTTAGATTGCTTTCTGGGAAATGTTTAAGTGAGCCAGGAGGAGGAGGAGGCAGATGCCATGGGTCAAGCTCAGGGTGGTTAGTCAAGGCAGGTTGAGGGGTGGGAGGGGCGGCTGAGGTCAGAGTCAGGGAGCAGGCTGGCCCAGTCACTCGCACAACAGATTTATCTATTGGCCCACTAGCCTTCCTGCTAATGGAGTAGAGACATCAGGCATCATCAGTGGAGCCCAGCCCTTGACTGGTACTGGGAGAAGCTCCTTCCCCAGCTACTTCTTTGCGGCCCTCTTTTCTCTGAGTCTCTGCTAGTCTACTCAGGTGTCATGCTCTTCTCACCTGAGCCTCTTTCCCCTTATTTTTCATATCCAGCTGGTCTTCTCCTACTCAGCAGCTGTCACCTCCTCCAGGAAGCCTTCTGGCACCACCTCCCTTGAATCTAGATTAGTGAGCCCCTCTCTCTTTCTCTCTCTCTCCTCCCCGCCGTGTGTGTGTGTGTGTGTGTGTGTGTGTGTGTGTGTGTGTGTGTGTGACCAGAAGTCAGAGGTCAACTTGAAACTCACTAATTTGGCGGCATGTCTGTCCAGTGAGCCTCGGAGATCCTCCTGTCTCCACTTTCCTGGGACTGGGAATACAAGTGTGTACCACCATGCTCCGCCTTTTAATGCCATTTCTATGGACCCGTCTTAGCTTACATGATTGCCCAGCAAGTACTTTACTGCCTGAGCCATCCTCCCAACTCCCAGGGTTCTTTCCTTACATTTCCATAGCTATCGGGTTCTGAGAGAACACCCACTAAATTGTCTCTTGATTTGATTGCTTCCCTACTAGAAACCCGAGTTGCTTGTGGGCAGGCACTCTGTGTCTTCGATTCTGAAGTGAGTTAAATGAGCTACAAATCAAGGAAGGGAACATGACTTTTGAGGTCCAGCTATGGTGTTTCTATCAGCACTGGGCGAGAATGGGACTGGGCTGGAAGGCCTTGTGCTTTCTACTCACGAACAGTAAGAAGCGTTGGCAACAAGCATAGTCTTCTAGCAAGTGCTGGGGGCTGGCAGGTGTCTTCCCTATACGTATACACTATGCATGCTCCACATGCTGGGGACTGTGGGAAACAGCCGGAATCATCAAGCTACGGTGTGCTTCCCAGGTCCTGGAAAGGTGAAGAGTGACCTTTGCTGCTGCCTGTATGACTTCATGGGACTCTATGTACTCCTTCATGCTGGGATTCAAGTAAGATTTCCTTCAGAGCCATCTATAGGAGATGCCTTATCTGTCAGGTATGTTGCAGAGAGTAGGCCAGGGTCTCACTCAGAAGTAAGTGCGTAGGTGGGGCGGGGAAGAGGTACAGAGAATGAAGTCTGTAATACACAGAGCACTGGGAGCTCCCTTGAGTCATGTTTGCAGTGATGAGCCGCGTTCCTCAGAAGACCTGGCCCTCTGGCACTTCACCTTGCCTGTGAGGTGCTCCTCCTTTGATCCCTCAGCAAATTTCACTGAAGCAAAACACAAAATGCCCCAGGGGCCAAGCTGAGACAAGTTCCCTACAGAGGGCCCAGGTGCGAGGGGCTTCTGACTTCTCTGCCTTGCCTTTGCTTTCCCTGTGCATGCAGGGACAGTCTGCCCCTGCAAGTCTGCCCTCAGAAGTACTCGTCTCTGGTTCAGCTATCAGCAAAATCTGTACCTTCTTTTGGTTTTCTTCAGCCTCGCTGATAAGGTATCTATTTTCAGAAGGATCTTTGGGAAGAGCAAAGGGAAATGGATGGACTGTCCCCATTGTCAACAACAGACACAGACAGCACAGCTGATGTAGAAGGGGGTCCACAATAGCCTGGCTCCTGGAGCTTGCTTTGCTCCTCTCTTATAAGGCACGGCAAGCACCCGCTCTGGTCTATGCTTGGAGACTTCCTCCTCTACTCTCTCCTTCCCTTCTTTTCAATGAGAGGACTAGAGTCTAAGCCTTTGGGAATTCACCCCAAACCCATGTTCTACCATGAGGTTGCACCATTGAGAAGGTGTGCTGTTTAGTCTTTGTCAACTTGACACAAACTAGTCACTTGAGAAGAGGGAACCTTAATTGAGAAGATGCCTCCATCAGATCGCCCATAGTAAGCAAGGGTCTGGGACGGTCCAGCCCACTGTGAGTGATGTCCTAGGCAGTGGTCCTGGTGGTATAAGAAAGCAAGCTGAGCAAATCAAAGAGAACTAATATGTCAGCAAACTTCCTCTGTGCTTCTGTCTCAGTTCCTGCCTCCAGGTTTCTGCCTTGAGATACTCCTCTGCCTTGAGATACTCCTCTGTCTTCTTTTTGTTGTTGTTGTTGGATAATAATATGTAAGAGGAAACAAACTCTTTTCTCCCCATGTTTCTGTTGGTCATGCTGTCCAATTGCTGTTGGCCACGGTGTTTGTCACAGCAAAGAAAAGCAACTGATATAGGAGAAGACATAGACAAAGTGAATGACATATCTTCTGTGATGGCTCCACGGGTATGCCCTGTTCTTCCTTTCTTCTTCATATTCTTTTTTTTTTTTTTAAGAAAGCCCCAGTCTGACTTTAACTCACAATCTGCCCGCCCCAGTCCACTAAGAACTAGGCATGTGACACCATGGCCACTCACATTTTTCTTACAGGGGAGCATGAGATGTCTCCATCAAGAAATGAGAGCCATGCTGGGCGGTGGTGGCACAGGCCTTTAATCCCAGCACTCGGGAGGCAGAGGCAGGCAGATTTCTGAGTTCAAGGCCAGCCTGGTCTACAAAGTGAGTTCCAGGACAGCCAGGGATACACAGAGAAACCCTGCCTTGAAAAAGAAAGCAGAAAAGAGCAGAAAAGAAGAGAAGAGAAGAGAAGAGAAGAGAAGAGAAGAGAAGAGAAGAGAAGAGAGCCATGATCTAGTTTCTTGAACCCTGTCCTGACTGGTTTTATCACTATGAGGTACATATGAGGAGGCAGGTGAAGTTATGAAGATGAACAGTTTACTTTAGCTCATGGCTTAGAAGGCTCAAACCTTAAGATCAAGTGGTCTCTTGGTTTGGCCTCTTGTGAGGATAAAGGGTAGCATATCACATGATAGAGTATATGTAGGCGCAAGTAAGTTCACCTTGAGCCAGGAGGTGGAGAGGGGGATAGGCTTGCTCATTCTATTTTATTTTCATTTATTTTATTTTATTTTATTTTATTTTATTTTATTTTATTTTATTTTATTTGTGTGTGTGTGTGTGTGTGTGTGTGTGTGTGTGTGAGAGAGAGAGAGAGAAAGAGAGAGAGAGAGAGAGAGAGAGAGAGAGAGAGAGAGAGAGAGACGGGTCTATGTGTTCCTGTGGGGAACTAAGAAGTAGGTATCAGATTCCTTGGAGCTGAGTTACAGATGTTTATGAGCCATCCAACATAGCTGCCGCAGTCTAACTTTGTCCCTACAGTAGCTTCCAAGCCCTGTCCACCTTAGCTTCCCTGCTGTGATGAGTGTAACCTAGACCTGTAGCTAGAGCAAACCCTTTCTCCCTTAAGTTGCTTTTGTCAGTGCCTTCCATCACAGCAACAGGAAAAGAAAATGTAAGTCACATCCCCTTCATCCTTTTTACCTCTGGACCCTCTGCCACAGTATGAGCTTCCCTCACAAAAGCTCCTGAGAGCACCAGTCCCTGACAGCTAGGGGAGATGGCATCCTCTTTGGTAATGTTCACCTAGACGTCTAGATACAACTGGGAAACTTTCTTGCCCTTCAAGTGGAGAGCATGAAGTCATCTATCCCAGAGGGGACTTGTGTCCTGTGCACTCCATGCTGTTGGCAAGAAAACAACACGGGAGTAAATGCAAAAAGACACCAAGGATTTCAAATATTAGACTAGTCAGCATGGATACTGAGGGTTCTAGATCTCAGAGAGGGTCTTGGGGGGGGGGCGGGCAAGCTAGAACCACTTCCCCCAGCAATGGCTGGCTGGGATACATGGAGGACTACGGAGATGTAAAGGCTGATTGTTTCTCTAGGACCCAGATCCACTCTGCCAGTGAGCTAGATGCACCGGGCATGTAGTTCACCTAATTGGAAAGAATCCAGAGGTAGCAATTAGATAAAGTCAAGTCCTTGTTCTTCTCTTGTTTGCTCTGTGTGACTGCAGAGAAGTCCCTTTACCTCCTCAAGCCTTCTTTTTGTTGTAAATGGAAGTAACTCCAGCCTGACCTGCCCCCTCGGGGGACTGTTGTGAGGCTAGCATGGCACAGTGCACAGGGGGTTACTGTAACTGAGCACTTCTATAATCACACTGTGTGTTGGGCTCTCTTCCTGCATAGTATCTATCACTCCTCATTGCAATCCTTCAGTGGAAGAACCATCATCTCTTGTTGCAGATGGAGACAGAGACAGAGGACCACATAAGTCACCACCCAAGTTCATGCAAACTAGTTGGCACTGAGTGCCCTGGCTTGGTGTTGCCTAGCACTAAAGATGATGTTCTTAGTATAAAAATATGTATAACACAACACAAACACACACACACACACACACACACACACACACACACACACACACACACATGGTTCTGTGTGTGTGTGTGTGTGTGTGTGTGTGTGTGTGTATGGTTCTTTGTAAATAACATGGTTTGTATACCCCATGGTTACTATTGTTGCTGTTCTTCTTGATTTACACCTGTTCTTTAATTAATTTCTTGAGAGCATGTTATCAACACAAGGCATCTAAGGTTTTGGGTACTATTATCGTTAAAATAAATTGCAAGTCTCAAAGAGTCTAGGTCGACATCTGAGACAAACCTCGAGAGGTTTGTGAGGAAGTTTCCAGACTGGGTTAATTGAGAAGGGATGGCCCACTCTAAATGTAGGTGGTACCACTCCATGGGTTCTTTTCTGAATCAAAAGAGAAAGTGAGCTGAGCACCAGCATTTGCCTCTGTCTGTTTTCTGGCCACAGACACCACCATGATTTCCCCACCATGATGGACTGTGAGTGTCTTGCTGCCGGGTGTTTTGTTACATCAATGAACAAAGTAACAAATAAGAGTCCTACAGAGAGACAGAACATTTACTTAAGATTTTATTCTCTTATTTTTGAATGAGACACATTTAGACAGAATGCATCAGATTTCTGCTGGGTTCTCTGTCTCTGGGAGGACTTGCTTTCTAAGTGTAAGGTTCTAATGAAGGACAAGAGATGACACCAGTAGGGCACAGATGAGACAATCCCTGGCCCCTGATGATAAGATAAAGGAGGTAAAGTTTCGAGCCCAGAATACTCTACTCTTCAGATGGCTGATGGCAGATCCCAAAGACAAAAACACTGAACCTCACAGCACCTAGAGATCTAGCCCAAACTGTCTGGACTACAGCAAGCAGGGGGATTTCAACACATTCTTATTTTCAACAAGGATCCATACTTGCCTTTTCTATCCAAAGAAGAAAAATGTTAAAATGGGCCACTAGCAGCCTTGGAAAAATGAGCAGCTAGGTGTTTAGGCATCGCACTCTGCTTTCTGACAGGCAGAGAACTTAAGAGATTTTTGACTACAGAAGATCGACAGAAGGTGGGATGTAAATGCAAGCACAAGTCCATCCTTAAGGATGACAATCCCATCTGGTGGAGGCTGGAGAAGAGGGACCCGTTTCCTTTGCTATCAAAACCAAGGCAAATGAAGGCTGGGGATGTAGGTAGGATGCATGAGGCCCTGGGTTCAAAACCCAGCACTGCCAGGAATCATCAACAAGGCCAAAGCTGTGGTCCATGCTGGAGCCAAGATGAAGGGCACAAGAAGGGAAGCAGAACGTGAGGACACGTGTCTTCCAGTGATCTAGAAAGTACAGGAAAGATTGTATGACTGACATTGGAAAATTCGTATCCAGGAAATATTTTTAAGCTCCCACTGGGGTCTTTCCTGGAGCACAGCAAGAGAAAGCAGAAGAGATATCGAGAGCTCTGGAGCCCACATTTGTGCTAGATCCTCTCACTGTCTCTGTCTCTGTCTCTGTCTCTGTCTCTGTCTCTGTCTGTCTCAGCTCACATACGCATAGCATAGATAGGAGGCAATTGTTGCTAAAATCAAAAGACTCACAAAGAAGGATTTCATTATACACATTACTCAATAAGCCAGTGACATATGGCCTTTTTTGAGACCTGGTAGGAGCCTTTCTAAACCCACCTAAGACCTGCTTTTCATACCTCATTGCCTGCATCCGCTCATCTGTGTCATTGAGGTCAGGATTTCTTTTCCTTCCTTCCTTCCTTCCTTCCTTTTTTTTTTTTTTTTTTTTTTTTTTTTTTTTTTTTTTTTTTTTTTTTTTTTTTTTTTTTTTGCATCTTGGCTTCTCTAACTGTAAAATGGGTGAGATCATGGGTTCCTCTGGGCCAGTGGAGGGAAGGGAAAGATGTAACAGGCACTAGGAACTCTTGCCAACTAAATATACTTTAAAATTTGCTTTGAGCTTGTGTGCGAAGACAGACGAGGGAGAAATGCACCTCTCGCCGCAGAGCGTGCTTGCTCTTCACGGAACGAGCTCTGCCGGGACTCTAATCCTCAGAGATTGTGCTTTAGGGCTTTGGGAAGATTGCCTCCAGAGCCTCTGAAATGTTTCAGAAATTGAAAAGAAAAAGTGACTGTGTGTGTGTTTATTTGTGTGGGCCACAGGCGCAGATGTGCCGAAGAGACTCTGACTAGTCTAGGTGGAGGGTGTGTGTGGAAAGGGGGCCATGCCTTTGGGAGCACAGAGGCCCTAGGTGAAGGCCAACTTCAGGAGAAATGAGGCCACAAAGGGCACTTCTGGGGAAGACTCACCACCTGACTCTGACCATTATGTTTCTGAAGAAGTTGGAGCTGAAGTGAGGGAGCTGGGTGCAGGGAAAGCTCCTGCCTGGAAGCAGGCCTATGTGCTCCCTGGGATCAGGGTTCTGGGCTGGCAGTGCCAAGGAATGTGAGTGTTGAGGTGCAAGGCAGCTGGCATTAGGACAGAAGCACTGTGGGGTTTCCAGCTCTGTTGTTCCCTGCAGAAGAGTCCCTCCTCTTCTCTCCCCCTGAGTTTTTCTCTGATCTCCTTCCTGTTTGGGTTAAAGCCTGGAGCCTGTTTCCATTAGTGGAGTCCCTGGGGCTCCGGCGTGCTCGCAGGACTAGGTAAGACTGGGAATTCTCCATCAGCAGAGACAGAACAGCTTTGAAGATGCAAAGGCAAAGCTGGGCACATGGCAAACAATCTGCTTCACGCTGAGAAGGAGCCTTGGAAAAGAGGACATTGTGTCCCTAGATCCTGGAAACAAGCTTTGAAACAAGATCTGTAGGGCATGCATGTGGTAGAGAGCTAGAAATGCTAGGGACTGATGCTTCAAATGCTAGGGAAAAGGGCAGGGAGATGGGGTAGGGTCTATCCTCTAAGCGTGAGGTTCTGTGGTTCAGAGCTGGGGTTCAGGAACAAGTCTAGACCTTCTGGATATTCCCATCCATACATCTTCTGGTGTGACGCCAGGGTCTATAATTTACTGACAGATGGGTTTCTTATCAATACCAGGTATCTTCAACACACTTGACATGGCATTAAGAACTGTTACATAGAAACCTTCTTAGTTACTTTGAGCCACAGTCCTCAGAGCTGTGAAGAATTTTCTCTGTTTTACAGATGAGGAAACTGGACCCCAGAAAGACCAGAACCTGGGAGACTTTGTTTCACTAGATTGTAAGAATCCAGGAGACAAAAAACCCAGAAGCTTTATTTTTTTTTAAATCTGTATTTTAAAACAGCCCTTAGGTCATTCTAAAACCAAACCATTAGTTAAATATTGATTCATGCCACTGTTTATTAAGTAGATTTTCTCTGGTGTCTGCCGTGTCCCAGGCACCATGGAGACCGTAGATATGAAGCAGTGACCAGAACAGCTGGAGGACTTTCCGTTCCCCTGAGGGGAGATGATGAGAGAAGTGAGTGAGTAAACACATAATGTGCCGTGCTGGACAAAGCTTCGTGATCGGTTAGAAAACAAGCTCCGGGGCCGACTGTGGTGGAAGGAATGCTTGCTCTTCTGCAGGATTCATCTGAGAAGGCTTTAACCAGGGATACACTGACACCACCGGCCTGGTGGGAGCCAGGGTATGAACTGTGGGACTGAGCGATGGGCTCTTGGCAGGACACGCCTTACATGTTCACAGACTAGGGCGGGATGTGTGGCAGGAGCCGAGGTCCGAGCTGGGAGGGGGAGGAGGGTCAGAAAGGCTTTGCTTTTACCGTGCATTATGCTTCTGAATCAATAAAAGGCCCCCGAGCTGAGAGATGGCTATTTTAGCATGCTTCTGGCTGCTGCACTTCAAATGGACGGTAGGGGGCGCAAGGCAGAATGTAGGAGACCAGTTAGGAGACAGAGAACCTACAGGATGACCCTTAGCCTTCTCATTAGAAGAAGAGCATTAGCAGCCCTCCAAGTATGAAGGAAACCACCTTATAAAGAGCAGTGGCAGCAACCTAGGTGGTGACAGTGGCTAGCACAGATGCAGACAGGAATTTCCTTTCCAGACAGAAGAGTGAGTAAGCCCAGGCCATGAATGAGTGGAACTCCAGAGGCTCTACACCAAATACTAAAAACCAAAACAAATCAAGACAAGAGGCCCAGAAGGCGCTGGTCCAATCAAAAGCCAGAGGAAACTGCAGATGAGTCTAATTTGTGATCAAAGGCATGGAATGAGATTTCTGATGTGTGTGTGTGTGTGTGTGTGTGTGTGTGTGTGTGTTGGTGTGTATTCCAGAGGACAACCTTGGGTGGGGTCTCATAGCTGAGGAACCTTCTAGCTTGTGTCTTGAGACAGTCTCTCACTGGCTTGGAGATCAACTAATAGATAGGGCTGGCTGGCTGGTGAGCTCAGGGATCGCGTTTGTCCTTGCCTCCCTAGGAATGAGATTATAGGCATATGCCAATCTCTCTCTCCCCTCTCCCCCTTCCCCTCTCCCCTCTCCCCTCTGCCTTGTCTCCCCTCTCCCCTCTNTCCTCCTCCTCCTCCTCCTCCTCCTCTTCTTCTTCTTCTTCTTCTTCTTCTTCTTCTTCTTCTTCTTCTTCTTCTTCTTCTTCTTCTTCTTCTTCTTCTTTTCAAGACAGGGTTTCTGTGTATAGGCCTGGCTGTACTGGAACTCACTTTGTAGACCAGGCTGGCCTCGAACTCAGAAATCCACCTGCCTCTGCCTCCTGAATGCTGGGGATTAAAGGTTTGTGCCACCACCACTCCCGACTCTGCTTTTTTTTTTTTAAATGAAACCCAGGGCCACCAGCCCAGGGGTTGCCTTGTGCACAAAGGTCTGGGTCCTTTTACATCACTCACTAATTAAGAAAATATCCTTCAGGCTTGCCTTCCTCTCAGCTAACTACATTGTGTCAAATAGTTATAAAACTAGCCAGCACCCCTGCTCAATGGCAGGACCTAGTTAGGGATGTTTGCATGAGCGATTTACACCTAACTAGAAAACTCTTAGCTTCTCTGGTTTAAAGTCTACAATACAGGCTTCAGGATAGGCATTATACCCAGGAAGAAGAAGAAGCAGTATGCTCTAGAAAAGGAGAGTGCCACAGAAAGGCAGCCTTAGGTGTGTTACATATACCTTTTTAAAATGCTAAATTGTAGCATGGCTCAAAACCGAACAACAGCCTTCAATTACAACATGAACAACCACAAGGAATAATCCAGTTCTTTGATTCCTGAACTATACGTGTGCGAGGCAGACTCCAAGAAACTCAGCAAAGGGAAAAAAAATGACTGAACAGGGCTCTTAGCTGCTGTGCCACACAGCACAGAGAAGATAAGCTCTGAGATTTGAGTTCATCCAACTGTACCATTCTTTAAAGGAAAAAAATAAATCAGTAGTATTAAGGAGCCCATAACAGAATCTAGAAAAGGTCATCAGTGGAAATTGAGCTTGAGATGAACCAGATGTTTAAAGTATGAGAGAACAAGTGTGTGTGTGTGTGTGTGTGTGTGTGTGTGTGTGTGTGTGTGTGTGATGCTGGAGGTTCATCCTACAGCTTCCCATATGCTAAGCAAATGCTTTTTCTACTGAGCTATTTCCCACTGAGCTATATTCCATGTCATAAAAATGAAACTTTAGTAGTTATTAAGTAGTTATTTTGTAATTATTGTAACTATGCCGATGTCAACAAAGTATGCTTATAGTAAGAAACAAAGGCCCAAGCAAACAACCAATGGCAGCAATAGACTGAACAAAGTCATCCATCAACAGAGAAACAGTTCCCACAAAGCACAACCAAATGGAAAACTCTAGAATTAGTTCAAAACAAATATAAGTTCTGAAAACTGACTGGGTGGCCTTCACAGTAGACTAAAAGTGATTGAAAGAAGAATCAGCAAACTAGAAAGTAGACTAGTGGGAAACTTCCTAAACTAGTGAACAGAGAGAAAAATATTAAGGGAAAAAAGAACGGAACACTAGTGATCATTGAAACAATGAGTAAAACAGTAACAAAGTGAACTGGAATCCAGGGGGAGATGAGAGAAAATAGGGCAGGAATTTAAAAAAAAAAAACATTTGAAGAAATAATGATTAGAAATGTTTAAAACCTAGTAAAGATACATATGTACAGAGGTAAGACTTATCAAATTCTATAGAGAAGGAACACAATTTAAGTAGACATTGTTTATTACCACCAAGTTGCTAAAACAAGATAAAAATAGCTTTGTCTGACTGAAGCCAAAGTTGTAAGTTTTGTAACTACAGAAATGGAGAGAAAACTGAAATGTCCTTGTCCTTACAAACCTGGATCTAATGGGGAATTCAGAATATTAGTTAATTCATGCATATAAAATATAATATCAGTAATGATAAAAGTATAAGAAAAATACAGCCGAGGGAGAGATGAGCTAAATTACATATTTTGTTCAGAAACTTTCCATGGCAGGCTGCCCATCCAGTGGACTTGTTATAAGAACTTGCCCTGTACTGGCCACTGTTCAGGCATACCATACAGTTAATCCATTCTTCTTCTAGAAAATCACACCTATGACAGACATATACACATTCGGACAAACGTTTGCATGCATAGAACAAAAACAAAGCCTTAGACACACCCTCATTATTATAAAAGCAAGAATTATTACAAGTAAGCAAGCCTGATTACTATCTCCGTCTTAGAAGCGATGTTGCTCGATGCTGTCTTCCCAAACTACAAGATTACGAGTCAGTGGTGCTTCATTGAGCAGCCCTAATCAACAGCTAATGGACAAAGCCCTGGAGACCAGCTTCTTTCCCATTAGTATTCCTTATCTAATCACAGCCAGATGTCTCCAAGTGGTCCTAAGTGGTCTAAGTGGGCCTTCCTAAGCAGGGTGGAAAGAGTTTGGAACCAGCATGCCTGGAGTCAAATCCTTGTAGTCTTGGGACCGTGGGGAAGCCATCTTATCCCCCATGGCTCGGCTTTCTCCTTGATTCAAGTTTGAAGGACACTGGACTCGGCAGATATGGCTACAATGCCATCACAGGAGGATGTGATTTCTCGATGTGTTTCCCACATCCTGCTCCCCACTGTTATTGCTGGTAGGGGTCTGGGCTGATTTCCTCCAGGTTCTCTGCCTCTTGTCCAAAGACTAAGAAAGGAGGGCTCATACAAATTTATAGAAATAGTACAGAAAGTTTATTTAGGGTGAATGGCAGCATAAACGAGAGAGGAATACTCTCTCAAGACTGGCATTGACCATTTGAATGAGAGTATTCAAGGGCCCCAGATACAATTTGGGTCTTTCTTTTATGAGGTTCAAGAAAAATAATTTGGCTGCTGCATGTTGTAGCTTGGATGGCTCCCAATTTTGATTGATAGGTCATATAATCATTTTACTGTACATGTCTATTCCCATATTGCAACTGTTTTAATTGGGTGCATGCCCAGTTACACACTAACTTACATGCCTAAGATAGTCAATAGAGTATTCTTCCTAAAAGTTTAGGCAAGGACACAGCTTTGCCCTGCTGGGTAGGCACCCCAAATCGGTTCAAGACAGACTGGCCTTTCTTATTTTTATTTTTGTTACCCAAAAATATATCAGATATATAGTTGAACAGAAATGGTCTAAATTGGGTCGTTGTTAGCCAAAGAATGTATACTATTGTTCAGAAGGAGGTGTATCTCTATACTGCTAAGGGTCAGGGGAAGGAGTTGAGGTCACTAAGTACCTTGTTTGGAGAGGGGTATATTATTAGAAGAGGAAGTACGTGTATAACCCAAAGCAAGTAGAGTCCCAGATTGCTAATCTGTCTTCTATTCTTTGCTGAGTTGTGGGTCCCAGTTTTACCTAGGAGCCATGAGTAGGAGCTTTAAGAGACGCCCCTTCCCCTTGCTAGTCAGTGCATTTTTAGATACTGTCTAGACTCTGATCAACAAGAACTACTCAGATGTCTTAGAGCCAGCAGCTGCTGCCTCAAGGGTGAATGACGGGCTTATTTTCTAGCTCAGGTGACTGACAGGGCTGTCCCCGTAAAGTCCTCCCTCTGCTTTGCTCTTCTCCTGTTTCAACTCTGGCAGGTCCAGACTGTTCCCTCCATTACACTCTGCCTCTCTAACTACACTGGTAGAGCTTTTCTGAGGGGCAGGGAAGTCATACTGACAAAGCACCTAACATATTAGAGTGTGAGCAGGCTTTGGTGTAAGGAATGATGCTTAAGGGAGGAGGGGCTGGGAATGAACTGACAGAACACAGAGTGGCTCAGACAAGGCTAAGGCTTGGAGATACTTCCTGTTGGTGGGGGCTTCACTTTATTGGGACTGTGCATCCACTCTGTCTTGGGGACTTTATATTTCCCATCTAAGAAATGACACTGGTGGTGACCCCCAGAGCAGGTAAGGGAGCCATCTTGTCTCCCGGGTCCCTCAGATCAGCTCTCAGACTGCGGAGGGCAAGCAGCAGACTTAAGAAGCGACACAACTTCTGGGACAGGCAGAGGCATACGGCTTCTGGGACAGACCCCCGTTTCTGGCAGCAGACATCTGGACACCTTCCCCACCAGAGGAGAGGTGGCTGCCCAGGAGGGCTGATACCCCCAGAGCAGGCTGTTCAGGGGAGCGCACAGACTGTGGAGGCAACGCATCTTCTGGTACAGGCCCCGTTTAGGGCCTTCATCTTCAACCAGGAGGCAAGACTGAATGCCAGACATCTGTGCACCTTCCTTGTAAGAGGAGAGCTTGCCTGAAGAGAGGACTCTGACCACTGAGACTCAGAAGAGAGCTGAACTCCCAGGACAGCTGACAGAGGCTAACAGAATCACAGGAGGAACACGCTCCAGCCAGAGACAACTATAACAACGAACTCCAGGTATTACCAAATGGCGAAAGGCAAACATAAGAATCTTACAACAGAAACCAAGACTTCTCACCATCATCAGAACCCAGCACTCCCACCTCAGCCAGTCCTGGATACCCCAAAGCACCCGAAAAGCAAGATTCAGATTCAAAATCATATTTCATGATGCTGGTAGAGGACCTTAAGACCTTAAGAGGACCTTTAATAACTCAAAGAAATACAGGAGAACAATGCTAAAGAGGTATAAGTCCTTAAAGAATCACAGGAAAACACTGCTAAACAGGTGATGGAATTGAAGAAAACTATCCAGGACCTAAAAAGGGACATAGAAACAATAAAGAAAACCCAAAGTGAGACAACTCTGGAGATAGAAAACCTAGGAAAGAAATCAGGAAACATAGATGTGAGCATCAGCAACAGAATACAAGAGATTGAAGAGAGAATCTCAGGTGCAGAAGATTCCATAGAGAACATGGGCACAACAATCAAAGAAAATGCAAAATGCAAAAAGATTATAACTCAAAACATCTAGGAAATCCAGGACACAATGAGAAGACCAAACCTATGGATAATAGGGGTAGATGAGAATGAAGATTCCCAACTTAAAGGGCCAGCAAATATCTTCAACAAAATTATATATGAAAACTTCCCAAACCTAAAGAGAGAGATGCCCATGAACATACAAGAAGCCTACAGAACTCCAAATAGACTGGACCAGAAAAGAAATTCCTCCCAACACATAATAATCAGAACACTAAATGCACTAAAAAAGACAGAATATTAAAAGCAGTAAGGGGAAAAGGTCAAGTAACATATAAAGGCAAGCCTATTAGAATTACTCCAGACTTCTCACCAGAGACTATGAAAGCCAGAAGATCCTGGACAGATGTTATACAGACCCTAAGAGAACACAAATGCCAGCCCAGGCTGCTATACCCAGCAAAACTGTCAACACTTTGGAGAAACCAAAGTATTCCATGATAAAACCAAGTTCACACAATACCTTTCCACAAATCCAGCCCTTCAAAGGATAATAACGGGAAAACACCAACACAAACTACACCTTATAAAAAGCAAGAAAGTAATTCTTCAACAAACCTAAAAGAAGACAGCTGCAAGATCAGAATCCCAACTTTAACAACAAAAACAACAGGAAGTAACAATTACTTTTCTTTAATTTCTCTTAACATCAATGGACTCAATTCCCCAGTAAAAAGACATAGACTATAGACTGGCTACACAAAAAGGACCCAACATTTTGCTGCTTACAGGAAACCCACCTCAGGGAAAAAGACAGACACTACCTCAGAGTGAAAGGCTGGAAAACAATTTTCCAAGCAAACGGTCCTAAGAACCAAGCTGGAGTAGCCATTCTAATATCGAATAAAATTGACTTTCAACCCAAAGTTATCAAAAAAGACAAGGAGGGGCACTTCATACTCAACAAAGGTAAAATCTACCAAGATGAACTCTCAATTCTGAATATCTATGCTCCAAATGCAAGAGAAGCTACATTCATTAAAGAAACTTTAGTAAAGCTCAAAGCAAACATTGCACCTCACACAATAATAGTGGGAGACTTCAACACCCCACTCTCACCCTTGGACAAATCCTAGAAAAAGAAACTAAACAGAGACACATGGACACTAACAGAAGTTATGAAACAAATGGATTTAATAGATATCTACAGAACATTTTATCTTAAAACAAAAGGATATACCTTCTCAGCACCACATGGTACCTCCTCCAAAATTGACCATATAATCAGTCACAAAATAGGCTTCAACAGATACCAAAATATTGAAATTATCCCATGCATCCTATCAGATCACCATGAACTAAGGCTGATCTTCAATAACAGCATTAATAATAGAAAGCCAGCATTCACATGGAAACTGAACAACATTCTACTCAATGATACCTTGGTCAAGGAAGAAATAAAGAAAGAAATTAAAGACTTTTTAGAGTTTAATGAAAATGAAGCCACAACATACCGAAACTTATGGGACACAATGAAGGCATTCCTAAGAGGAAAACTTATAGCCCTGAGTGCCTCCAAAAAGAAACTAGAGAGAGCATACACTAACAGCCTGATAGCACACATAGAAGCTCTAGAACTAAAGGAAGCAAATTCACCCAAGAGGAGTAGAAGGCAGGAAATAATGAAACTCAGGGCTGAAATCAACCAAGTAGAAACAAAAAGAACTATTCAAAGAATCAACCAAACCAGGAGCTGGTTCTTTGAGGAAATCAACAAGATAGATAAACCTATGGCCAGACTAACTAGAGGGCACAGGGACAGTATTCTAATTAACAAAATCAGAAATGAAAAAGGAGACATAACAACAGAACCAGAGGAAATCCAAACATCATCAGATCCTCAACAAAACTGGAAAACCTGGATGAAATGGAAAACTTCCTAGACAGATACCAGGTATCAAAGTTAAATAAGGATCACATTAACTATCTAAACAGTTCTATTTTCTCTAAAGAAATAGAAGCAGTCATCAATAGTCTCCCAACCAAAAAAAGCCCAGGACCAGATGGGTTTAGTGCAGAATTCTATCAGACCTTCAAAGAAGACCTAATTCCAACTCTCCTCAAACTATTGCACAAAATAGAAACAGAAGGTACTCTACCCAATTCATTCTATGAAGCCACAATTACTCTGATACCTAAACCACACAAAGATCCAACAAAGAAAGAGAACTTCAGACCAATTTCTCTCATGAATATTGATGCAAAAATACTCAATAAAATCCTCGAAAACTGAACCCAAGAACACATCAAAAAGATTATCCATCATGACCAAGTAAGTAGGCTTCATCCCAGGGATGCTGGGATGGTTTAATATATGGAAATCCATCAACATCATCCACTATATAAACAAACTCAAAGACAAAAACCACATGATCATCTCCTTAGATGCTGAGAAAGCATTTGACAAAATCCAACACCTATTCATGATAAAAGTCTTGGAAAGATCAGGAATTCAAGGCCCATACCTAAACATAATAAAAGCAATCTACAGCAAACCAATAGCCAACATCAAATTAAATCGACAGAAACTCGAAGCAATCCCACTAAAATCAGGGACTAGACAAGGCTGCCCACTTTCTCCCTACCTATTCAATATAGTACTTGAAGTTCTAGCCAGAGCAATTCAACAACAAAAGGAGATCAAGGGGATTCAAATTGGAAAGGAAGAAGTCAAAATATCACTCTTTGAAGATGATATGATAGTATATATAAGTGACCCTAAGAATTCCACCAGAGAACTTTAAACCTGATAAAGAGCTTCAGTGAAGTAGCTGGATATAAAATTAACTCAAACAAATCAATGGCCTTTGTCTACACAAAGGATAAACGAACTGAAAAAGAAATTAGGGAAACAACACCCTTGACAATAATCACAAACAATATAAAATACCTTGGTGTGAATCTAACTAAGGAAGTGAAAGATCTGTAGGATAAGAACTTCAAGACTCTGAAGAAAGAAATTGAAGAAGATCTCAGAAGATGGAAAGATCTCCCATGCTCATGGATTGGTAGAATTAATATAGTCAAAATGGCTATCGTGCCGAAAGCAATCTACAGATTCAGTGCAATCCCCATGCCAACTCAATTCTTCAGAGTTAGAAAGGGCAATTTGCAAATTCATCTGGAATAACAAAAAACCTAGGATAGCAAAAACTATTCTCAACAATAAAAGAACCTCTTGTGGAATCACCATGCCTGATCTCAAGTTGTACTACAGAGCAATTGTGATAAAAACTGCATGATACTGGTACAGCAACAGACAGGTAGATCAATGAAATAGAATTGAAGACCCAGAAATGAACCCACACACCTATGGTCACTTGATCTTTGACAAAGGAGCTAAAACTATCCAGTGGAAAAAAGATAGCATTTTCAACAAATGGTGCTGGAACAACTGGCAGTTATCATGCAGAAGAATGCGAATTGATTCATTCTTATCTCCTTGTACAAAGCTCAAGTCTAAGTGGATCTAAGACATCCACATAAAACCAGAGACACTGAAATTTATAGAGGAGAAAGTGGGGAAAACCCTCGAAGATATGGGCACAGGGGAAAAATTCCTAAACAGAACAGCAATGGCTTGTGCTGTAAGATCAAGAATTGACAAATGGGACCTTATAAAATTGTAAAGCTTCTCTAAGGCAAAAGACACTGTCAATAAGACAAAAAAGCTACCCACAGATTGGGAAAGGATTTTTACCAATCCTAAATCTGATAGGGGACTAATATCCAATATATACAAAGAGCTCAAGAAGCTGGACTCCAGAAATTCAAATAACCCCATTAAAAAATGGGATACATAGCTAAACAAAGAATTCTCAAGTGAGGAATACCGAATGGCAGAGAAGTACCTGAAAAAATGTTCAACATCCTTAATCTTCAGGGAAATGCAAATCAAAACAACCTTGAGATTCCACCTCACTCCAGTTAGAATGGCTAAGATAAAAAACTCAGATGACAGCAGATGCTGGAGAGGATGTGGAGAAAGAGGAACACTCCTCCATTGCTGGTGGGATTGCAAGCTGGTACAACCACTCTGGAAGTCAGTCTGGAGGTTCCTCAGAAAATTGGACATAGTACTACTGGAAGATCCAGTAATAACTCTACTGGGAATATACCCAGAAGATGTTCCAACTGGTAATAAGAACACATGCTCCACTATGTTCGTAGCAGCCTTATTTATAATAGCCAGAAGCTGGAAGCTACCCAGATGTCCCTCAACAGAGGAATGGATACAGAAAATGTGGTACATTTATACAATGGAGTACTACTCAGCTATTAAAAGCAATGAATTTATGAAATTCTTGGGTAAATGGATGTATCTGGAGGACATCATCCTTAGTGAGGTAACCCAATCACAAAAGAAGTCTCTTGATATGCATTCACTGATAAGTGAATATTAGCCCAGAAACTTAGAATACTCAAGATACGACTTGCAAAACAAAAGAAAATCAAGAAGAACGAAGACCAAAATATGGATATGTCATTCCTTCTTAGAATAGAGAACAAAACACCCATGAAAGGAGTTGCAGAGACAAAGATTGGAGCTAAGATGAAAGGATGGACCATCCAGAGACTACCCCACCTGGGGATCCATGCCATAATCAGCCACCAAACCCAGACACTACTGCATATGCCAGCAAGATTCTGCTGAAAGGACCTTGATATAACTATGTCGAGTGAGGCTATGCCAGTGCCTGGCAAATACAGAAGTAGATGCTCATAGTCATCTATAGGGTAGAACACAGGGCCCCAATGGAGGATCTAGAGAAATTACCCAAGGAGATGAAGGGGTCTACAACCCTTTAGGTAGAACAACAATATGAACTAACCAGTACCCGCCGCCCCCCAGCTCGTGTCTCTAGATGCATATGTAGTGGAAGATGGCCTAGTCTGCCATCACTGGGAAGAGAGGCCCCTTGGTCTTACAAACTTTATATGCCCCAGTACAGGGGAATGCCAGGGCCAAGAAGTGGGAGTGGGTGGGTAGGGGAGCAGGACGGGGGGTGGGGGGTAGGGTATAGGGAACTTTTGGGATAGCATTTGAAATGCAAATAAAGAAAATATCTAATAAAAAAAGAAATGAGACTGGCTTCATTTGGACTTGGGTGGGAAGAGCAGGTGAGGAAGGAATGTAGAGGAATTGTTGGGCATATGGAATTGTCTAGGATTGAGAGAATAGATCATTTTGTTTTTGAGATATGGTCTTTCTTATTAACCCAGGCTACCTTAGAACTCAGTATGTAGCCCAAGCTGGCCTTGTACTGGAATCTCCTCTCTCAGATTCCTAAGTGCTGGGATTACAAGTGTGTACCATTAAACCTGTCTTCTGGGTCCCATTTTCCTCTTTCCCTGGTTATAGACCATGATTGAGTGGTAGATAAGCTTATATTGTATCCAAAATATCCCCATAGATATTAGCATGTGAGGGCTATTGAACATTACATATGATAATGTGTGCAAACCCCTGAGCCTCTTTGACTAGATCAGAGACCATATACCCTCCTTGGTTACCACCAATGATGGTTACCACCATCCTTAATGATGTCAGCAATAGTTTAACAAGGTAGAATGGTGGCATTTCTTTGGCTAGCCACACTTGGGGTTATCAACCTTGTCTTGAAATATGGGCTCTATCACTTAACCAGAGAGCCAACGTGTTACTCATTCCTGCTAAGACTTGTTTTCCTCATCTGTAAAATGGAGATGATGGTATTTTTGCAACCAGGGGATGTTGAGGTTCAGTTAAGTGTAGTAAGCAGAGAACTGGCCAAGGGCCTGAGGCATTCTCAACCCATGACTTCTGTGCCCTGTCAGATGAGAGGACTGTTTGGTTTTCATCTACAGTAGAGCTCCCAGACTCCCAGGACTTCCTCTCTAGGGAAGACTCCTAGGACCTGGAACCTTCTACAGTTTAGACATTCCTGGGGATGTTTCCACAGGCTCGGGGCATCTGATAATACTTTAGCCCTCATACTGTTGGCTTCTGCCCTGTCTCTCTGTTGCCCCCTCAGCATGGTCTATAAAACTGATCAGATCAGTTCTGTTCTCTTTTCAGAAGCAGGGCAGGGACCATCACAGTTATAGTGGACACTTCAGCTCCAGCTATGTGACATAGAGGGTGCTGGCAGGAGGAGAGAACAGAGGGGCCCTTAAGCTAAAGGTGGGTCTGAAGGAGAACCATCTGAGCTCATGCACCTCAGAATCTCTCCTCTTTGCCACTTGACCTTCAGTCTCCTCTCTGGCCACGAGTAAGAATTGGTTACACTTATTCTCAGCATGGGCAGGGTGGTGACAGCGATGGAGCAGCATCGATGAGCTGCCTGGGCTACACAAGGATGCCTGTTCATTTTCCATCCTCAAGGTTCACAGCAGTGTCTTCATCTTACCCAACAATAGACGTAATAGGCTCATACCCACCTCCCAATGCACTGTCAGCTGTGACAGAGACCCAGCTCTGTCCAGACGCTGTTGAAGATACACTGTATATGTTTTTTCCCCCATGATCTAAGCCAAAGCATCAGTTTTAAACCCCTCTAGTGGCCGGCACCCTGCATGGGAAAGTGGTCATTAGCTTTGCAAAGTCATGCCCCCTTGCAGCCTTGTATGGTGCAGCCACAGGCTGGGAGGCTGTCTCCTTTCTCCCTGACTGAGAACACAAGTAAATATGTCCCCAGGAGTTCCTGCACTGTGGGAGACTAATCTGGGCCTGCAGTTTTTAAAGGTGAAGGGGTCCTCCCCAAGTGCTTCATAATTGCTACTGTTCTGCACATTGCCAGCCATGGGTGTCCCCTTGGCCTTTGAAAGATCCAGTGCCTTTTAACAAATAGATGGTGTGCCACCAGGGCTGGCAAACAACCCTCCCCTGCCTCCAGATGACCTGTCCACCATGAACTCTCAAAGCATGCTTGTCTAGAATTACTTCAGTGAGAGAGAGAAAATAATGACTAGAGGCGGACTCTTACAGCATTTGAAAAAAATGGGAGAGCCTTTCTGAAGATGGCAGGGTGCTGGCAAGGAGACCTGTAGCTTTTCCTGGCAGGGCACTTGTAACACTTGGCAGGTAGCTGTGCTTTCTTTGTCCATGGAGAACAAACTAAAGAATTCTCACTCATCTCTTGCAGTCACAAGACTCATTCAGACCAGATTTATTAGCTCTGAAACCAAAGCTTGCTGTGTTTCTTACGGGAATTGTTGACAGGAACGGTTTTATTTTTCAGGGACCCAAAGGAGGGCTGACTTTTTGGAGAAGGCTTTAGACACAGGGTGCCTCAGGGTGATGGCACCAGAAACATGGTGGGTGGGACTCCTGCTTGGCTCAGATGCTGCTACCTGGGCTATGTACAGTGGGAACCAGAAGCTCTGGCTTCCTGCATTTCTAGCTCTCCTAAGCTACTGCTTCCTCTATGCAGGCTGCTAGGCTGGACTTCCTGTGAAGATTTGATTCCCAGATCTTGTGTCTGATGACCCTGGAAGAAGATGCAAAACCTGGCCTGGAATCAGGCAGTCACAGCTGGAGCTCAATTCTGGTGCTTCTGGGATGTAATTCAGGGGTAGAGGACATTGGAATTCTGGGATATCAAATGGGGCTGGAGATGGGAACACTTGCTTAGGAAGTTCTAGAAAAAACAAAAACAAAAACAAAAACAGATAAATCTTAGAAATTGCAAATCGGTTGTTGTAGTACCTATACTTAGTAGATATTCAAACGCTGTAGCTATTGCCATGACCAAAGGATATTAAAGGATATACTGCCCTAGGTAGCTTTAATTGTCTGATTGACACAGCCTAGAGACAAACTTCGACAAAGTCTGAGAGGAACACCTCAAGTTAGGAGCTGTCTTGATCAGATCGGCCTGTAAGTACATCTGTAGGGTACTGTTTTGATAATTAATTGATGAAGGAAGTATCAGCCCACTGTGGGCAGCATTCTCCCTAGGCAGCTAGTAGGCTATATAAGAGAACAAGCTAGTGATCAAGAACAAAGGTCAAAGAACAAGCCAGAAAATTCAAGTATTCTTTGATGCTTTCTGTTCCAAGTTCCTGCTGAATTTACTGCTCTGACTTCTCTTCAGTGAGGGGGTGTGACCTGGAAGTGTAAGCCAAATAAACCTTTTGTTCCCCAAGTTGATTTGGTCAGGGTGTTTTATCACAGCAAAGAGGTGAAATTATATAGTCGTGACAATGTCAGGTCCTGGGTCAAATCTGAATTCTTCTATATACTAGCTGATTGTTCATTAGTAAGTTCCATAAAACTCTGAGTCAGGGTTATGTTATAAAGTAGGAACCATCTTCAGTCCTGCAGGTAATATAAGGACGACCTAAGTACAGGCACATAAACTATTTGTATTCTCCTTGATTGAATGTAGGCAAGACGTCAGGTACTCGGTGTCCCTTGTTTCCTTGCTGTGGAGCCTTAGGTCAGACATTTATTGGACTCTCTTGTGCTTAATTTGCATACTGTGCTCTTGTTGTGATATGCCCCTCTGCTGTGTCACCCACCAGGTTCTGTCCCTGCCCTGGACTTACTCCCAGATCTGTATCCTTAGTGGACTGGATTAATTCCTGTTCTGAAACCTTTCCAAGTCAACTTCAACTTGGGTCAGGAACCTGGGATATGTCTAACCTTTTCCCCAGAGACAATCAAGAGACAGAAAGTAGGAAGTTTATGGTGAAGGAAGAGTCAATGGTGTTTACATTTCAGTTGGCATTTGAGCTCTCCCAAAGGAGCTATAGGTTGGAGACAGCTCTCTCAGAAAGCAGATAAAAGCTGCATTCCTGATGTACTTAAATGAGGAAGCCATGCGAATTCAGCCTCATACCATGGAAGCACACATGAAGGAATAAGAGGGCTCTGCACTCTTTTGATGCTGTTTCTCTTCAGAATTCATGTTGGAGCCTAATTCTCACTGTGGTGTTGACAGGTAGATAGAAAGTGACTGTGCAGGGAGAGTTCCAGCTCACCAATGGACAGTGTCCTTAAAAAGAAAGCCACCATGCCAAATAAGCACATAGCAAGAAGGTGTCATCTGGAGCTGGAGAGATGGCTCAGTGGTTAAGAGCTCTTACGGCTTGCAGAGGACCTGGGTTCAGACCCCACCACCCACATGGCAGTTCATAACTATTTGTAATTCCAGTTTCAGAAGACCTGGTAACTTCTTCTGGCCTCTGAGGGCACTAGACACACAGGTGGTGCACATACATACATGCAGATGAAACATGAATCTTTAAGAAAGCAACAATAAGCAAATGCTCAGACCCCAAACCATCTGGAACCTTGGTCTTGGACTTCTAAGCCTCCAGACCTTATTGTATATAGTGTATTTCTGTTGTTCTTGTTACTCAGTCTAAGGGCTTATATTTCATTCTGAATGGACTGGGAAAGGCTTCAGCCACAGGTTTTCCAGGCAGGTGTGTGGTGTACTACACTGGGCATTCTACACACGCTCCCCTTCAATCCTCTCTAGTAGCATTTCTCAACCTGTGTGCCATGACCTCTTTGGAGGTCACATAGCAGATATCCTGCATATCATATATTTACATTATGATCCATAAAGCAGCAAAATTACGAAAGCTATGAAGTTGCAACAATATTATTTTATGGTTGGGGGTCACCGCAATCTGAGGCACTGCATGTAAGGGTCACAGCGTTAGGAAAGTTGAGAACCATTGCCCTATAGCATGAACTTTGATCACTATCTCCGCTTTTCAGAGGAGACTGGGCTTCAGAGAGGCTAAGTGACTCATGCAGGTCTATCCACCTTATAAATTCTCCAAGGCAGGCCCTACATAATTTTCATCTGAACACTGCCAAGAAGTGGAAACAGTATTAAGTTCACAGTGGGAGCCCAGGATGCTGAGGTGAGTAGAAGAGGCTATTTCTACACCCCGCATCTCACACATCCTCATCCCCAATTCCTCTCCATTCCCCAGATGCATCACATCTTCAGTTCGTTTTTCTGCCTGTGCTGAGAATATCTCTCCCCACTTCTTTTTACCTAGCAAACTCCCATTCTTCCTTCTAGACCTAGCTCAAATATCATGTTTTCTCTGAAAGTTTTTGAGTTCCTCTGATAGAAATAGTATCCCCTGTGCAAGACCCCACAGTATTCTGTACACATCTCTTTTCTCTTAGAGCAGTTATCACATGAGACGGGAAACTCTATTATGCATCTTTCTGTTTCATTAGACTATGCAGACTGAAGGTTGGCTCATATTCTCCTTGCCTTTGTGCCTGGGATGTCCACGGAAGAGCGGAAAAACCATGCCTCCTAACTTGTCTTCATGGAACTATCCCTTAGTGGGCTCATCTCATTTCAGCTTGAAAATGGCATATCCAGCCCCTGATTCCTGTGACTATCAGACACTTCTTTCATTATTGGATAGTAAGAAATGAGAACACAAAGAGCCATCAGGATTCGATCCCAGGATTTTAGGTCAATAGTGCATATCTGTAATCAATTGACCTTTTCACTCATACTTGACTCTTTCGTGAGTTTGTAATTCTTCACATTTCACTGTCGAGCTATCCAGAGACAGAGTTGGCTGAGGCAGAATTAGGACCCCCATGCCAGATTTCTGCTGTTGACCTGACAAATTTAACATTTCTGCCCATGACTTAGACAAAGTCAATGAGTGTCCACTCATCAAATTTGCAGATGAAATCACTGACAGTGATGGCGATTTTTGTCAGATGACAGAATCGAGATCCAGAATGATCAAAGTAAGCTGTAACAGAGGATCATCTCATTTAACAATAACGAATTTTAGTCCAGGAACTAATTACACAGGGGTTGGGTGGGGCATCCTGACCTGGCAGAAGAGAGTGGTGCTAAGGCTGTGATCTGGAGTGCCCTGAGCCAAAAAGTTGTATGACCACTGGGTGGAAGTCAAGGGTGTGATGTTGAAGTAAGAGACTCTGGGAGGGGCATATGATCCCTCTAGACTTGTCTGTCATCACCTGAAATTCAATGCTCAGTTCTACCTTTGAACCATATTTTGTCCTAAAGTGATCTCTGTCCCAAGGACAATGTTGTAATATTGGAATACTGAGTAAAATAACCCTAAAGAATAGGGCCTTCCCCAGAAGGTCGATGCTAAGTCCCCCATTTCTAACAACAGCACACATTTGGACACATGTGTCAGAGGTCCCTGAGCTGGAAGTGACCTGAAAACCTCCTTCTACCCCCAAGGACTAGCTCTTTCTTTCTTCCTTCCTTCCTTTCTTCCTTCCTTCCTTTCTTCCTTCCTTCCTTTCTTTCTTTCTTTCTTTCTTTCTTTCTTTCTTTCTTTCTTTCTTTCTTTCTTTCTTTCTTTCTCTCTCTCTCTCTCTCCCTCCCTCCCTCCCTCTCTCCCTTCCTTCCTCCCTCCCTCCCTCCCTCCCTCCCTCCCTTCCTTCCTTCCTTCCTTCCTTCCTTCCTTCCTTCCTTCCTCTTTTTAAAAAGATTCATTTTATTTTATGTAAATAAGTACACTGTAGCTGTCTTCAGACACACCAGAAGAGGGCATCAGATTCCATTATAGATGATTGTGACCCACCATATGGCTGCTGTGAATTGAAGTCAGGACCTCTGGAAGATCAGTCAGTGCTCTTCACCGCTGACCCATCTCTCCAGCCCCAAGGACTAGCTTCCATGGTACTAGACGGCACCATGCCAACTTCCAAAGGAAGAAAGCAACCAACACTCTTACCCAGTTACGACACCTCTGAAACACAACCAGCATGTCACAATGACCCTAGGGCTGCAGTTGTGGTATGTGCACCTTGGTTGTAATCAACAGCTCTCTAATTAGACTTCAGACCTGCACAAGAAGGAAATCATACCTGGTACTGGAACCCCAATATCCACCAGGGCTAGCGAAGTCTTGAGTCTTAAAGGAGAACCTAAAACTGCCACTTTACTAAACGAGTGTTAATTCTTACCTACCTTTTAAACATTTGTCCTTCTACCTACAGGTAAGTGCAGTCCTCACCCAGAATCAAGGAAACTTCCTTTTGCAATTAACTAGAGCCATTACAGAAAAACAAAACCAATCAAAATGCAGAGTTGTAGAACCCAATTCCAACTGATAATTTATAACACAGGCCTTCTACCTAAGGCTCAGCTCAGGGGTCGCTGCAGAAGAGAGGGCAAGAAAGATTGTGAAAGACAGAAGAGTAGGGAGTTATCTGTGAGATATGCCTCCTAGAAAGGTTGGAAGCTACACACATAATGACTGCCTAAACAGGCAGCAAACGACGATGCCAATAAGCAGGCTAATGTGGACAGGGGACATCTTATGAGTACTCAACTCTACACAACTCTGCAGGCAACTAAAGGGATGACGAGAATAGGAGAAACAGTCTTCCCTAAGGAAGGACATACCAATTATCCATCCAATATTAAATGATCAGCCTTGAAAATATATATATGCACAACACTATACAGACTAAACAGGCTGTGTGGTGTGTGTGTGTGTGTGTGTGTGTGTGTGTGTGTATAAAAAAACTATCTCAGTTAGGGTTTTACTGCTGTGAACAGACACCATGACCAAGGCAAGTCTTATAAAAAACAACAATTAGTTAGAGCTGGCTTACAGGTTCAGAGTTTTAGTCCATTATCATCAAGGTGGGAGCATGACAGTATCCAGGCAGGTATGGCGCAGGCAGAGCCGAGAGTTCTACATCTTTATCTAAAGGCTGCAAATGAAAAACTGATTTCTAGGCACCTAGGGTAAGGGTCTTAAGCCCACGCCCACAGTGACACACCTACTCCAACCAGGTTATACCTATTCCAACAAGGCCACACCTCCAAATGGTGCCATACCCTGGTCCAAGTATATACAACCATGACAAACAACAACAACAACAACAACAACAACAACAACATAATAATAATAATAATAATAATAATAATAATAATAATAATAATGAGAAAAAAGCCATGAATTTAAAGAAGAGCAAGCAAAAGTATATGGGAAGCTTTGGAGGAAAGAAAGGGCAGAGGAAAATAATATAATTATATCACGGCCTCAAAAATAAAATTAATTTAAATGAAAAAGAGTAGAAGCTTTGGAGGCTGGGGGATGTAGCTCAGTTGAGAGAGTGCTTACCTAACATGCATGACATCCTGGGTCCTAATCCTGGCTCCCTATAAACTAGGGGTGTACTACATGCCTGTAATACATGTAATACATCAGTATGTAGAGGCAAGAGGATTAGATGTTCAAGGGTACACTTGGATAACACAGGAACCCTGTGTTCAGGACTATCCTGGGATACACAAGGCCATCCCCCCCACCCAAAAAAAATGTTTTTTAAAGGAAGGAAGACATAATGGAAGGTAAGTTCTCTTTCCAAATATCCAAGATCTATCACATTGAAGAATGATTTTGTAAGGCTAATAGACAGAATTAATATTAATTGGTGAAAGTGTCAGCCAGACATAGCTCTGTTCTATATATGAAAGAACGTTCCAATAAGTCAGCGCTGCTCACAGGGGAAATGTGCTTCCCTGTGGTGTTGGGAGCTCTGGTTTATTTGTTCAATTTGTTAGCAGTGTTGTGGGAAGGATTACAAGGTTGGAGGAAGCTCTCAACTTTCAGGTGCCATCCATCCTTGAGAGGCTACACTTCCAAATTGTGCTTGCCTCCTCCTATAGTAATTGAGTTCCCCCAGGATCTACCAGCCCAGGAGGGGCGGGAGGAGAATGGGACGTGACCTGCAAGCAGAGATTATTACAAGTATAACCCATGCTATACCTGTCCTGCCAAGGGCTGATCATTGACCTTGGCGAGAGAATGGTTCCAGCAGTTCTCTCTCTGTTCGGGGTTGTGAAGAATCCTTTTCTACCAGGCTTCTCATTTCCGCCTCGAATAGACCCAGGCTTCTGGGCATGCCCACACCAGTCCCAACCCCTAGTGTGTTGAGCCGGAGGCCCTCAGCTGGTTGCCTCGCTCCTTCTGATGACTGGATTGTGGGCACTTCAAAGCAAGAGGTTTTTAATTTCCAGTCCAAGAAATGCAAGGGCCTTCTGCATCGTCTATCTTTTTTCGTTAAGCCCTTCTTCCGTAGCACAGCGGTGAGATACAGTATAAGCCACGAGGTCAGACAAGCATGGGTTCAGTCTCAAATTGCACATCTACCTTTTACTAGTATGAACTTAATAGGGCATTAACCTCTCCGAAACTCACTTTCTTTGTCTGTAAACTTGGGGTGCTAATAACAGTACCTCCTTCATCACTTGTAAGGATTGGGTAAAATCTGCAAGGTAAGAGTTGGGTAGACTGGTGACAGAGGGGTAGCACATCCATTAGCCACTGATGGGTGTTTCCTGATACCTGTACCCTCCCTTTCCCAGTCTCTGTGCTCTGCCCCCTAGGTTTTTCCTAAGAGCTGTTTTTCCCAGCACCCATGCCTTCTCCAGGGTACCATCTCTGTATCCATATCCCATCATGCCCCGAGGCAAGCCACTCTCTCTCTTCCCAAACCAAATCATTCCAATCCCCACTCTCTGCTTCCCCTTCTTTCAGGAGGGAACTGTTCTCTCACATGCTTTGCATCTTAACGACTTCTACCGCCATTGCTCCCTCTGATCTGCTTAATAACATATTTTAAACTAATCCCTTGTAATAAAAGGATTTCATTACTAGCAGAGACAGCTGCGTAATGCAGTGAGTTCATTAGTTTCACTTTTGCTGGAGTCAAAAAAAAGTTTTGCAATGCTAGAAAGTTTGGTTGAGAAAGTTTCTCTAGGAGAATGGTACTCCAGCAGCAAGATGTAAAATAAGGTGAACAAAGCCCTCCTTGAGTTTGCAATGACTAGTTCCTCCCATCAGTAGCCTTCCACACCTCTGCTCACATATACAGACTTACATGGTGGAGGTTCCCTTTCTTAAGGATATAGACTTTATCAGAAGTTACCACTTAATCACCAGAGATTGCCCTGACATCATTTCCAGACACACAGCATCAAGCTTTCTTCTGTGGTGATGGATAGTGCAGCAGATTCAGGGGACTTTTAGTCAGTATATGCTAGTTCTTTGCTGGGGTAATAAATAAGCCCTCACATCTGAGAAATGTAACAAAGAAAGTGTTAATTACTTCCCTGTGCAGAGCCCAGGCAGGGGAGGCTTTCCCCTATGAGGTAACTCAGCAGTCCAGGTTGCTTCCATGTTATAATTCACCCACCTCAATTCATGGCGTCTATGGGCACCACAGCGGCAGGGAATGAAGCCCCTGAGGAATTCACTTCCACCTTTAACTGCCCTGCAAATGCTGGGCAATGAGTCCTTCTGTTTATAGCTCACTGGCAGAACTAGCCACCTGCGCCTGCAGAGCAGGCTGGGAAATCTTGATATACACGCAGGAAGAAGAGAATAGATGTGGAGTGATTTACTAATCAATACAAGAGGGAGGTCACTAGTGTTCTGAGAGTGAATTCCAGGCTTCAAGAGGAATTCCATCACGTGTGAAAATTGCAGGACAGGCTTTCTGTCAATATGTCAGCAGAGAAAGGCGACATGAGGAAGCTATCATGCTAGCTCCCACGAATGAAGCTGACTAGGTAATTAACGATGGCTCCCCCAGGACCAAGATACCTAGCCATTCATTAAATATGTCAGCAGAATATCTGGTGAGAGGTCTTGAAAGAATTACCACAATATCCCCAACAAAGACTGGGACATGTATATGTTCTCCTCTTTGCTTCCTCCAGCTGACTCTTTTTCTTTAGAATATACAACTCTGTTGTTCTGTTTATGTTCATACAGTTTATAATATATATGTGCTGCCTAACAAACATTCCTCAGAGTCAGTGATGTAAAACGCAAGCAATTAGCAAGGGGAAAAGATCTTAAGACACAGTTGGTGTAGCTGTGAAGGAACACACTGAAAACGGGCGCATCATAAGCTGCAAACAGGTATATGGTGGAAATTGTCATGGTGGTTCCTCAACACACTAGAGTGGAACTACAATATTACCAAGCTCTAAGAATTCTGGACATAAAACCAAAGGAGGAAACATTGTCTTATGATAGAGCCCCATGTCTTTGGTGGCACTCTTCACAATATCTAAAGTATGGAATCACCTTAGGTATCCATCAATGGATGAGTAGGTAAAGGAATTATGGTATGTTTGTACAGTAGAGTATTATTCAGACACAAATAAGAAGAAAATTATCATCCGCAGTAATGTGAATGGAACTGGAAAACAAGTTAAGTGAAGTAACTTAATCTCATAAAGCCAAGTTGCATGTGCTTCCGGAACTTCCTAAGATTGCGTGTTCTGTTTACTTCATGAATGTCGTGGGTGGGCCTAAGGCTGCTTGTGTTCTAATGCTAATTTGAGGACCCCAAAACTGGTTGCCCCAAAGAGAGTCTGCATGGAAGACACTGAGTGACCCTCCCCCCAGGTAATTGTGATTGGTAAATAAAGATGCCAACCGCCAATGTCTGGACAGAAGAGATATAGGTGGATTTGAGTTTTCCCAGGCTTGGGACCATGTGGAAGAAGAACATACAGAAGAAGAAAGAGGAGAAATGGCCATGGGTTAGCTGAGACATAAAAATATGGCCCCAAGGGCTGCCCATTTGGAGTTAAAAACAGTCCAGATGGAACATAGAAAATAATAGTAACTCGGAGTTATTGAGAGGAAAGTAGATCCTAAGAACATGGAGGGCAGGCAGCTGCCCAGCTATGGTGCTGCTTAAGACATATTAAAATTTAACATCTGTGTGTGTTTTTTATCCAGGAACTCAATGATCAAGGCAGGGTAGGAGCTCCAGGCTGGGATTTTAAATAGTTTTTTTACTAAGCCTGAACCTTTTTGTTTTAATTTACTTTCTAAGTCTTAATGAGCCTCTCTCAGAAGGGAAAACTTGAATCCAGAGGAAATAGTTATTGAAAGCATATAAATATTAGGAATCTGGGGTGAAGGGGAGACCTGAAACTAGAAAGTCTTTTACTAGGGACAAGGAAGGGACCAGACAAAGAGAGATACAAAAACATAGGAGTGTGTGGCTCTCCCAAAATGAAGAGCTTGTTATGTGGGACCTAGAACTCAGGTCACCTGATTTTCTCAAACTGATTTCAGCCCTCTGATCTCCCCATGCTGGCTACTTCACAGAAATTATTGCCTCAAAGGTCACCTAGAAATGTATTGGCCCCACATTTGATCCTGACTTATTCTGGAGTTCTCAGCTCCTTCTGTGTTCCACTGGGTCCCACTCTGTGCCATTGTCGGTGATCTTCCTCTGGTTAGGGTGCCTTCTATTGATCCTTCCACAGATCTGAACACTAACCCCTCTTCTCATGCAACCTCAATTATTACCTCTTCCACCACCCTTTTCTGACCACCCGACCCACAACTTTTCTCATTCAATGTAGAGGAAACAACTTTAACTTTATTATCTGAAAGATTTGTTGTAGAATGTCTACCATCAGATGGTTGCATGCTGAGTCCTGCTTGGCCATGTAGAAGGGACAGTGTGACATGGCTTCCTGTCCCTGGAACAGAGCCATCAGGTTGTGGGCCTCCATGAGTGTTGATGGTTACTAGGCATAAGGCTTGTTTGTACAATGTTTTACTTTATGTTCTTCCTTTGGGGGAATGTTCTCTCTGCCAAGGTTAATGACTCTATGAGAATCAGAGGCAGCATGAATCCTGAAGGCTGTGGGAAAGAACTCTGAAAACATGATATAACATAGTTTCTCAACTATGCAAAATATAAGGATGCAATATAAATTACATAAGGAGCTTCATGGATCTAAAAAAAACAGAGGCAGCTGCACTATGAGCCAGCTTGTGAGAAAGATACAAAGGCAGCTAGATTCCTAAATTCCAGGTTAGCCTGGGAAAAAGTAAATTTAGATCCTGGTGTGGTCAGAATGGTAATCTCAGGAAGGGATTCCACCTAACTAAATTTATTGCTTTTACTTACAAAAGCAGGCAGATCTCATTTGCAGTGTTTTTTTAAAAATGTGCTTGCTAAAAATCAGGGGGCTGTAAT
Source organism: Mus minutoides (assembly GCA_902729485.2). Classification (NCBI taxonomy): domain Eukaryota; kingdom Metazoa; phylum Chordata; class Mammalia; order Rodentia; family Muridae; genus Mus; species Mus minutoides. The sequence goes on from LR749948.1 coordinate 391,318, forward strand.
GATGATTCTTGGGATAATCAAAAGGAGCTCTGGAGTAAATAACCTGGAGTAAATGATACATAAATAAAAGCCTTGTCTTCAAAGGGCTTAGCTATCTAGATGAGCTGTCTGGAGATCTCCAGAGAAGACCCATCCTCACGATACACTTCAAGTTTTTTTTTCCACCACTCTCAAACACCCCTTCTATTAGTAACCCAAGCCAACGTTGTTTTTTTGATAGTTTTGGTCCTTGACTGGTGCATTGGATAAGTTCTTATCTTCCATTAAGTTTGAAGAGGAAAGCTGATGACCCAGGCTTATGGAAACAATACAATGAGCTCATATGTGATAAAGGGTTCAGTGAATGACCTCAGGTGTTCCTGATCATGATTCAGATGCAGACAGACTCACCCAGAGAGACAAAGATAGACCTGTTACAACATTATGCCCCAAGAGAAATAACCCACATATAATATAATTTAGTCCATATGAACAAGTTTACTAGAGAATTGAGAGGTTGACAAGGAGCAGCAAATGTAGCAGATAAGGCAATTGGGCCTCTGCTCTGGTTTTGAAAGTCAAGTATTTTGTGTCTTAGCTGGGTAATTGTGGCCTTCACTCTTTCTGCCTTTCTTGCCTCATTTCCAAAGTAGGGATTAAATACAGAATGGCCTATTTGATAGGGTTAATGCAGAAATAAGTGAAATACCTTTAAAGGATTTAGACCATCTCTGGCAGAATGTAAGCTTTCAATAAATGTTAATTATCCCGTTTTATGTCATTATTCTCCCACATAGTCACTATGGACTTGCCTTCATCTTTGAGGGAAGGGGCTGTGAGAAAAATAGGAAAAAGACATTTTACTAACCAGCTTTGGGAGAGCTTGGAGGGAACAGAGGGAAGCCTGTTCTGCAGCATCTGTTACAAGAGTATCACAGGGGAGAAGAGTGCCGTAAGAAACAGCTCAAAACTGGGTCATTCAACAAAAGTGGGTAGAGGAGCAGTTCCTAGTCCTGATTTCAAACTAGACTTGGGTAATTTTAATGAATGCTCATGTCTGGGACCCACCAGAACTGTTTGTGAATATTTGCAAAAAGCATTTCAGATGATTTTGTTTTGCACAAGCATCATAAAACACTAGGCTAAAGCAAGGTGGTGATAAGTTTAGAATGTTGTAAGTGATGGTGCTAGAGTGTGTGTGTGTGTGTGTGTGTGTGTGTGTGTGTGTGTGTGTGTGAAGCAAAAGGTATGAGAAGATAGCAAAATTGAGGGGAGTTGATCCTGGACTTGGAGCCAAGGGGAAGGCAGGTCAGGTACCTAGGAAGGCAAGATTTACTGAGGGTGGGTGCTTCCTCAAGTTTCACATACTAGCCACTCAGCTGCTTCATCTTAGACCCAGTCTTGTCCTAGTGATTTGGGAAAACGTTTTGAGTATTTTTCTTGAATGCTGGTATTGAGTGTTTGTGATATGTTTTGAATCAGACATACAAAAAAGGAAAGAAATTAAATTCCTAGTCTCACTTTGATCCTATCCACCCACATGATCATCCATCCATCCATCCATCCATCCATCCATCCATCCATCCATCCAACTATCCAATCATCTAACCATTTATCCAGTTCTATCCATCTATCTACCCATCCATCAATTCTTCATTCAATTATTTATTCAATCAGCTAAAGTCAAAATGTATATCTGCTTCTTTGTACACATAGAAGGAATTTTGTCAACTCATGAGGAGAAAGACTAGGGACAGACCCTGTGGTCTCATTGGCTCTGGAAAGAGGATGTGGGTCAGCTAGAGATAAGGTCATTTGAGGAAAGAGAAAGGATATTACTACTTGCTAGCCATGGAGACAACTGTATTGCTTATCAACCTCAAGTGAAAATTTTAATTTGATAAAATGTTAGATGGTGATGATGCTTAAATATCAAACAAGCATGAAAGGCCCAAGGTGTTGTGAAAGGATTTGGAAGAGTAATAGAATGACCTTCAAGCAGTTGATTTTAAACTATTAGAATCTTTTTTGTAGCCAGAGAAATGTAAACCTCAGGTGGGTATTGAATGTAAGTATCAGCTAATCAGATCCCCACAGGCCAGAGATGGGCAGTGCTCTGGCCAATGCTGAGCAACAAATTGCTGACTCATGGAGTTGGAAGAAGCTCAGGATACTTAATCCAAATTTATGATGAAGCATCCAGAAAGCAGATGTATCAGGTTCCTGTGGATTTAAAAATATCCATTTTTATCACACATGGCTTTGGTAGTGGAATGGACCCAAATTTTCCTATTTCTTGAGCATCTATTAATTAAAAGCATTAGCCATACACATATGTATTTTCTCATTCTATCTTTACAGAAACCTGTGACATAATTACTCTCTGTAGCTTACAGATAGAGGAAATAGGTTCCAAGAGATTAAATGACTTTGTCAGGAACTTATAGCTGGGACATGGTAGTGCTAGGCTTAAGCCCGTGTCTTTGGAATTCAAAGCTCACACTCTAGGCTTAATCTCTGCCTTACTTGCAAAAGAATCTGTAAAGTAGTAATTGACTTTTTTTTGTTTTGTTTTGTTTTGTTTTGAGACAGGGTTTCTCTGTATAGCCTTGGCTGTCCTGGAACTCACTCTGTAGACCAAGCTGGCCTTGAACTCAGAAATCAATAGAGAACAAAACACCCATGAAAGGAGTTACAGAGACAGTGATTGGAGTAAGACGAAAGGATGGACCATCCAGAGACTACCCCACCCGGGGATCCATCCCATAATCAGCCACCAAATCCAGACCCTATTGCATATGCCAGCAAAATTTTGCTGAAAGGACTCTGATATAACTATCTCAAGTGAGGCTATGCCAGTGCCTGGCAAATACAGAAGGGGATGCTCATAGTCATCTATAGGATGGAACACAGGGCCCCCAATGGAGGAGTGAGAGAAATTACCCAAGGAGCTGAAGGGGTCTACAACCCTTTAGGTGGAACAAAAATATGAACTAAACAGTACCCCCAGAGCTCATGTCTCTAGATGCATATGTAGCAGAAGATGGCCTAGTTGGCCATCACTGGGAAGAGAGGCCCCTTGGTCTTACAAACTTTATATGCCCTAGTACAGGGGAACACCAGGGCCAGGAAGTGGGAGTGGGCAGGTAGGGGAGCAGGGTGGGGGGAGGGAATAGGGGACTTTCAGGATAGCATTTGAAATGTAAATAAAGAAAATATCTAATAATAAAAAAAGAATCTATAAAGCAATATATTGATGTATCTGTACCTAGGACTGGCCTGGAATCAGTTATCTTAGATGGAATTAGTTATCTTAGATCAGTTATTTTAGATAGATGACTTGTCCCATCGATGGTCACAGGAACACAGTTGGCCACCCCTCTAACATACGCTAAAAATATTTCAGGTGCCTTAGTAGTTGGAGCAAGCCTTGAGACATTCACTCAGTCCATTTTTCTGTTCACTTCAAAGTGTGCAATTCTGTCATTCTAAGTTCAAGTCTTCAGTCAATTTTTGCCTCTTGTCCTAAATAGCAAGGGGTAGATATGAAGGCACAGTGAGTCCTCTTAGCTCAGCCCAAGTGACTTTGTTCTCTCCTCCTCCACCTGTTGGACTGAGTCATCTTTCCAGGCCTAGCACAAATGTTATTCCCAGGAACTTAACAACACATTCTGAGTCACCACTCAGTGCTGCAGGCTTAGGATCCAAGGGCTATTAAGGCAGCTTGTCCTGCCAAGACCACTCAAGGCTGCCTGGTGAGAGGCCTGTGAGAAAATATACAGTTGCAATGTTGGGTCAAAAGGATGAAGGTAGATGCCAACACCAGGGTATACAAAGGCACTAACTCCAGGGACAATGGCATGTAGACTATCTGTTGCCAGTGTACCCTGAAATATAGTTTCTCCACCCTCAGTCCCCACCTGGCACTTTGGATGACATCTATCAAAGCCCTTAACCATCAGTGGTGATCTATCTCCTTGTCCACCTAAGACCTTTTGGCAAGAGTCTGTATAGCCATCATGGGATCCTGGCATATAATAGGTCCTCGGGAAGCGAAAAGTGAAGGAAATAATGGGAAAGATCATGAGACAACCTAAGCTTAGGTATCAGGAAGGTGGGAGGATCAGGAAATTGCAACAACGGATGAGTGTGATGAGAAACTGGTTGCAGCAGGCTCTTCTGAAGCATGTCTGACCATGGCAAGAGGCCACAGGACAGCACCCCTGACCATGAAACCAGATAGATCCTCCTCTCTGTCCTTCCTTCTAACCCTACCTCGCTGTTGGAGCATGTCACTGTAGCTGAGGAGCTCAGGGCCCAGCTAAAGGAGCTCCTTGTGTTCTCTCCAGTTCCTAGCTCTCCAATATTTTCATTCCACTCTTCATATTGACTGAGATCCCAGCTTCATTGTGAATAATTCACTGTACCTTATTTCTAAGCCTCTCTTTAATCAGATCCCTCCTTCCTTTAAACAAATAGTGACTTCTATTTGCCAAATAATGACTTTCTCAATGATGCACACAGTGAAAAGGAATCCTATAGTGGAGCATCACTAAGAGGACTCAGTGGGTTAAAGAAAAGATATGTAAAGTTAGGAGAGGAAAGTGGTGGGGAGCATGGGAGGAGTCGAAGGAAACGGAGGGGGAGTAGGTTAAAGCACATACTCTTGTATGAAATTCTCAAACAGTAATGGCAAAGTAGTTGATACTTGCTCTCTACATTAAGTGTACCTATAACTTTATATTTAAGTGTATTTGTTGTATTTATAACAAATACAATAAACTGTTACTAATGTTAGATATGACAAAAAAAAGAAACCTTACAGTGGGCAGTTTTCCATGGTAGTAGGAACACTGCAGGAGCTGGAGAAGCCACAGGGAGTGGCCTCTGTCTACTCTCTCTCCTTGGGAGTCCAGCCCTTAATCCAGGTCTTGTTTTCCTTGGCTTGATCACCTTCTAATATACCAAGTATATTGAGAGTATTATTTACTGTTTGTCATACACTACAGCAATACAGTGTGAGCTCTATGAGGTTTGGCTATTTCTAGTATCTAGAATGGAACCCAGAGTACAGTAGATGCTCAATGAATGCTTGTAGGATAAATGAATGGTTTACTGAATCCATTTGAAAGCCTCCCCCAAGTAATAGGGAGGAGGGACCTTACAGAGTTCATGACTGTACCTTCTGGAAACCTATTAGAACCTAGCTGGCATGCTCTTTGGAGGCTGTAGCTATGGTGATTACAATGACAATCACAGTAGCAATGATGGTGGGGGTCAGGGTGGAATAATGGACTGATGAGAATCATAGTGTCTATTATAGGCATGGTGGTCACAGTGAAGTTATAAGGAATATTCTGTATCTACTAAATATTGAAGTTTTCAGAGAATAGAGAATTTTCATGCTGTTTTAGCTTTATAATTTACAATGTTCTTCAGAGGTGGCAGGGGCTAATAGTGTTTCTACGTTTTGCAGAGATCAGCCTAATTGAAAGAGTTCATGTTCAAGAATGCACAGCCATTGAAACCAGAACCTGTGTGGCAACTCAAGCCATGAATTTTTGTATCCCTCTTATGCCTATATTCTACAATAACCATTCTTATTCCACAATAACTATCCTCTTCCCATCAGTGTCAGCTTTGATAGACTAGAAAGTACTGCTCAGGAGTGAGCTGTCTCCTGTGGGGTGTGTGTGTGTGTGTGTGTGTGTGTGTGTGTGTGTGTATGGATGGTGGTGGCGGATCAAAATCCAATGATAACTTGGGTTCAGTGTCTCCCCCAGCACTTATAATCTCATCTGTTTGGGGAATAGAAAAGTCAGTCATTTGCAGATAAACCTGTGACTCATCTTCACCATTTACCTCACCAAGACATTTGTCTTAGAAGGGAACAAACGAATCAGATCAAAGTGACAACAGAGACAGGACAACCAGAGTCTGCTCTGAACTATAACTTTATTAGTCTTTCTCTTGCCCATTAGGAGTTTGAGTTGAGACTGTGGTTTATTTTTCTTATCAATTTATTTCTCTTCCCCCATTGAAGTGAACAGTCGCCTCAACAGAAGGTTTCTGAGGTAGGCTATATAGATGCAATCCAAGGACTTGGAGTTGAAGGTGGCTGAGGGTGTGTGTGTGTGCTGGCCACCATGTTCCTTGTTCTATTTATGTGGTCTTGTCAAAGGTCTCATTTGTCCAGGTGGTTAGCAAAGGCTGATGTTTAAAGCATGTGGACAATATTTAGAACAGTCTTCTTGCCTGGAGATCAGGGAAGTACAAGGGTTAGAAGACAGAAGGAGGAATTGGTTCATGTAGTTGGTGAGGGGTAACAACACCTGCTACTCTACCCTCAGCCTAAAATACAACTGAGGATGGGATACAGGCAAACCACGAGTCTCATCTTTGGTAGAAACTGGAGTATTATTCTGAGAGCTGAGAAGATCCTAGCATTTCCCTAGGACTATGAAATCAAGACCTAATTATTTTTTGAGATGTTTATATAGGTGTTCAGTATTACATCTTTCCTCATCCATCCTCTCTCTCTCTCTCTCTCTCTCTCTCTCTCTCTCTCTCTCTCTCTCTCTCTCTCTGGTTTTTCGAGACAGGGTTTCTCTGTGTAGCCTTGGCTGTCCTGGAACTCACTCTGAAGATGAAGCTGGCCTCAAACTCAGAAATCAGCCTGCCTCTGCCTCCCGAGTGCTGGGATTAAAGGCGTGTGCCACCATGCCCAGCTCATCTTCACTCTCTTACTCCTCCTGTGTCCTACTCCCATTCCTTCTCAAATCTACAGCCTCTTTAAAAATTATCATTTAAGTATTATATATATGCATGAATATATAAATATAACGTGCTGAATCCATCTGGTGTTGCTTGTATATAAATGTTCTTTGGAATGATCACTTGGTACTGGATAACCAATTAGGGGAAGTCAATCCTTGGAGAAGAATCAATCTCTCTCTCTCTCTCTCTCTCTCTCTCTCTCTCTCTCTCTGTAGTCAGTCATTAGTTGCTTGTCACTTTTCATCTAGTGGTAGGACCGTAGGGATTTTCCCAGTCTTTGTTGACGGATATTGTCATTGTTCAGCTCATCTATAGGCAGCCATGCTGTTATGAGTTCATTGGCACAGCTTCTCTGTCTTATATAGAAGACACAGTCTCATAGCAGATGATCTTGTCCTCTGGCTCTTACACTCTTTCTTCCCCCTTTCCCATCATGTTCCCTTAGACTTAGCTGTACGGGGTGTGTTGTAGATTTATCAATCAAGGCTGGACCCTCCGCAGTCAGTTGCTTTCTATATTTTGACCCATTAAAGATTTCTGTAATGGTCTCTGCTGCAAAAAGAAGCTTTTTTGATGAGGGTGAAAGGTTCACTACAGACTGGACCTGGGCACAGGATGAGTGACAGGGTCAAGGCCTGGAGGTTGGATGTAGTGCTGGTTGGATGTAAGTAAGATGAGTTCAAATCAAGACTTGAAAAGCGAAACTGTCTACATTTCTTTTCCTCAGGCCTATTGTATGCACACCTCTCTCTGTGAAGGTGCATTCAGTTCTTGCCCCCTTTCTCTCTTTACTCTTTACATTTCAGTGTCTTACCTACATTGTTCCAGCCTCTTTCTCTTATTGGCAGGTGTCTTTGTTTTGAAAGCACCTGTATCAGCTACAATAGACAATGAAGCCATGTTGTAACAAATGCGCCTCAAATTATAGTGGCTTTAAACAACACAAGGATATTTCTTACTCATGTCGTACGCGTCTAAAACAGTTGAGATGAAGACCCTGATCATCAATATCTCAGGGACACAGGATGACAGAGTTATAACTGTGTAGTTGCCATCTTCATCTGTGGAAGTTTGATTGAGAATGCGCCCCCTAGACTTAGATTTGAATAATTAGTCCCCAGTTAGTGGAGCTATTTAGGAAGGATTAGGAGGTGTGGCCTTGTTGACGGGGTACATTACAGGGGTGAGCTTTGCTAATTCAGAAGTCTCCCACCATTCCCAGTGTGGATTAAGCTGTGAGCTCCCAGCTGTTCCTGCAACCATCCCTCTGCTCCACTATCAAGGATTCTCTAACCCTCTGACACTATAAACCCAAGAAATGCTATCTTTTATAATTTTTCTTGATCATGGCGTTTTTTTCACAGAAGGACAAAAGTAGCTAGGATGCCATTGCAAACTGTAAAGAGGAGGAGAAAGCAAGGCATGTCATGTGCTTATTTTATTCACCAAAAGAAGTTTCATAGCGTTGCCTAACTGGATGTGATTAAACAAGGGCTGAAATGAGAATTGGTAGTTGTTACTAAGATAACCTGTTATCTACAGTTCTCCAGCCTCATTCCTCCTCCCTTCCTCTGCCTCTGGGATCTATCTGAATTCTATTCTTCACACCATTTTCACATTACCTGACCATGTTTCATTTCTTACTTTTGCCTCTACATTCTTCTTTTCATGCCCACCCCCAGCATTTGCTGTGCCCCCCCTGCCAATCCCTCTGCCCTGCCTCACTGCATCCTTAGCCAGCCAAATCTCTTGCCATGGCTGGATGTATAAGATTCAACTTCCAGCTTTCAACCCACAAGTTTCCCTCGCTCCTAATTGAGCTTAATGATTTATGTCTTGTAATGGACACAAATGGGTAGGAATTCCTGGATCTCATTAATAATTTTAAACATGCCAGAAGTGGGATTTTTTTTAAATCCTAAGCAAAAAATTAAATGACCATAAACTCTTTGTTCACTTCCCAGGAGACAATCCCATTTCAACTTGACAGCTTAATTAAAAGCTAGGCAAATTGGACACAACATTTTTAATAAACAGGACTTGGCAGGCCAGGGGAAGAGAGGAAAGGGCAGTGAGAAGGGAGAAAATGTAGTTCCCAGTGTAACAAGAAGAAATGAAGTGGGAAGTCTCTCTCCTAGGGAATGATCTTCCTGGATGCTGTAGACACCTGCAGTTGGCAGGAGGGACCCAGAAGATTTTCAGAGAACAAGTTTTTTTGATTCCAGGTTCTTCTTAGATAATATTATTCCCTATGGGAGACAGCTGTTGTTTATGGATATATTCTGGTAGGGTGCCTGGGTCCATTTTCCTATCAAATCCCCGGTCACTTAGAAATCTACTGGAGGGATGGGTTTTGGGGCCCAGCTTTGAGATGCTACTTCATGTGATGAGCTATATGAGGCGACTTTAGAGTTTTTTTCTGTTTTATAGTTTTGCCTTACCTCTGAATCTATTCGTGTGTGTGTGTGTGTGTGTGTGTGTGTGTGTGATGTATATGTGGTACACATGTGCATATAGGAGCTCATACATGTAGAGTTCAGAGGACAACCTTGGGCATTGTTCTGTGGTTCTTCAGTCATTGTCTACCTCCTTTGAGGCATGGATTCACAGCTGGCCTGGAACTTGCCAAGAAGGTGAAGCTGGCTCTCCAGCGAATACCAAGGATCTATCTTTATCTCCTCAGAGCTGAGATTGTCAGCATAAGCTCTAACTTGGGGTTTTTGTTGTTGCTGTTGTTGTGTTTCAACATGGATACTGGGAATTGAACTCGGGTCCTCATGATTACAAGGCAAGTTCATTACCAGCTAAACTATCTTCCTAGTCTTAGATCTGTTTTTTGATTATTCCCTTCTACTGTCAAATATTCCTATCTCTACTAAGGTTTAGTTCTCTTCTGGATCTGCTGCCTCAACTTGATGTAGATATGGGTTGGTCCAGCATGGGACCTGGTTAAACTCCAGTGCCAAGAACCACACAGGAATCCCCCAACATTCATGCATGAATTCAGGTAGAGCCTGTGAAAAGTCCTTTGGTTACCATACTCCTAGGTGGATACAGGAGTCTACTCATAATCACCTCACTTCATAGAACTTAAAGATTTAGACTAGGAAGGAACCAAGGACCCAAGCTCCTGCCCCCACTTTACCTGACTTGTTCCCTCCAACTGGAGCAGATAGCTTTTCCGCTGGCCTTTAGGACCATCCGGCTCTTCCCCATTGGCTGTCTAGTTGGCTTACATTTATTTTGAATTCAAAGTAAATTACTTATGCATAACTGCCACATGCTGCTTTAGTTAAAGCAAAGACTGCCTATCTTTCTGGAATTAAAAAAAAATAAACAAGGAAAGAAAGAAATTAAAATGTGTTTGGAGGTATTCTGATCTTCCCTGAAAAGTCTCATGGAGGAAAAATTGACTATAAGCACCCGAGTAAGTAAAAATGATCTCTCGGGTGGCCGAGGGATTTGCTGACCCTTGAACAGGAACACATTCATGTGGAGGAAGAAAACAATTGCTTCCAGGCTTTGCCAGCATCCCCCCTGCCCCAACCCCTCCCCTGCTGCTTTCACTATAGAACCTCACAAGACTGAAGCAAGTGAACACTTTGGCACCGATCTGGGTCATCTTGTACCGGTGAAGAAGCCTCGGGTCAGAGAGAGGAAGCCACTTGTCCAAGCCAGACAGGAGGGCTGCAGCTGGCCCTTGAGGGAAGTAGCCTCCCTGGTCAGTGAATAAACATGACTTTCAGAGACACACAGGCTTCTTATTGGCTGTGAGTATTTCTAGCTCAGCAAGAAGCTCTTCTTGTCAAGTCGCCTGCTAAGTGAAAACAAATTCCATCCTTTCCTCTGACTTCCATAAAAATAGAGACGTTCTTGCTTAAAAGACCCCACCAGCATGGGTTGCTGGGCTTGGAGGGTGGAAAGGTTTAAATGATATTGGAAATGCCCAAGTGCTTCTGGACTGCTGGCACTTCAGGTGGAGACTTCAAGTGGCTGTAAATGCAGAGGGGTGAAGCTTCTTTTCAGGGGTGATGTGAAAGTTCTAAGTTTAGATTATGGCAATGGCTGTGCAACTCTATGTGCTTGCTAAAATGGTTCAAGTGAACACTTGGAGTGAATGAATTCTTGGATACATAAATCATATCTCAACAAAGTGTATTCCCTCTTATTTTTTTTAAAGGCAAAAAGAAAGATGAGCTGAGACAACTCTCTCAGAAAAAGAGCAGAGGTAGGGGGTGACTCCTGGCTTCCATGACACTTTAGTCTAAGGCTGTGGAAGAGCCCCGCCCCCTGCCACAGCAGCGAGCAGAAGCAGATGGCACCACTCCAATCAGTCCCACTGCAGACCTTTGTTTAAGAACTGCATTTCAACCTGGCAGCTCATTAGCTTCTGTCAAATACATGTTGGATTGAGAGACATTTTAGAGGAACAACATATGTGCTGTGTTAGCATAGGCCCCTGGGGGCCTTGAGAATCCTATTAGATCCCTAGAAAGTAGGATCTTGGCACTTCATTAGCCTAGACACCCACATATTGCCTCTGGAGCCATTAGAGCAATGTTCTTTCAGCACCACCAAAGCTGAGGCGTGACATGAACACATGAAGACTACAGAGGTATTTCCCGCCACAAGTGGCCTGCTATATTTCTAGTGTCCTTCCCATGAGACTCAATGTGGTAAGTACTGCCACAGAACTAGCACCAAGATAGTTTCTATACAACTTTTTTTTACATTTAGTGTGAGTGTGTGTGTGTGTGTGTGTGTGTGTGTGTGAATGCCCATGTGCATGTGTGTAGGTGTACGTGAGTGTATGTGTGAAAGAGTGCCCATGTGCATGTCAGTGTAGTGTGTGTGTATTTGTGAGTATGTGTATGTGTGTATGCATGTGGATTTGTACGTGTGTGTGTGTGTGTGTGTGTGTGTGTGTGTGTGTGTGCATGCACCCATGTACCACAGCACACCTGTGGAGGTCGAAGAACATTTTCTGGAAGTCAGGTTTTCCCTCCTACCATTTGTGGCCTGGAGATTGATTATGGATCTTCAGGCTTGGTAACAAGTTCCTTTACACACTGAGCCATCCCAGCAGCCCAAGGAATGGTTTATATGTTAAAAGTTTGAAATACTTCTTATTTGCTAAGAAGTAGGAACTACTGAATGAAACCATTGAGGGTGGAAATGAGGTCCCCTCCCTTCCCCATTCTGCTCTTCCTCTGCCTCTGCCTCCTCTCTTCCTGCTTCTCCCATTTCTCTCCTCCTGTCTTTCATCCCCTCCTAATTACTGCCCTCTTCTTCCTTTTACTTTTGCCTGCATTGCCAGGATAAATTTAAGAGTAGAGGACTGGGGAGATGGCTCAGTTGATGACGTGCTTGTCTTGCAAACATAAAGACCTGAGTTCAAAATTCTGACCCGTGGCTTTTACATGCTTGCAAGTCTAGCACAATGAAAGCTGAGAGAAGAAGAGCTATAGGATTTCAGGCCAGGTAGTTGAGAATAAGTGGGTGCTTGGTGTTTAAGGAACATTTAAGACTGTCCTCTGACACAAATACACACAAATACACATAACACACACACACACACACACACACACACACACACACACACACACACACCGTAATATCTCCATACAAAGAAGAACAAATATACAATTATATAAAAAAAATAAAGTAAAGCACATACACAAACAGCTGCCGGGCACAAACTTGTCTCTGACACAACCATTTCTCTGCTTTCTGGTAATTTCATCTCCCTCATATTCAGCCAAGCATCCAACACAGTCCCACTGAGATTAAAATGACGAATGGGACATGGTGTTGACCTCCACTGAGGCAGACATCAGAATAACTACAGACCCGGTTCCATAGCAGAGGCCTGCTCCAGACATGGTGGGACTAGATGCAGGCGAAACAGGAGGAGTAGAAAAACGGGGACCCAACATTCAGGTGGGTATCATAGCTGGAGTTTTTCCTATTTCCTATGCCCATGCTTTTGTCTCTCTGTTGACCGGGAAGAGATTGAACTTCCTAGGACTAAGCTAATCTTTAAGGAGTGCATACAAGAGCCCATCTCTGGAGGACATACAGAAATGGTTCATCCACCCCAGAGTTCACACATTCTAACCCAGTGCTCACACTTTGGCCTGTAGGGTGACTAACCATTCTAAGATACCTAAAGACCATCCTACAGCTAAGAAGAGCCGGCATGGCAGAGTCTGCTCACACTTGACAACCCTAAACAATTTTACATTTCTTCTCTGGCCTTTTATGGGAAACAAGAAAGAATAAAGCCGCCTGTCCATGAACGCCCCCTGGTGCTTCCCCACTTGGCTCTGCCTGGCAAAGCCCTCCATCGAAGGAACCAGGTAACATGGACTTTCCTTCAATGATGTTGGACTTTGTCACAAGTCAGTCATCTCCATAAATTATAAACCGAGAGAACAGGTGATGTTTTGGGTGTGTAAAGATGGATGGGTGGTCAGGAATTTTCCAGGTGCAAGAACATAGCAGACACAGATCTGGCCGGTGCCCCGGTCCGTAGATTTGTAATGAGAACATTAGGCTGTGTCTGTCTCATGCATACTTTCAGTTCTTTTAAAAGCAGTCTATGGACATTCCATTTGCATTGAGCATTTGCATAAATTATAAATAATGGTGTCTAGGCCAAGACTTGTCTGTACTAGACTGAAGGTTTGACCAAGGTCTTGACTGCTTATTTTATTTTTCCATTCTGTTAAACACTTAACAGGGAGCCAAGGTTGCTTCCTGGATCTCTTGTTTACTTTCAGTCTCCATGTGGGCTCTCACACTCAGAGAACACTTATTCTTCTGTAAGATAGGCGTGATACCAGCAGCCTCTCATAGCTTTGCTGTAAGAGACGAACAGGCTGATGTTTCAAAGCACCAGTTAATAGTGGCCAGTGCATTTTAGTTAGGTCTCTGTGACCATCTGGTAACTTATTCTGTGACTCTTGCTATGCAGAATCTATAAAGATGTGCAAACTGTGTCCTTACACTAAAGATTACCAGTGTAATAGGGATGAGAGAATTCGAGAGGATCAAAAGGCAGGCTGCTTTTGATGATGAAGGTGGTAATGGATGGATGCTTTGGCCTTTCTGCACTGTCAAAATGAAAGATCACAGAGAGAGAGAGAAAGAAAAAAAACTGAACTACATGTCTGAATGATCTGGTGCCCAGGTCCGTGCCAGGCTGGCTCCCAGCTCTGCCATTTCTGAGCCATGGAAAACAGGTAGTTAATCACACCCGGTTTAAGTCTTCTCACTTGTATAATATGGTGAATGATAGCCACTTCAGCAGGTGGAGCAGGACAGATAATAATAGCAAAAGCTGACCTTTAGTGGCCACCAGCTGTGTGCTGAGGATGGCATGAAGAGTCTCATGAGGAAATTGGCTTAGAGAAAAGTCAGCAGCTCAGTGCCCAAGGTCACTCAGTGATCAGGGTTGGGGCTAAGATTTGAACCCAGGAACTTGGATTCCAGAGCTTTCTAATAACTTATTTTATAGCAAAGCTCACCAAGCTATGCTAGAGTCAGCAGGCACTCATATAATGACAACTGTTATTAACTGGATAGTATCTTTGATCCATTTGGCTAATGGCCCTTGATCATTTAAGACTCCTTTCAAGTGTTATACTTTCTTCCCATCCCTAGAAACAGCCTGCTGATATTCCCATGATGCATCATTCTAGGCAGACAGAGACTTAATTCTCTGCAAATTCTTTGCTTTATGTTGTCCTCAACCGATGGGGGGAAAATATAAAAAAGCCTACCAGGTTTAAAGCACATTAATCAAATGTTAATCCAATAAAGTTAGTAATGAAACAGCCCAGTTTGAGAAACAATTTGAACTATAAGCCTTTACAGATGGGAAAATTAGATCGAATAAATGATTTATTCTAAGAGGATTTAATGCAAAAATGTCAAGACCTATTCACCAAGCAAGTATTAGGAATCCTGGGAGCTGAATTGACATGAAGAATACTTAAAGCACATAGTCTTGGCTAGTTTGGGTGTTAGATCAAAGACCAGAACAGCACATGGAGAGTGCTGGCTGACTATTCAGTCCAGGAGAAGAAGGTCTCTTGTGATATCTGAATGTCCCTGTGATGAAGCCAATTTTTAGGTCCTACCTGTTTATGTTAGGAAGGCCAGTTGGAGTCGCTCGAATCTCAGGAGATAAGGACACTGACTCTCTCATCCTTATTACTTTCAATGACGTGTACCCAGTAGCCTTTGGGATGGGCTTCTCTCGAGTTTCCTTTCTAGTTTAGATTCTGAGTAGCATTTAATATGCAGGAGGCACAGGCTGGACCTATGCTCATAAATCAGCTTGACTGAATTATTTTTGAGAAAAAGAAAAGATAGTTTAATTCAATCGTTATTCTTTGTTCCCTTTGTGATTTTTCTCTTCGGTTCTGGCTGATTTTCATATTCTGTCAAATGTCACGGTCATATGACACATATGAGGATCCCAGGTATAGGCTGACTGGCCCCATCTTAGCTTTGGGTGTCGAGGAAAGCAGAATGCTTCAATATAGTGTACCAAGAGGATGATAAATCTCTGTCATAACACGGGAATTTAGCTGTGTGGCTATCTTTTAAATATGAGGTCAATATAAACTTACAAAGCTAAGTAATATGTAAAGTGATGGAGAATAAGAAATTCATTCCTTGATCTAGTTTCTGTTGCTATAATATCATCTCTGAGACTGGCAACATTTTAAAGCAACTAGAGTTATTGTGACTCATGCTTTCTGTGGCAGCAAAGTCCAAGAGCACAGGATTAATGAGTACCTCTGACTGCCTCAGCTCCTGGTGGGGAAACAGAAGAGAAAGTGGATACATGCAGAAGAGATAAAACAAGAGAGGGAGCCAGCAACGTGGCGTCAGAACGACTCCATGTCTCAGTAGCTAATCTAATCCAGTGAGATCCCAAACTCACTCATGAGGCTCTGCCTACATTACTAAACACTTCCCATGAGGCCCCACCTCCCAACACTGGTGGCTGTTTTGTTTTGTTTGTTTGTTTGTTTTTGAGAAGCAACCCAGCATTTGGATGAACTACAGCAGCCCAGGTTTGGAAAAATAACTTCATGCTGATGAGATATTTGATGGCATATAATGAACCTTTTTTTCTCTTCCTTTTTTCCCACCAGAGTAACAACACCTTTGTCTTTCATGTCTTGGGTGAAACTGGTGATAAGGGAATGAGCAGGACTGGGGAACATTCCTTAACAACCTGCCTATTGAATCTTGCTTGTAGAGAAATGAAGCAAACTTCCCCAAGGTCCTGGGGGGTGGGGGGAGGGGCAAAATAGGCACAGAGTTCAAAAACCAAACCTCAGAAACAGCCTTCAAATTTTTGTTGTTGTTTGTTTGTTTTTGTTGTTGTTGTTTTTTGTTTTTGTTTGTTTGTTTTTTAAGTGAATATTTTTGTGCTGAACTGATACTCGCTGTACTAAATCCTGGTCCATCTGGGTTAGGTTCACCAAGAGTTTAGAAACAGAAAATTCAGAAACAACCTTATCTTCAGCTTAATACATTCCTCTCTGAGTTATGGGGTCTCAGGGAATTCTGTGTTATCTGTGTGTCTTAGTCATGGTTTGTATTCCTTGCAAAACATCGTGACCAAGAAGCACGTTGGAGAGGAAGGGGTTATTCAGCTTACACTTCCAAACTGCTGTTCATCACCAAAGGAAGTCAGGAAGCAGGAACTGATGCAGAGACCATGGAGGGGTGTTGCTTACTGGCTTGCTTCTCGTGGCTTGCTCAGCTTGCTTTCTTATAGAACCCAGGACTGCTAGCCCAGGGATGGCGCCACCTACAATGGGCTAGGCCCTAGCCTCTTGATCACTAATTGAGAAAATGCCTTACAGCTGTATCTCATGGAGGCATTTCCTCAAGGGAGGCTCCTTTCTCTGTGATAACTCCAGCTTGTGTCAAGTTGACACACAAAACCAACCAGTACACTGTGCAATGTATTTTTCTGACAGTCAAGTTTGAGAACTAATTTTTTTTTCTTGAGATACATTTTACCTGGGGTTCAGGATCCCTGGGTAAACCTCCTCTCTTCCACCCATAGTCCCCTCACCCACTTCCCTGAGTCACTGAAGGCCTCCCAGAATGTCTCCACCAGACTGGGCTGTGGTCTCCAGTCTTGTCCTTTCTCCTCCTCATTCCCTTCTTCCCTCTGCCTGTCTAGACCCCATTATGGTCCAACCTTAAGTCATTTGCTGGACATCTTTCCCTTAACCCACATTTGTGCTACCGAACACATAAAGGTGGGTAGCATAGCATCTCTCCCTTTGCAAGTCTTGAACTAAGGGTTTTTTTTTAAAAATAAACTCAGGAACAGCAAGTCTTTCCTGTGTATTCAGCCTGTAATGTTGAAGATTAATAAGATGCCAGGAGGTACTTACTGGACCCATGTCTAGCACACAAAAGACATTCATAAAAGATTGTTAGAAGAATGGGTATGTGCCTGTGAGTAAATGAATGAAAAATAAAAGTGAATGAACGACAGATCACCAAATGCCAAAAAATTAAAAAAAAAAATGGGAGCATGATTTAAAATTAGCATAAGTAGGGAAGGGCTAGAGAGATGGCTCAGCAGTTAAGAGCACTGACTGATCTTCCAGAGGTCCTGAGTTCAATTCCCAACAGTCACATGGTGGCTCACAACTATCAGTAATGGGATCCGATGCCCTCTTCTGGTGTGTCTGAAGACAGCTACAGTGCACTCATACATAAAATAAATAAATCTTAAAAAAAATAGATAGGGAAATGGTCAAATGAGTGGATAGATGGGTGGATGATGGATGAGTGGGCACAGTCAGGTGGACACACTAAGCTGCAAATGCACACAGGCTGCTCCTCGGGGCTGCCAACCTGGCATGTGTGGTCGCGCTTGGCAGTCTCCCTCAGAGCGTCCGTTAGAGTAGCAATTTTCTATCCTATTGTTTCAAATTTGGATTATATGATTGCTGCCATTTGTCCTCAAATGATTAGCAAAACTTTGAGAAGGCAAAAGAAAAAAAGAGCTTTTCCAATGGAGATATCTTCTACCCCCACCCCCACCCCCAGTATCAATGCAACTTGGGCCAGATTTTCAGAGCTGGCCTGTCATTATGTCAATCTGACGTTAATTAAAATGGTAATTGGAAGAGGGTTTTCAAACAGCTTTCCTCACTCTGCAAGTGAGCCCTCCTGCTGGGCTGAATTTGAAGGGAGAGAAACTGACAGAGAAAGGTGTGAAGGTTCTGAGTTCTTGCAGGCCTATATACCCTATGACCTATGACCTATGATGAATGTCCTATAACCTATAACCTGTATCCTAGAACCCAGGTACCTATCTGCATTGGATAGATGGCAGTGTTCTGCTTTCATTTGGATTTAGTACTTTAAGACCTAGGGAGACACTGGGAAGGAAAAGAAGGTGGATGGGAGGAAAGCCATGGCATCCATACACCCAGATTGAAGGGCCAGCTTTACAGAAGACCCATGGTGTGATTTTACACAAATGTCCAAGTCAAGAGACCTTTAAGCAAGACCTGTGAGGCCCAGTTTCATCCTTGGTGAAGTGGGATAATGACATTCAGCTTACATGGAAGCGTCAACCTGGGTAAGAGGAGATGAATGGGAGAAGATTTCACTAGCTTTAGTGCGGGGAAAACACCGGGATCACAGTCCTCTGTGTGTCTCTCCAGAGAGGTTTGCTTAGCACACTGGCTACTCTCTTCAAAATACCTGATGGACTCATTTAGGCTCACGGTGGTTTGAGGGACGGTTCATCGAGGCGGGGTGTGGTGGTTGGAGCACAGCAGAGCTTGATTCTTTTGCTTCAAGTTTTGTTCAGTCAAGAGACAAACATGGTGCTGGTGTTCAGCTCACGTTCTCCTTTCTCTACAGTCCAGAATACCAGCACATCTCCCACTTCAGTGAGTTTAATTTAGAGAGAGCTCTGCCCAGAGATTTGTTTACTAGATGATTCTAGATGCTGTCAAGTTGATAATCTATGCTCACCATCACAATTAGGTTTTGAACAAACTATGAGTCCCATGAAATCATTTGTGTTCTATCAAAATATAAATGAATCTATATAATCTATATACAGATAGATCATAATATCTATAATTACATAATCATCTATAAGCAAATGAACTGCCTTTGGTTCCTTTAATCTCTCCTTTGCCATTGATTCATTCAGCCAAAGTTTGAGCAGCCATTTTCCAGCTCTTCTTGGCCCCATTGTTTTCTTCCAGATTGGAAGGGAAAGGTTGGAAGTTCATTCGCTGACTGCACTGTGACTGTCTTGACAGTTCAGGCCCTGTGACATCTGTGTTTTTGAAAGCTGATGCCAACCAGGATGCCGTGGACTGTGATTTGGACCTGTCCTCCCTTGGCTCTTGTCAACTGCAGTGAGGAAGTGAGGAGGGGCCACCAACTTCCTGCAGCCCTTCTGTGGGTGAGGCAGTCTGCACAGGGCTCCAGCCTATAGCCTCCGGCTATCATGGTTTGGACAGCCAGCCCATGAAGGCCTAGAGATGGCAGATCACCAAGGGCACATAGAAGAAGAGACAAGAAGAAGAGTGAGAATTCAAACCCAAGAGTGGTGAAGGTGTTGATCTGCAATTCCCATCAGAAGGGGCAGTTTCACCACTTTGCCAGTGGAATTCTAGCTGGATGTGAGCTGCATCTCTAGAGGTGGTTGGGTAAACTGAGGCCAGGAAGAAGAGGATTCGTTTTGTTAGTCTTCTGCATGTGTGAGAGGAGTGTGGAAAGAGAAGTTGGGTGTCCTATGGTTGACCCAAGACTCAGAGAGGAGAAAGGAGTGACGAATTTGCATATGAGGGATAGACTGTCTAGGGTTAGACTAAAGCAAGAACTCAAGTTAGGAGGGGGGTGGGGCCCAACAGGAGGCTCAGGGATAAAACCAAGACAAAGCAGAGAGAAGGGGTTGCAAAGAGCTCCCAACTACTGCTCCTAGCCTAGGCTACTGAAGATGTTACTGGTCCTAGCCTAGGCTACTGCACTTGCCCCAATGAGGCACTTCTGTGCCCTAGCCTGGAAGGCTTTTAGTTTCTGAGTGACTGAAAATATGGGTGGGATTCTCCAGGGATGGAAAAGGAGGAAGTAAATATAAAGAATCCTATGTCGTCCTGTAGGCTGTGTTGCAAGGTCCCCCGAATCCAGTGAAGTGTGACAGCCCCCAAAACTCACGATTAAAGAAAGTTCCAAACGTCCCCCCACCCCCTCCACTGGAGACTGAATACCCCAGCAGGGAAGAAGAACCAGCAATTCCATTCATTAAGGGTTCATTGACAGTTCTATTATACGGACTAATCGTTTGTTGTTATTGAGATCTTTCTCCTTGATTAAAACCATTAGCACCAGTGAGTAACCATCAATCCATCAACAAGCTTTCTTAAAGCCCCTAATTCTGAAGTGGTCTAAGCAGACCTACCCTCGTTCTGACCTTTAAGCCATCTTTTGTCTGCTGCCTGCTCATCTTTATCCTCACCACTCCAACAGGACCACCCTTCCCAACATCGGGTCAGGATTGTCTCCCCCTCCAGCATCCTTTCTGTCTTTTCATACCCACCTTCCCCTTTTGCAGTGGAATGCTGCCAGCCATTCTGCCTGTGGCCTTTGACCACCCCTTCCCACTCTTCACCTTCCTCTCCAGCACTCAGCTAGATGCTGTATCCTCAGGGAAGTCCAGGGTCCCACCTCATCTAGATCAGCAGCTCCCATCCCTATCTCAGCTCCCTACACTGTTCTTTCCAGTGCTGCCCAAATGATTTGTGAGCTTTCTTAGGTTGTGCTTGGGTTCTCCCCTCACTTCTACATCGAAGGTCCCCAGAGGCCGAGAGTACTCCTTTCTATTCATTCTTGGTTGTAGGGTTGTGATTAGATGAGGAAATTGTGTATATCTTAAACAACAACAACAATGACCACCTTCCCAGAAGGAGGCCTTCGTTCGCTCTTAGGAGCCTGCCAAGAGTAGGTCCTCTCTAAAGCTCCCTCTGCTTTGCCCCACCCCACTTGTGCCTTGACCCTGTTTGCCTCTCCAACACCTAGCAAGATAAAGAATGGAGAGAGGAGGAAGATAAAAGGAGCAACAAAGGAGCCAGTGTCTGGGGAGGAGCAGAGATAGATCCAAGAGTAAAACACTCTGAGGCTGGGGGATGAAACCCTGGAGTGGGTGATCTTATTAGTGCCAACAAAGAGAAGTGCTTTGCTGTTCTGGATATGGGGGATTGCAGTGGGTGCTTTTGGAAGTCCATGCCCTGAAGGGAGGTGGAGGAGGTGGAGAAAGGGAGGAGAGGAGGATCCGGAGAAGTACTGGGAGAAGCAAGGTGTAGGCAGCCCCACCCCTTGCCCCGGGAGGCTAGAGCCCAGAAGCTTTTGCCACCTGGCTGGAATGATTCCCCAGCCACCCTGGAGGAGTGATTCTGTCAGGGAAGGTTCCCTCCCACCCCCCTGTTGTAGTTTCCCCTGTGGCTCTTGGAGAACCATGCCTATGGACGCTGGGCTGCTCAGCAAGCAGGCATTCCAGCATCTTCCCAGATTCTCGGAGAGAGCTATCTCCAGTCTGCAACAAGGTCTGTGTGCCCTGGGAATGCAAAACACGTTCCCCTTTTAAATTTTAATTTGGTTCTGTCACTGAAATTACATTAGGCCCCACTCTGCTCCTCAAAATGACATTTTTTTAATGTTCCCCAGATATGCAGATCAAACAGGGTCCAAAAAGTCTCCTCTTTTCCTGACCCCTCTCTCTGTATGGCTCCTTTCTCTCCCCAGCTCTCCTCTCTCCATGGTCCCTCTCTCTCCCTCTCTTCCTTCAATAAGAGGAATTTGCTTTCATTCTCACAGTTACTGGGGCTCACCATCTGCTGTGCTGCTCTCTGTGTGTCAATAAGGATCCTACCTAGCGGGTAGCTGCCAGACCACCCTGAGGGGCCATGTGTGAAATCTTAACTTTTCCCCTAACTGCAACCACTTCATCATGGCTTTGGGTAAGTTCTCTCCTTCTATGGAGTCAGCCAAAATGGCATGCAGTTAAACTAGAAGACATGGCAGGGAGATGGGATTCTTTTGAGATGGGGAAAAGGAAAAAAAAAAAAAAAAGAAACAAATTCCTGGAATTTAACATCATCCCAAGTCTCTCTAGAAGTCAGCTGATACAATAGCTCGTCAGTGTTGTGGGGGCCTTGCATCCTCACTAAATTCTGATGGACACAGAGAAAAGCAGAGGCAGGGGCAGGGGCAGAGGCAGAGGCAGAGGCAGAGGCAGTGACTGAGAGTGAGAACAAGAATGAATGATTGAGAGCAAGGGAAAGGAAGAGAGGGAGGAGAGAGAAAAGGACACATACAAAAAGAGATAGAGTGGGGGTGCGGAATCTCAGAGTAAAGACTCTCAGATCTCATTTTGGCCCTGTGACCCCAAAGTTGACCACCTTTTGGGGGATTCTGGTATTGGAGGAGGTTCCCTCTCCCATGCTCCTTCCATGCTCCAGTTAGAACCTGTGTGGCCCTGTGAGGCAGGTTGCATCAGATAAGGAAGAATACTGCCAAAGAGAGCCCTGGTCAGTGCCCACCAATGTTTACAGCAGGGAGCAGTGATCTGTGACACTGGCCTAGTAGTACCTCTGTGGCACACTACCATCTGTTGTGTTTGCTGTTGGCAAGGGTCTATAGGGCCCTGATCTTTGGGATGATTCCAGCACACGTTTCCAGAGGTCACTCCTGAGGAAGTAGCTCACACCCTCATTTAAGAGGATGGGATGAAGGCAGAAGCTAAAGCTCATAGATTGAGAAGTCTTAAAAGATGCTCAATTCATGCATTTTCCTGCTGTCCTCCCCTCACTGAACAGATTGACTGAGCTTGGACTGTTCCTCAAAGCACTCAGCATTTGTGCTCTCTCTCTCTCTCTCTCTCTCTCTCTCTCTCTCTCTCTCTCTCTCTCTCTCTCCATTCTTTTCCCTTGGCACTCTGGGGTCCTTGCTAACTAAGTAGCTTCTGACATCACCAATCTTCCACACCCCCTCCCCTGGGCCATCTTATTATTGGTTTTCAGATTGAGGGTCTTGTAGCCCCTGGAGGGCAGGCAGCCCTTGACAGGGTGGGGGTTGGGGAGTAATCAGGTCCCCTAAGCTACTGACAACTGCAGGTGCTAGAGTCCTCCTGTGTGCCCCGCCTGTACTGTGCTCACACAGGCAGTTGAGGACAGCATGCCGGGCAGTTGCAGTAAGATGGGAATGGCTTTTTAATAGCTGGGGGCCCCTCTCACTCATCTGCGCATGCTGAGTTTATTCTGCCATTTGTCAAATTCTGACTCTAGGGGACCTGAGTTTGGAGAGTTCCAGCTTCAAGATTGATGATCCCAGTGAGTGACAGGTCCCCCAGATCCTCTAAACAGTCAGCGCTGCCAATAGGAAGACCCACAGCCTGCTCATCTCTGAACGACACGTAGTTCCACCTCTGCTGATGTTGGAAATGAAATGTTTACTTGGGCTCTAACCAATACACCCCAGCTGCCTCCCTGCCTATGATTGACAGCAAGTGAGTTTCAAAATTGAACAGACAGCTTAATGGCTCAACACAGATTCTACTTTGCCAAAGGGGAGAAAAAAGAAAACCAAATTCCAGTCAGGATTAGAGACTATTCCTTAATTAGAAAGGAGCTCTTTAATGGACCACATTCTCCTGTTGGCCACAGAGAGGCCCTGAACTCACACAGACTCTAGGATAGTGCTGGAGGAGCGGGATGTTGAATTGAATCCAACACTCTTATGTTTGTTCATAGGAAGGGATATCTCACAAAGTCTACAATTCTCAGAGATGATAAAGTATTAAAATTAGTCAAGTCTCAGTTCCTGGGCACTGATTGCTTACTGGAACTTTCCTGTCCATAGTTTGGCACATCTACTGATGGGAAAAATCACAATGTCTTGAACAACATTAGTTCTTATTTGGAGTGACATATTAGTTAGACTTTGAGTGAATGTCTCTCTATAGCTTTTCTCGTGTGGATCAAGATTCACCCTGGCCAGATACAGAATCCATTCCTTCTGTGCCGTAATACCTTTTAGCCAAGGAGAAAGTGATCTCATCCTCCCTGAAATGGGCTAAGACCTCAGTGGCCACTGCCATGCTAGAAGCAGGGTTTACAGAGGGAATGGATTGTCAAGGCAGAGTCATGGGCTTCCAAGGACATATTTTCTACACCCCTTCTCCATGCTGCTTGATGAGGAGGGTTTGATTCATATTGAAACATCCCCACCCTTCTGCCTCTTCCCTTCCTAATGCACAGGCAGGACAGACTGGTTGCCACATGACCCTAGGCATTCACTTGACCATGTTTTACTTGTGGATGGGGTCGCTGATAGGATCATATCTGTTTGTTGTCTCTTCTGTAGTTTGATCATTGGGAAGTGGAGAAGCCAGGCAGGCTGGGGTGGACTGGGAAATTCAACTGTGCTTTCTGATGTGTGACTGTAGCCAGGTTAACCTTAATTTGTTCCTGAAACCATCCTGATGATCAAAAGCAGCAGATCCCACTGAAACTAGCAGTGTGTGTGTGTGTGTGTGTGTGTGTGTGTGTGTGTGTGCATGCGTGTGCACATATGCCCACAAGTCATTATGACAAGGACAACGGGGCAGTGTCTAGCTGTGGAGAGAATGATTCTTACTTGTCTTTCTAATCTTTTATTGCTATAATTCCTTGGTGCAAGGTGGATGGTATAGGGAAGGATTCAAGAGCTCTTAGGTTTCTACTTTAAAGCTTTCTACATAACATCAAGCCCTGTTCTAAGCTGCCAATTCTATCTGTGCTTCTGGCAGTGTGACCTCTCCCTGCCCCTCAGAAATAACCAGAAAATTTACTTACAAAATAAAGAAATATATGCCTCTTGAACAAAGGAAAGTAGAAGCACTGGAGACAGATGGGTGGCGGTTTGAATGATAATGCCCCCTCCCCCATACATTTGCAGGCTTAGTCCCCCCCAAGTGATGGACAGTTTGGAAGGATTTGGGAGTGTAGACTTGTTGGAGGAGGAGTGTTGCTGGAGGGTGGACTTTGATGTTTCAGAAGCCGGTGCCAAGCTTAGTGTCTCTTTGCCTATCTGCCTTCTCCAGCCCCATGTCTTTTTGCCTACCTGCTGCCACATTTCCTGCCACGATAACAACAGACTAGCCTTCTAAAACTGTAAACCATCCCCCAATTCAATGTTTTTCTTGTAGACATTACCTTGGTCATGGAACAGTTTATAGAACAGTGACTAAGACAAAAGTTGTACCTTGGTAAACAAGGCTTAGCTGGAATCATTGCTATCCCTGCC
Organism: Mus minutoides; assembly: GCA_902729485.2. Lineage (NCBI taxonomy): Eukaryota > Metazoa > Chordata > Mammalia > Rodentia > Muridae > Mus > Mus minutoides. The sequence goes on from LR749948.1 coordinate 416,431, forward strand.
ATTCATTCATCTCCTTTCTCTTTTCTCTGGAGGATGTGGCCATCCAGAAAACATGTGTGCTACAACTGCTCCCTATCATGGCTTCCAATCAATGGGTAAGAATGAGAATCAGCTCAAAGAAACTTAACTGGGCACACACAGAGAATGAATGTGAAGAAGCTTGCCTATGCTGGCCGCGCTTCTTGCTCATCCAAGAGAAGAGTCATCTGTCCTACCCTACACCTTCAGGAATCTTGGTTGATTTCTGAATGTTTGGTAGAATGACTATTCAAATCATGATTAGTGCCTTCTAGCACCAGGGAGAGTCTAGCTGAGCAGCCAGTAAGAACAAAGAAGCAGACAAGAACTGCTGGAGAGATAAGAGCATCCAGCCCCTACCTTGCAGCTTTTGGAGGAAACATGCAGCAACATCTATCAACATTAAAATTATACCTACTCCTTGAGCAATTCATTAATTTTTCTCCCTACAGATCTACTTGTCTATGTGCGCAAAGATATATGTGCAGGGACACTAACTGTAGCAATATCCAGGACAGGAAGCAACTTAGATTTCCATCACCCTGTATACATAAAAGATGGTCCATCACTGTGATGAACTACCACACAGCCTTGACAAAGAAAGAGGCTGGTCTAGTTATACTGATGGAACGATCTTTGTGGCATAATTTAGAAAAGAAAAAGAAAAGGAAAGACAGAATAGTGTGAAAAGTAAACAGGTCTATTTACAGACCTAGGTGTTCGTATCTGGCGACATTATTTCTGTAAGGCTACATATACACAGGTAATAGCGCTGCCTGCCTTGGATTAGAAGTGATGACACAATTCCAGGTAAAGAGTGGAGAGGCTTACTTTCCTTCATGTACCATTTTTCATCATGTAAAGTCATTACATAACCGTGTACTGCATTTCCATTAAAAAATAGTTTCTATAGAGAAGCAAGCAGGCATCTTCTGCACTTAGGCAAAACCAGAGCTTCCGCTGTTCACACATCTAAGAACAGCCGCTGCCAGCATAAGACTTTGTTACCCAAATGGTGGAGGTGTCGAGGAAAATGGGGTTTGTGCTTTTACAGTCCAGTTGTCCAGGTTGAGAGAGAAAAGTGTGAAAGCTATTATTCTAACAAATCAACTAGGTGAGGAGACACCGACTTTTGATTAAGAAGGCAGACTTCAAAAGCTGGCCTGTGAAGCACTGTAGTAGAATTTTTTGAACAGAACTGAATGAATGATACATGAGATTCCAGGCAGAGAGAATAACATGAACCCAAGATATGGAATGGGAAATGAGTAGCCAGGCCAAGGCACTAGAAAAGGCCTTCACCTACCTACTATTCAGTCTGAAATCCCTGGTTGAGACTTTGTCTTCAGATGCCCTTGTATGGATGCCTTTATGTGGATGGATAAGGCATGGGAGGAAGGACTCCTACGGATGGGGGTGGGGATTAGGAAACCTGCTCCGCATCTCCCAAGAAAAGTCTGGTGTAAAGATTCCCATACCCACCATACCCTTGGCTGACTTGAAGTTAGAAACCTAAAATGGGCAGTGGGCAGGAGATAGGTATAGACCACATTTTTAAGTTAGAAAGAATTCTTGCTGTTTACCACTGGGTGAATTAGAATTCTACAGTACTCAAACTAATGGGAAGTGAAAGCAAGCTCAGAATGACTTTGAAATACAAAGGAGGAAATGAAGGTGTTTGCCTAAGGTCAGAAGAAATGGCAGAGTTGGGAAGTTTCCTACTAGGCCTTGGATGAGTGCTGTGTATCCCTAGTCCTTTTAAAGCACTATCATAAAGATAATGTGGAGAGGGAACATAGGACATGAATGTATCTTGATGGACACAAAAGGTTGTAGTGAAAAGCAGAGGGGCTTTTTAGAGAGAGCAGAGGCATTGACTGACAGGTAGGGTCCGTGTGCTTGAAGTGTAGATATGAAAGGACCCTAGGAGGGAGGGTTTGGAAGAAGGAAATCCTGATGGTACTTCTTTGGTTATGGCTTTTCTTCCAGGAATAGGAATATTATGTGATGACCTGTCACGTGGAAAAGAGAAGCTGGCAAACGGTAACCACATTCTTGAAGAGCTGTGTGTACATTGCTCCTTGCGGAGGACATCGGAAGAGCTGTGTGTACATCCCTCCCTGCAGAGGACATCGGAGCATTCCTTCCCAGAACAGGAAGAGGGGTTAGGAGATGATGTCAGCTCCCAGCCAGTGTGGCAATTTCTGTGGTGGTGACTGTGTATCTGATGGTTGCAGGAAGAAGTCTCAGCGGTCAGAGCGATAGAGTGTCCAGGGAGAACTATGGTAGGCTTGGGGCATTTATATCCAACTGGAGAAACACAAAGACATCAGAGCAGCACAGGACAAAAGAGAGGTTGGTTTCTGTGAGTTTCCAGTAGGGCAAGGGAAAGGAAGATGGATTGAGAAAGAACAGGACAGAGATTCCTCTTTATTATGTCATACATTAAAAATATGTGACAGCCCATGCTGAGAGATCTTCAGTGGGGAGCCATTGTCTTCAGGGCAAGTCCAAACCTTACATCATTCCAGAGACTGCTGTTGTTTGCTTTTGCCTATCTCTCTAGCCTCCTCCCCTGAGTCTCCTAACCCTTACTCTATGACCAGAGAGATCTTCCAGGGTGGATGCTGCTTGCTAACACCAGCAAGGGTGGAGCTCTGGACTTTGCACAGGTCTCTACCTGGAATGCTTTTGCATCCATATCTGCTGGGCTAACTTCTACCCATTCTTCAAGAATTCTGCTCCAGTTTTTAACATCTTCCTTAAACTTCTGTTACATGGAAACCTTCCTCCTGACCTGCTTACAGCTAGAAGTAACTGCTCCCTTCTGTGGGCAGCTGCTTTTACATGAAGGCCATTGCGTCGGCACCTTTGCACCTCCCTGACATGTTTTATTGTGATCCACTTCTTTCTCATTTTCCAATGACCTCCTTCAGGGAAGAAAACCTCTACCTTGCCTCTAATGTGGAGACAATGAATTTGTGATGGACCATTGAGTTGTGGTCAAGTAAGAAGGCTTAGGGTAAGGGGTGAGGAGGCTCCACATGAAAGAGAGAGTAGACATGCCTACCCAGGGCAAAGACTGCAGAAACCAAATTAGATTTGCTAATTTGCCATGTCCTCCAAGTTATTTTCAGTTGGGCCTTTAAGGACTATTTAATGAAGCTATAAGGTGCAAGAGACTGTCAATAATATTGTAGGGTCCTGTCCTAGGTAGCTTGGTGCTGTTGAAATACCGTCATTCCAACTTCTTGAGAAGGTCTTCTCTAGGCTCCCACACAAACACAGACACCTACTCTGGGCTATAGTGGGTGTTACAGCATACCTCAGATCCCCATCTGGATGAAGAACTCACACATGTATACCCCTTTCCCCTCTTTAGATGTTGCTCTCCAGAGCCAGCTTTAACCAATTGCCTAAACACCAAACTCTATCCCAGACTCAGCCTACAACGGATGTTAAGAGCTGCTGAGATTAGCAGCCTGCAGAGTCAATATGCCTGGGGGATGATCATAGGGACAGGGATAGAAATCAAGACTCTCAACAGGGAGAACTTGCCAGAAGAGCCATCATGAGAACCACAGGGGTGAGGTTGGGGGCAGGAAGCAAGAGAAGCCATTAGAGTGCTAGCTACATAGTCATTGCCATGGTCATCTGGGATGACAGTGACAGCAGTAGACTGGGAGTGGAAGAGGCCATAAAGAGTGTTCATCAGCACATTTATTTCCCATCAGGCCTCAGGTTTGGCTCCATGCTAGATATGTAAAAATGTCTCTATCTACCACTTTAGAAAATTTGACTCAATTGGTCTGAGTAAGAACCAAGTCTTGTCAGTAGTATGTTTCAGATATTCCCTGAAGATATCTGATGTACAAATAAGACCAGAACTATTGCCATGGTGAAAAAAAAAAAAAAAGATCAATTCTGAAATCAAACAGAATTGTGTATGAATAGCATTCCTGCTATGGTTGAGGGAACTTAGGGTGTAGTTCATTCACCTAAGCTTCCATTACTCACCTGTAAAATCACATAAATAATACATATTTTGTTGAGATGTCAGAAAGGTGCCAGGCTAATGGTAATAACAATGCAGCTGAAAACAGCCTTCCACCCATGGCGCTCTGATTAGGATAATTGTTAGAATTCTTTGTAGTCACACTTAGCCCTCCCTCCCTCTCTAAGTCATAGCACCCTATGGTAGACTTGCCCTTCTTGACCTTTTGTTTCTTTGTGGTCCTCTCTTCTTACACTGGATAAAGCCACACAAAGCTCAACCAAGTGTGGCAGCAGTAGCTAAGCGGAAGATAATGCGCTCAGGGTTGACCAGATAGCTGAATGTTGTCAGCCAGGATCCTACTCCTTCTGCTATATCCAGAATAACACAAGTATCAGCTGTAGCATCCAAGATGACCGTGCCAGGGGGTGAGAAATTGTCATGTGGGGAACAGGGTAGCTGTGGATGTGCTCATTCACAGAGGTGACAACAAATCTCAGGATGCATAAGTGACTTCCTCATCGTCATATTAGGTACCATGTGACTCAAAACAAATTTTCCTCTCTGTGGGTCAGTTTTGTTTTGTTTTGTTTTTTATCCCTGTAGCTCATCTGCATGAACAACAATCCCATTTATTTTGATGCTGATGGTTCTAGACTCAAATCTCCCTCCCTGCCCCAGAAAGTACCTTCCATTACTGACATAATGTCTATCCTCTTCTCTAGAGACTCCAGCACTACTATTCAGGATGCAGAATTATTCCCTTGGTGCTGAGGGCCAGCATACATCCTGCTAGTAACCACCCTGGCTCCCTACCCCTGCCCCCAACCTCAAGCCCTCCAGGTACAAGTTTCCTCATTTCTCCTCCTGCCATCTAGAACTTGAAATAGCCTCCAGCACGCTATGTGGCTGCCAGAAGTTGTAATTAAATAATGTCCAGCTGTCAGAAAGGCTGTTATAAATGGTCTTTTTGTCTGCACCACTGTCTGGGAAGCCAGAAAGGGGAAAAAGTAGAGGGTTATAAATGTGAAGAGCAGGAAGTTCAGTGGTGAAGATAGGGGACAGCTTTTAGGGACCAGGAAACCCCCAGAGGCACTCTGAAACAAGGGAGTAACTGTTCTATGGCATACCACATCTCAGCCCTGCCTCTGGTGATATTTGCACACAGGATAACCCAAGAAGGACTTACGAAGTGTGAATCTTATCCTGGAGCTGACTATCCTGGGCTGCAATTACCGTTCTCTTTTACAGCCCAGGGAAGAGAAAATGGTACTGTGTGTGCTCAGATTGACTTTCAATCTTCTCTCCCTACTTCTTTATGAATATACACTTTGAATCTCGATTACATTTGAGAGTTTTCTCCAAATGAGGAATATGGAGAGGAAATGTTCATTTATTGAGCATGCATTAAGCATTAGATAATTTATGTGCATGGCTCCATTTAATTTTTTTACAGCATACCCAGAAGAAAATTATTATAAAATTCAATATTGTAAATAAGAATAACACAAGTCTTTGCGATTAAACAGCTTCCCTATGTCACATAGCCTGTAATTAAAAGGCTGGAGATTAGGGTTTCCTATGCATGAGGATTTGGGAACTGGTCAAAGCCAAGGGCTCTGACTTCACTGCTGCTCTTCCCTTGTCCCCAGGGCATCCCGTATCCCACCACCTCCTGTTGCGTGAAACTCCTGGCTCAGGGACCAGGGCTAGGAAAGGCTGTAGAGCCTGCCATTGAACTGTTTTCATTTCTTTCTGACACTCCCATCCCCAAAGCAGCAGGAACTCAGGTCACAGAACAAACAAATGGTTTGGGGGCTCATTAAATAATCATAGTAGTCCAAATCACTTTTGTGGACAGGCTGCCTGGCACTGTCCTCAAAGGCCAACGTGAAACTCCCAGGACCGTTCTGAGAGAAGTGGTTGCCTACAATCAAAAGGCCTGAGGTGGGAAGATGCATAGTTACCTGGAAATTACACTCCTATTATAAAGCAAGTTGCAGCCTTCACTTTCTGCTGGAGGAGCAATTCCTTGAGCTCCATAAAACCCTGACTGGTTTTAACTTGATTGATTCAGAAACTTTTCAGACAGCTTTAGAGAAGTGTTATAGACCATCACATGCTGAATGTTTGAAGGACAGGGTGGGTCCTAGGCAAGAGGCTTCTACTAGTATCATCATATATCATCATCATCATCATCATCATCATCATCATCACCATTTGTGTGTATGAATGTTTTGCCTGAGTTTATGTTTGTGCACCACCAGTGAGCCTAGTGCCCACAGAGGCCAGAAGAGGGTATTGTATCCTCAGAAACTAGAGTCATAAATGATTGTGTGCTGCCACGTGGGTGCTAGGATTTGAACTTGGATCCTCTTCAAGAATAGCCAGTGCTGTTAACTGCTGAACCATCACTGTATCTCTCCCCTATGTTTTGAGACTCAGTTTCACGCAGCCCACACTGGACTCAAACTCCATGTAGCTAAGGATCGACCTGAAGCTCCGATCCTCCAGCCTCTACCTCCCAAGGGCTGGTATTATAGGGATATACCACCATTCACATCTTAAGATGATGATTCTGAATGGAATATATTTGTCATTGAGTTCCAGGTAGTAATCCCACTGCATGCATGGATAACCTTGAGTACATCTTTAAATGCTTCTGGGCTTTGATTTTCTATTTACAAACATTCATATGACAAACACCTTGTGAGCATCTACTGGGTATCCCACGCTCTGTTAGGTTCCAGGTGTAGGCAAAAAGCACAGCATGTGATGTATCCCATGCCCTTGGGAAGCTTCCAGTCTACTGAAAGTAAATATCACACTATAAAGCTCATGATTACACTTCCTAATAAATGCTGTGAGAAAAAGAACAGAGTCCTATAGGAGAGACCTTTACAGTGGAAGACCAGGGCATACTTCTTTGGAGAGTTTGTTGTTGTTGTTGTTGTTGTTGTTGTTTTTTTGTTAGCTGATGCCTGAAGGTTAGGTACACATTGTCTGAGACAAGGCTTGTGCAAAGGTCCTGTGGAAGAGAGTAGACAGATGTTTTAGGAGCCCAAATTAAGCATATGTGGCCAGAGTATGTTGAAGAAGGAGAAGTAGTAGCATGAGGCTGGGATGGAGGAGACGTTCATACTTTGAGCACATTGACCTGAAGGAAGATTCAAAACTTTATCTGACAAGGACTGGGAGTGCATTGCTCAGGCACAGACAGTGGTTGGCTTAGCCTATGCTGAAAATAAGATAGTAAGAAATGGAAAAACAATGTCAAAACCACACATGCACAAAAATAACCACCTACAGACCTCTCTATGGAGGGAGGTACAAAAAAGACTCAAATAACTATTTTTTTCCTTCACAGAATGTACCACATGGGAATAATCTGCTAAAAGAACAAAGAATAATGTAAAAGAGTACTCATTATACTTATAAAGGCCCAAAGCCATTCTGGCTGTTGTGTGGAGAGAATAAATGCTAACAAGTTTTGCCTGCTTCAGAATCAAATGAGAAAAGGGGTCTTCAGGGGCTTTGCTGGTGGTGGCACATGTATACAGAGGAGTCTGAAAGCTCCCACTCTTGCCCATACCAACCTTGGCCATCAGCACCTAAAATGCCCAGGAGCTTAATAGAGATGGCTCAGTGAGTAACACTGCTAACCTCATGACCTGAGTTTGATCCCTGGAACCCACATTGTGGAAGAAGAGAACCAACTTCTGAAAGTTGTCCTTCGACTCCACCTTTGAATATGTGTACATGCACATGCACACACACATACACACAACAGAGAAAGGGGGGAGGAAGAGGGAGACAGAGAGAGAGTAGGGAGAGAGAGGGAGAAGAAGTAGGGAGAGAGGGAGAGGGAGAGGGAGAGGGAGAGGGAGAGGGGATTATGTAAACTTTCTTGAAAGAGAACTGTCCTAGAAAGGTTTACTTTTAAGGTGCTCCTCCCCAGAGGTACCAGCAACACTGATTTATTCTCAACCTTCAGAGCGATTTAGAGAGTCTTGGTATGGTGGCCATCTTTAAGAATTTCTCCAAAGAGCTCAATCTTCTATATCTAAGCCTTTGTAGCACCCCTCACACTGAATATGACTATCCTGTGTAGTCATGATAATAAGCAAATGATGGAGCAGGACTTCCATGGCCAGTTATCAAAGCCATCATAGCTTCTGCGCCTCTCTCTTTCTCGGATCACCTACTCCAGCAAGCTGGCTACCATATTCCTAGGGTGTTCAAGCAAATCTATGGGTAGGTTTCTGTGGCAAGGGTTGGCATGCCAACAGCCACATAAAACAACCATTTTGGAAGATCTTCCAGCCTCCAGATGACATTTTTTTTCTGTAATTCCCCAAGTTGTCTTGAGCATAGACATAAAGCAACACAACTCTTAGATCTACAGAAATCAGCATGTTTATTGTTTGAAATCATTAAACTTATCAGAAACTTGTTATGTAGCATTCAAAAAACATTCCTGTTACTCAAATCCTATCACCAAAGATTCTGACTAAGTTGGAGGAAAGTTTGAGTGCTGATGTGTGTGATATGAATACACAACCAGAGTTAGGAAGCACTGGGTTGGAGGGGAAAAGACCCAAAGTCACTGGAAAGGAATCCACTCACAACACAAGGAGAGATTAGCACGCATTGCCTCAAGTTCCAACATTAGAATTCATATTTTATCTAGGGAGACACCTAAAATCCAAAGTGTGGATCCCAATCCAGGGTCACAGTGGACTGAGACTTAGAGTGTCCTGTGTCTTCAGCCTCTCACTGTGGGATTTCCATATTTCCATAAGGGCATTACCTACAGAAGGAACGTCATTGGCCTTAGCTAAGGCAGACGGCATCTCAGACACAGGCAGATGATGATTGCATCTTTCTAGGGCTGTATCTTTGACCTCGGGGTTACAGGGATGCAGGATGCTCCCTCTCCACAGATGGATGACCTTTGCCTATTCTCCCACCCACCATTATGTTTTCTGTCCAGACCACATCCCTGTCTCTGAATGTTCTCTTGGAAATTTATGAGCAATGATGACATCTGACTGTGAAAACCTTTGTCTGACCTCAAGTGTTTGTGAGTAATAGGACGACGTTCCCATCTCTGAACAATAACTCAGGAGGTCTGGCTCTCTCTTTCCTGCTCCCGTATGTTGCGGCCCCTATGATGCCTGCAATAAAATAATTAAATTGATTAGAATGCGAGTCCTGGAGGATGATGGATGCTGATAGGACGGTCACCCAGACTCTCTTAACACTGACCCTCCTGTAGCCAGATAGCATTAACATTCATCTGTGTGGTGTCTGTGGTAGCAGATGCAGTTAGAGGCATTGTGTGAGCAACATGCTAGGTGTAGGAGATGCAGAGCTCAGTAAGGATCCTCTCCTGTTCTCTAAGAGCTTTTAAGTTAATACATATGAGTTAAAGAGAAGACAAAGGGTGTTGTGTTCTTGGCTTGGAGACCCCTTATAATAGATGAGAGGCATCTCACTCAGCCTACAGTCTCTTGGAGAAGGTGAGATCTGAAGTGCTTTGTTGTCTAGGCAAAGAAGAGGGCCCTCATCAATACTGGGTGAAATAGTGGGTATGGTGCACAGAGGTAGGAAATGGGGACTTTGGGGGAAATGTAAGCAACTTCTTGTGTATTTAAATATTTTCCTGGAAATTATGGCTTAAGGGGGTGGCCTAACTGTATCTGCTGAGGAGCAAGTAATTGTCTTTAAGTTGAACACTAGGCTTCACCCAACAGGCATGGATAGAATGCACTATCTGCAAAGTGTATCTCTAACCTAACCTTGTTTAATATCTGGATATCATATGCATACTGTGTGCAATGGTAGCTAACCTTCCACTCCATGGCCTAGCCTAGTATTTGCACACATGTTGTTCTCAGAACTAGGACTTTGTTTTCCTTCCTCCTCATCTTAAACCTGGCTCCTGGCTGGTATTCTCATCTCTTACCTAGCTTAGATAAAACTGACTCCATGCATTCAGTGTTTCTGAATCTTGTATTAGCCTTACCCAGTGTATCCTTTTATGGTCTGTATCCACAATCACCCTTATGAGTCAAGTGTGCTATGATACCAGGAGCTTCATGGAAGAAACTTGGGATTCCAGGAGGCAAAACTGGAAATCCAGAAGACCTGGAAATTTGGAAAAGTGAGAGTTGAGCACCTAGAATGCAGGGGTGGAATGAAATAGGGGAGAAGTAGCCCCGAACTTCTAGTAAGTAAGTATGTATGGGGCTCTTAGATAGTTCTGTGTCACGTCACTGACCCCCCTGAAAGAATCCATTAGCAGATGACTTCAGTCAAGGCTGGAAAGATGGTACAGATTAATCAAGGCCAGTGAAGCAGTGAAGGCTCCAGGACCATAGCATCAGAAGAGCTTGTGGCCCACCTCTGTTTGGGGGGGGGGGGGAAGCCTTCCCTTAGCTCTAGCTGCTGATTGATAGGTGGGCGGGCATGTGAGTCCAGTGAACCGGACATTTGTCACTTCTCTGTAATATGATAATAGTCAGGATTTAAATGGAGAATAGCAGAAAGTTCAAATAAAAACAACCAAAATAAATGTTATATAAGGAGTCAGGAAACATGGTTTTGTAACTTCACCAGTTCGTCATTTAAAGATAGACAGAGGCACTAGAGACTGAAGATTCCAGACGCACAGACACTCAATAAACTAGTCTCTGAGGTGTCTCCATGAACCCCAAAACACAGCAAGTCTGATAGGAGCAACTAATCCCAAACATCAGACCTCTGTGGTCTCCACATCCTGGCGGGTCAATGACAGGTGAAGAAATGAGGTTTCCAATGAGCTTCAGATAAAATGGCTCACAAGAAGCCTGAAGATTCTCACTGGGAATGTGAAGGTCAACACTAGGAAGAACTTCTTGCATCACTAGCCAAATCACAGCAACTCCCAGACATAGGAAACCTGCCAGACCCGGTCAGGGATGCCAACTGACTAGCCAGGCGTTTCCAATCCAGTATCCACAAATGATGAGAAACTGCTGGCTGTGCATTGTGTATCAAACTGATCAAAACAGTGATAACAGGATCAGAAAAATAACAAGCCATGGATCTCTGACTGTATATTAGCAACCTTCTGAATGGCTGTGACCAAGTACCCCACAACAGCAATACAAAAGGGAAAAGATCATTTTGACTCACAGTTGCAGAGAGTCACAGTCCATCAAGGAAATGCATTTCCAGGATTTTACAGATGAAAAGCATTAGTACTTTTTTTCTTCTTTCAGAGCAAGGATCTTCCTCTGTCACCAAGTTTGCCCTCAATTGTGAGCCTTCTGCCTCAGCCTCCTGACAGATAATGTTACAGGTGTGAGCCTCATCGCCAGACTGAGAAATAGGTTCTCAGGAGAGTCACTGAAAACACTAAAGAATACATGAGTAGAATAGCCAAGGAGACAAGGATGCAAGTGCCTGGTGGTCAGCCCTGTAGGCATGGTTTTGTACAACTAAGGCCAAATGCAAGCAAGAAAATAACAGTACAGTGTACAGCTGCAATGCAGGCTAAAAATATAGATACAGGGACCACAGGGACAACTGAAAAATTTCTTCTAATCATTTCAAGAATCATATTTGTGGAGTAGGTGTGTCACTGTGGGTGTGTTAAGACCCTCGTCCTAGCTGCCTGGAAGTGAGTATTTTGTTAGCAGCCTTCAGATGAAGAGGTAAAACTGTCAGCTTCTCCTGCGCCATGTTTGCCTGGATGCTGCCATGTTCCCGCCTTGGTGATACTGGACTGAACCTCTGAACCTGTAAGCCAGCCCCAATCAAATGTTGTCCTTGTAAGAGTTGCCTTTGTCATGGTGTCTCTTCACAGCAGTAAAACCCTAACTAAGACAGGTGGCATCATCTGTATTGTTTTTCTGAGGTCAAGGAGTATTAGGAGATCACACAAATTATTACTCACAGGAATTGCCCAGTCCAAGCTTATCATCTCTAGGGTGCTTGAGGAGCCAGGATGCACAGCTGAAAGGAAGGAGATTCAGATGTGATGTCATAGGCAATGAGAGATGGAGGGGCACAGAGTGACGTTGGGAGGGGAAGCAAGGGATGGATGTGGATGGAGAATTCGGATCCCATAGTCCAGATTCCAGATTGGAGGCAGCAATGTCAGGGCAGTATCTAAATTTTATAGACCTTCCAGTTTAATAGCCCAGAAACAAGGGTAATCAGATAGTAGTGTACCCCAGCATTCATATTGTAGCCTTGGCACTTTGCACTGAGAAGACAGAAGGCTTAAGATGCAATTCACATCGGGCCATATGATAGCTACTTAAATGTATAAGATAAGCTGGTAGCACTGACCAGCACAGAGATCATGAAAGGCCATCAGAATTACAGCAAGATTTGCAAGTGCTGACCGAGAGGCCGCTTCATTGGCCAGATAGGAGTGCATTTGGGATTTTGAAAGCAGTTAAAGTGGATGAAAATTGGATCTCATGCATTTCAATATGTGCTCATAATTATTTTTCTATATTAATATATGTCCTTTTTCAAATTTTATTTTTATCATTTTTAATGATGCATATGTGTAAGGGTATTTGCGCATGTGTGCAGATCCTCACAGAGGCCAGAGGTGTCTGAGTCCCCTGGAGCTTAAGTGAGCAGTGGTTATGGACTGCCTGATGGGTGCTAAGGATGGAATCTAGTTCCTTTGAAAGAGCAGCATATTTCCTTAGCTTCTGAGCCATCTCTCTAGCCATATAATTATACATACACATATATAAATATGTATATCATTCATAAAGTGCAGATGCTTGCATAATTACATTATATTATATGCTTATATTTTATTAGTCTATACTTATAAAACATATGATTGTATATTTTATAAATGCAGGTATATTGGACAACTTGGGGCAGTAATAGGGAGATAGTCACCCTCCTGAAAATGGACAGGTAATGGACAGGTAAGTCTGGGTGAACTCTAGAGGCGATGCTTCTTTACAGGAGCATTGCAACTTCTCCAAAGGACAAATAAATGATCAGTTTAGTAAAAAGTATTAATATCATCTGATAAGTAACTGAATTAAGGTAGTCAGCATCCATGTCTATAATTATCATACTATGAGACTTATGGCTTCCTGATATACTATTTGTGGTCTGGTCAAAGGGAGCCAGCCTGGGTCTAGTAAACCTCTGGCCCAGCTGCTCCCATTACAGGAATAATATGGCAGTGGAGGGAATGAGCTATACAATTAAGTGAGTATATACAACACTGTATATACTAATAAATATACATATACATATACACATATATACATACATATATACATACATACATATATGTATATACATATACACATACACACATATATGTATACATATGTGTGTGTATATGTATACACACACACACACACACACACACACACACACACACACACACACACGATAGGAAGATTCTTAACCAGATAAATCTTCACGAAAAAAAGAGACCGACAGTAACCTGCAATACTTCAGTTGCCCATCAACAATTTCAAATGGTCAAGACTAAAGAATAACCTCTATGGATGTATACATATGCATAAACTGAAGGAACACAAGTACCTTGTACCATGAAATGTGAGAACAGGGTTATTCTGTGGAGGAAGAGGAGGTTGTAGTCCAACTGAGGAAAGGACTTCTTGAGTCAGTGGTAAAGTTCGATTTCTTGAGTTGGGTGTTAAGGACAATGTTTTTCTTCACTATTTTTTCTAGCTATTCACTGGTTCTACATGGCTTACTATATTTTATTTTAAAATAGAAAGCTCCTATTTTTAACATACATTCAGTGCACATCTGTCAGAGCACTGGATCGTGAGGACTTGAAGGTTTAAATTCTACCTTGTGGAGCTGGATTTGGGATCTCACACGGACTTGAAACTGCATGCTCCCTCCAGCCTGTGGACTTCCAGATATTATCCAGTGAAAAGTCTGGGGTCAGAGGGTGAACGAGCGGCTTTTATTAGGCAGCCAGGAATGAGCTGGGCAATAGAATGTGACTCGGCCCAGAATGGAAGGCTTCCTGCATTTGACATTTCTGTTTTATTCAAAGCAGAAGCCTTCTGGGGGTCACACTGAGTCTCACAAAATGTCAAAACAAATGTATATTTATAATAGTGTCTCCATATTTTAGGCAAATTTCTTTCTAACTATACCCAACAAATCTCATAATAATTGTGGTATTTCCATCACACACGCACACACGCACACACAGAGATTACTCATTTTAAAGAAGAGCTCAGCTTCAAGGCTTCTTTAAATAGCAGTTAGCAGGGGATGGTGAGTGTCTGTTTACTGAACTGTAATTGCTTCTTGGGGTGGAGGAAGTGTTGGCTGTCCAGCGATTATTGCCACTACTGCGCAAACAAGGCAGACTTAAACAAAAAAGGCCCTGGTTGGGAGGGTCACAGTGTGCCGAATGAAGGAAAGAGCGGGCCAGTATCAATCATTTCCTTCTTCCTCTGCACAGCTCCAAGCTTTTCTTTTTCATAATCTTGAATCTCAACATAACACGTGACAGGCTGAGTTAAGAAACCAGTTCCTTCATAACTTCTGAATCATATCTTTGGGCCCATCTAACCACGCAGGTGTGATGGTTAATGCTGGTTAATTTAATCGTATTGAGAGGCAGCCAGGTGTTTAGTGAGGGACACCTCTGGGAATGTCTGTGGAGAATTTCAGAAAGAGTTAACTAGGGGGAGATCAGGTATCCTAAGTGTGGGCAGGGACATTGGGCGGTGGGCAGGGGTGCAGTGGGGGAACAGCTCACACAGGCATTCTCTCTCTGAGCATCATGAGTCAAGCCACCCTGCTCCCTCTACCATCAAATCATATGCTGCCTTCTGATGGCTCAGAAACAATGGAAGTGCCTGAGGAGGGTCTGAAGCCTTAGAAACTGTGACTCAAAACAGGCCCTTCCTTCTTTAAATTCTGTCTAGTCAATCTTTGATTGTAATAATAACAACAAAACAACAAAAATCTGCGTACTACACCCTATCCTAATTTATTTAGATTTGTCATAAAAGCAGTTTTTGTTATCATAAGTGGCCCCTTACCAACTGAATTTGTTTCTTTTCTTTCCTCTGTGGCACAAATTTTGGTGAGAAGAGAATGTCTTTTACTGTAAAGACTTCAAGGAAGACTGGTAAATTGAGTCTTAGAAGGTAAAGAGATGGATTCATAGATCTATCTATCTATCTATCTATCTATCTATCTATCTATCTATCTATCTAATCTATCTATAGGTATTAAATACAGCTATAGATATACTAAGAAGGCCAATCCATTCATTTTCCCAGATTTCCTTGGGGCAAGTGACCTATGACCTGGGCCGGATCATCAGAGAGACCTCGTAGACTCGCAGATAAATCAAGCTGTGAGGACTCCCTGCAGTCGCTGTGGCAGAGAGCAACACCATCCTGTTTCTAGGGACCGCTGCAGCACTGATGAACAAAATTCTATTTTTTTCAGGTTTACTGGTGGTAGAAGCAGGGTTTCCTTGTAGCTAGTTGAAGGAAGTTGTACTGTGCTGTCTGCATGTCTGTTTATTGTCCAAGATGGACCATATAGTCTTCTGAACAACATTTTACCCATTGTCTTTCAACAAACACCATCTAGAGTCTCTCTCTCTCTCTCTCGCTCTCGCTCTCGCTCTCTATCTCTCTCTCCCTCTTTCTCTCTCTCCTTGTCTCTGTCTCTGTCTCTTTCTCTCCCCCCCTCTCTCTGTTTTGTGTGTATATATCTGTGTGTTCCTGCAAGTGACTTTTAATTTATAAACCTGACTGATGACAGAACCTGAAGCAATAATAAGACAAGCCACATGGAACCAAAAGGCATGAGACTTCAAGGAAGACTGCTAAATTGATTTTTATAAGATAAAGAGATGGATGCATAAACAGACATATCTATCTATCTATCTATCTATCTATCTATCTATCTATCTATCTATCATCTATCTATCGTCTATAGGTATATAGATGCAGACATAAATATAGATATACACAGGAATGTGTGTGCATATGGACTAGGGATACATACACACACACACACATAGATATATATGTGTGTGTGTGTGTGTGTGTGTGTGTGTGTATAAATGTGCATGTATACTGTCTGTGTATGTATGTATATTTTATATGTGTGTAAATAGTTTCATACAGGTCTTCTGAACAACATTTTACCCATTGTCTTTCAATAAAGACCATCTAGAGTCTCTCTCTCTCTCTCTCCTCTCTCTCTCTCTCTTTCTCTCTGTCTCTGTCTCTCTCTCGCTCTCTGTCTCTCTCTCTCTCAGGAGACTAGGCATGGAGAAAAGAATGAGAGAAAGAAGAGGGGATGTAGCATAGAAATAACATGGGTGAAGGGCCATTAGAAATTCCAGGAAAAGCCCAACAACATGCTGGGAGTGGGGCACCAAGTATGCCCTGCCAGGTGTGTGCAAGTTGGAATTACTGTCCTCAGCCCTCACTCCTTCAGCCCCACAAGTGTCTAGTGTAAGTCAACTTTATGTGGGTGGTTTGGGGGCCTGGTAAAATTAAGAAGCTACTGAATCTCACTTGTGGTCATATGATGTCAAAAGAAGAACCAGAGAGAAATGAAGGGAATTGTAGTTTGGGGGACATTTTACCCCATCTGGGGAATAGCTCTGAAGAATACTGTACAGGATCCATGTAGTAGCAATATCACAGCTGGTCTCAGGACTCTCAAGAAAGGCAGGGTAATGAACTCTAGAGATGGGAATATAGATGAGGGTCAAGAAGAGATAACAAAGGCAGATGAGCTCTAGAAAAAGCCACCAGGATGAGGGGAACTGCCTTTGGGCAGGCTTTCAACTTTATTTTGAAGCAGAGATTTTAGGGTGTAATTTGCATTCACCCCCTCTAAGCATCAACTGTGTTCAGTGTACAGCCATCCCCACTATCTAGCTCTAGAACATTCCCATAGTCTCAGGAATCCTTGAAATCATTTCTGGTGTCCTGCATTTCTAACCCCAGGCTAAGGTAAATGCTCATATGTTTATTGTCTCTATAAATTCACTTCCTCTAGAAATGGCATGCTAAAGGAATCACACAGTATGTAGTATTTGGTCCTGGTTCCTTTACTAAGCATGTTGTTTTGTTATTTTTCTAGGATATAGCATGTACTAGAATTTATTGTTTTCTTTTTTTATTGCTGGATAGTGTGTGTGTGTGTGTGTGTGTGTGTGTGTGTGTGTATGCCCACAAGATATATACATGTGTACATGTATACATACACACTAGTGGATGCTAGTGGCTGATGTTGGGTGGGTATTCTGTTGTTCTCTGCTTTATCACCTCAAGACAGGGATTCACATTTAACATGAGGCTTGTCATCTTTTGGCTGACCAGTGTGTTCTGGTAATCTTCTTGTCTCTGCCCAGCTCTGGGGTTTTGCATGCAACCATCATATCTGGCTTTTTTGTAAACCTGAGTTCTGGAGATCTTGAATTAGGTTCTCATGAGTGTGAAGCGAGCATTTTACCCACTGAGTGTCCTCCCAGCCCTCGGGTAGTATTTCATTGCCTGTATGTGCCTCGTTTTGTTTTTCCTACTGGCTAGTTAATGAGAACTTGGACTGTTCCTACAGTTTAACTGTTATGAATAATACTGCAACAAACGTTTGCATACAAGCCTTTGTGTGGACATACTTTTGCATCTCTCTTGGCAAGAAACCTGGGAATCGCTGGGTCTCATGGTAACTCTTGTGCTCAATTTTCTGCAGCTGCGCCAAGCTGTGTTCTAAAGTGGCTACTCTCCTATCTCCCTAGCAGGAAAGGGGACTTGTAGATTCTTTGTATTCCTACCAAATAACCTTGGCCTTTCTAAGAGAGCCATCTTCATGGGTGCAGATTGATAACCCACTGAGGTATCAGAATAACTTTAGTTAAGGACTAATAACATGGAAGGTCTTGTCATGTACCCCTTAACCATTTTTGTTTGTTGTTTTAAACTTTGCTGAAATGTCTATTCTATTAATTCACTCACTCAAAAAGTAGGTCATTTATTTTCTTATAATTGACCTATAGTCCTAGTCCTCCACACACTTTGATTTGAAGACCTTTCTGCTAGTTAATATCTTTCTTTCTTTCTTTCTTTCTTTTTCTTCTTCTTCTTCTTCTTCTTCTTCTTCTTCTTCTTCTTCTTCTTCTTCTTCTTCTTCTTCTTCTTCTTCTTGTTTTTCGAGAGAGGGTTTCTCTATGTAGTCCTGGCTGTCCTGGAACTCACTCTGTAGACCAGGCTGGCCTTGAACTCAGAAATCTGCCTGCCTCTGCCTCCCAAGTGCTGGGATTAAAGTTGTGCACCACCACCGCCAGGCTATATTGACATTTCTTACACTGTTTATATTTCAAATGTTCTTTCTACCTAGCCTATGATTTATCTTTTCTTCTCTTGTTTCATCTTCCTTTGGTCTTTGCTTCTTTCTTTCCTTCATTTATCCCTTCCTTTTTCTCTCCTACTCTTTTTCCTTTAAACAGAATCTCTCAATGTCAACCAGGCTAGCTATAAACTCACCAGCTTCTGCCTCGGTCTCTCAAAGGCACACATGAACACCTGGCCTTCTTTTCACTTTATGTGTGGTGTCTTTTGAAGGCATTTAAAAATGTTAGGTAAAGAAACCCTTGATCTAGTACAAAGTCAGAAAGTCTTTGGCTATAAACAAGATGAAGAGTTATGGTAAGACTCGAAATCCAATAGTTTAATTTCTTCAACTTTGTATTCCTCTTATCAAAGCAGTTTTGAGTACTTTAGATCATTTGAGTGCTAGGTTTATTATCGGCTTCCATTTTCCTCCATTTTATGCTTTTTTCTCTTTTGTCAGGTCTGTGATGCACCCTGAGTTAACCTTGATGTGTGGTCAGGACAGGACTATGACATACAACCCCAAATGTGATACCTTAGCTTTCTCTCTTCTTGCACTGAACAATCCCTCAAATAGCCCCAGCCTCTGCCACTTTTTGAGAAAACACAGAAATAGAAAGGTCCCTCTCACTGCCCCTACCCTGCTTGCAGGGAGCAGGCTAGATATGCAATTGAACTAACCTCATTCCTGTTCCAGAAGAGTTGCCAGAGGAAAGGCATACCCATAGCTCTGAAGACTTGGGGACACACAGAAGAATGTGAGCCATTAGACCTTACTAAGTCCCCCCTTTATTATTATTAGGCAGACCTGTTTGACAGCCTTACTTCTGCATGGCTGTACACAATTTACTAAACCTAAACATGAAAGTACAGTTGTCCCGTTTCCTTGGAATTGATTTTCTTTGGAAGATTTCCATGTCACATAAAATTCATAGTAAGCAAATCTGTACACTGCCTCTTATTAACCTCCCATAGATGCCTGAGCCATGAATCTAAAAGCAGATGAGAAAAGACACTTCTTTCCAGTCCCTAAGGTATATTTATATCCGGTGGTCCCAGCACCATTTGTTAAACAAATCGCATTCACCCACACTAAGGTGACTTGGTGCCTTTGATGGGGCTGGGAGTGTTCCTGGAGAGCAGAGCACTCTCCTGTGCAAGCTCTGGTTTTGGTCCTCAGCAGAGAACAACATAATTCACTGATTACACATGAGGGGGTTAATTTCCACTCCTCAGCTCAGTCATTGAGCCATTCCTCTTATGTCAGTACTACTCTCCCTACTTCATTGATTTCTGTCGACTTACAGCGAGGTTGCAGATTCAACAGTTTAAATCCCCCAAGACTGTATTTACTTTGTCAAATGAATTTTGACTATTTTAGATCCTTGGAATGCATTGTAGTCAGCCTCCAATTTCCTTCAAAAAAACCTGATAATTAAAAAAAAAAAAAAAAACAACTGGGATTGAATTGACTCTAGATATATTTGGAGAAAATGGTGAATCTGCTACTCCAGTCCATGAACAACTGTCCTTTCGATTTAGATGCTCCTTCATGAATTTTTTCCTTACTCCCTCTCTCTCTATCTCTCTCTCTTGCTTCCTTTCTCAGTGGTTAGATTTGTACTTTTTTCAAATTTATTATTAGGTTTTTATTCTTTTTTGATGATTTTGTGTGCATGCATACATGAATGCACCATGTGCATGCAATGCCCACAGAGGCCAGAAGAAGACACAAGTCCCCCTGAAACTAGCATTACTGACTGTTATGAGCCACCATATGCATTCTGGCAACCAAACCTCTGCAAGAGAAAGCAGTGCTCTTAGTGTTGAGCCATCTCCCCAGCCCATAAACTATAGGTTTTTCACAAATGCCTTTTATCCACCTAAAGATGTTCTCTCTTGTCATGTGTTCATATTAAAACTTTCCCCCATAAACTTTGTAGATTGTTATGGAATTGTTTTTCTATCCCCATTATAGACTTTCTTCTTTATTTTATTGGTTTAGTCATATGACTTAATCTGTCTTGCATACCTGGTATAGATCCAACTTCATTAAGGGATAGAATTTTCCACCTACTGATGTTTTCAGTTTGCTAACATTTCAATAAATTTTACAGCTAAATTATTAAGTATAGTGGATGGACCTTAATTTTCCTGTCTTATGATATCTTCATTTTTGATTTTAGATTACTGATCTCAATAAATGTTCACGTTTTCTTTATTTCTTATTAATCTAAGAGTGATGTCAGTTCTTAAAATATAATAGAATTCATTGGTGAAACAATACAGGTGTGAGCGCACATGTGTGTATGATTTTTAATTATTGATTCAAGTTCTCTACATGGCAAGAATTTTCCCTTTCTTTTCATGTCAGTATTGGGACTCTGTGTCCACCTGACTGTATTTAACCTGTGAAATTGTCACCCTGCCGTACAGTGACTTATGCCTCTGCTCATTTTCTTGAAACAGCCTTGTGTTTATGCATCAGCTTAAGCTCCCAAGGGCTCCTCCTCTCCTTTCAACTTGTGGATCATCCATAACCTGGGCAGAATAAAAGCCATATGAGCCAGACCTGAGGGCATGAGAGCAGAAGAGCTGACCCTGTCTCCGGCCAGTGGTGGCACTGGGTGACCTAGCTGGAACAGGACTGGAGAGCTTCCAGGGCTTTGAGTTGGCTCACCCCAAAACCTATACCATCTGTGAACTGTTGGGGCATGAGAAAGGGCCAGTACTGCCTATCCAAAAACCACAGGATCTCCATGACAAAGGGCAACAACAGGATAACCCAGAGGAGTTCCAGTACTGATGGGGTCGCAAAGGCCAGAGACCTCGAACCAGACCAGTGATTCATTGCAATGGACATTTGCCAGTGAAGATGTGTGGACAGAGGGATATACTGTGGGACACTGTGACACACTACAGCTTCCATGATGAGATGTTTTCTATGCTTTTTAAAAAAATTTTGTTCATTTGTTTTTGAGGTTTTTTATTTTGGGGGGTAGGTTGCGAGGGTGGTGGGTGGATATGAGGGTGGTGGGAGGATATGAGGGTGGTGGGTGGATATGAGGGTGGTGGGTGGATATGAGGGGACGGGGAGATGAGTGGGACTGAGGCTCAGGATGTGAAACTCACAAAGAATAAATACCAAGTTAAAAAAAAAAAAGAGTTGAACTCTAATTTTGTTTTTTTGTTTTTGTTTTTCCAAACTCCAGTTTTACATTAAAAACCCTCCCTACACACTAATGCGCGTAGAGAATCACATTTAAAGTTAGAACATATGAGGCTAGGGGATGGCTTCATTCTGTGAATTGTGTGTGATGCACAATGAGAGCCTGAATTTGATTGACAGAACCCATCTATAAAAAGCTGAGTCCGGTGATGAATTCGTGTAATCCCAGCACTCCGGAGGCAGAGACAGGAGGATCGCTGGAGCATGTGGAGGCAGAGACAGGAGGATCGCTGGAGCATGTGGGCCTGCTAGGCTGGCTGAATCCTCTTGTCCCAGGTCCTACTGAGGCTCTGTGGATAGGAACTCACTACGCACCATCAGTGGCACAGGACACAGCCGGACAAGCTTCTTCTGCACACAGCTCCACTGTAAAAGGTAAATTGGATGACATCTTCTGCCATTTGGGGTTATTGGTCTAGAGAACTTTGCTATTTGCAATCATGTTAGGAGCTATAAAGCAACACACAAACACTGCTCGTGGGGATGCCTGCAGATTTCTCCCTCTGAACTTCTGAATCACCCGCACGGTTCTATTCTGTGGATTGAATGTTTCTCTGGGTACCTCTTGTGTGACTGAGACTGTGATGTACTGGTGTGTGTGTGTGTGTGTGTGTGTGTGTGTGTGTGTGTGTATGTGTGTGTGTGTGTGTGTGTGTATGTGTGTGTCTTTGTTTTGACACTTCTCCCTGGCCAGTGAACGGGAGAAGATGGCAGTTCCTATCACTGAGCAGAGGGAGACAGTCCCATAGAGTCTAAGGAGGCCTGTTGGCCAGCAGAAGAAGGGTGTGGGAAGCACTGTTGTGCTCACACACCTTTTGAAGACCATCATTTGAGTCTCAGACATGAATTGTTTTGTTTTCCTTCAAGGATCTGACCAACCCCACACCAAACCTACTACAACGACGACAGAGATGCTGCAGCAGTGGACAAGAAACTCATATTCAGGGAAAGAACATCGATATTTTTAATGCTGTGCTTCCTTGCATTCTGGAATTCCCAGCCTCTGTGACTGATTTCTTGTGTATGTGCACATGTGTATGCATGTTTGTGTGTGTGTGTGTGTGTGTGTGTGTGTCCGATTGTCTCTCTGTCTACCTATAAGCCAAAGATCAATCCAATCTCAGGACCCAGTTCAGTACTTCTCACTCCTGGAAGTCACCAAGCAGGCTAGACACACTAGTGCTCTTGGGACCTCCCTGTCTCTGCCTCCCCAGTGCTAGGATCACAAGCAAGCATTCCATCATGCCTAGCTTCTTATATGGGTACTAGTCATTGAAATTCTATCCTAAGGCTTGTCCAGCAAACACTTTACCAACTGAGCCCTCTTCTCATCCCCACATGGCTAATTTCCAACGATGAAAACTCAGGCTTTACAGAAAGCCTCTGGCCCCTAAGACGGTAATTATCTATGTGAACTCTCCATTGTACTGCCGAGGGCATCTCGCAATCTTCCAGTAAGCCATCTCAATGAGGGAGCTTACGGTCTCCAGCAGGAGGGTAAGGGGTCGCGCCTTCTCCCTGACCTGAACGCTTGCAGTTGTGTTGCCTACATATTGAGCTGCGACCTCCGCTGTCGTTCTGCCTGCCCTGGCGAGTGCGGGAGCCGTGTGTACTCATGATGCCGTGTAATTGTGCGCAGTTGAATGCGGCGAGTGTGGGCTGCTGAGCACATGATGGAATGGACTCACAAAGGTTAACGCTGCTAAATGCACCCGGAGAAAAGCAGAGTCCAGGGGCTATCCCTTGTGGCAGATCTATCCCAGGGGGACGGGGCAGCCATTAACCAAGGCCTGTCAGAGGGGGACTACTCAGCCATTTAACTACAAATACAACTAGAAATAGAGGAGTGAGAAAATCAGCTAGAGGCAGGAGGGAGGGGTCAGCTATTAGTTGGGCCAGGCGGAAGGGAGAGGAGAAACACAGGAGATTCTGTAAATGGGCAAGGGTGGACCCTTCAGAGGCTGGACTGGAAATCTGCCTGCTATTAATTCTTTTCAGCCGAAAGTACCAGGAACCTACTATGCCTAGTTTTAAGAGGGAAAAATGAAGAAGTCAAGAGATTGGCTATTGAAAGCATAATTGAGATATTTTGGAAAATTGAAAGACTGAGAGTCCTGCCAAGTGTAGAATTGGGAGTTGTGCTTTTGTGGCGAGACCAGGCTCTGTCCTGTGGGACTCTTGCTTCCTGCTTCTCTTTGGGTTTAGTTTATGCTTATTTGTCACCGCTGGGGACATGTTTGGTTAATGAGGCTTTGAAAAGGGTTCTGGTAATTCCGGAGTTCTCACATCTTCTGCTCTAGTTTGCTTCCTATAGCTGCGATAACACCATGACCAAGACAGACTGTCTTAGTTACTTCTCTATTGCTACAAAGTGACACCACGACCAAGGCAATTTATGTAAGAAAACAAATGACTTGGGGCTTCACCTCACAGTTTCAGAGCATGAGTCAGTGACCATCATGGCACGGAGCACAGCAGCAGCCAGGCACATGTGTTGCTGGAATGTTATCTGAGAGCTGAGCTTATATTTTATTAGATTAGCACATGGGAGGTGGGGAGACAGAGAGAGAGGGGTGGGGAGAAAGAGGAGAGAGAGAGAGAGAGAGAGAGAGAGAGAGACAGACAGACAGACAGACAGACAGACAGACAGACATAGAGAGAAAGACACACAGAGAGACGGGGCATGTATGTAATAGACTTTTGAAGCCTCAAAGCCCACTCCCAGCAATACATCTCCTCCAACAAGATCACACCTCCTAATCCTTCTCAAAGAGTTCCATACCTAAGGATTAATTATGAACCTGTGAGGCCCATTCTCATGCAAAGCACAACTTAGGGAAAAGAGGGTTTGTTTAGCTTACACATCTCAATCATAGTCCATCATAGGGGAAGTTAGGGCAGGAACCTGGAGGCAGGAGCTGAAGCCGAGGCCATGGAGGAGTGCTGCTTACTGGCTTGCTCCATGTGGAGAGCTCAACCTGCTTTCTTACACACTGACAACCAGTTAAGCAGTAGTGGCACCACTCGCCATGGGCTGCTCTCTCCCACATCAATCATTAACCACAAAAAGGCCACCCACAGGCTTGTCTACAGGCGCATTGATGGAGACATTTGGTCATTGAGATTTCCCTCTCTACAGTTGCCCCTTATCAAGATGATGAAAACCTAGAGAGCACATCCTCTGTCTCCTTGGGAAGAATTCCTTTCCTCCATCCTACAACTCCTCAGGAGGAATTTAATTGGCCTGTTCTGATCAGATGACCATTAGTTTGGTCACACAGAAGAGAATCCCAGTCTCTGTGGTAAAATGAGATGCTGAAGAAGTAACAGTTCCAAGAACGATTTATATGCTATATTCCCTGATGATTGATGTTTCTTTTGTCAAATAAGTGTGTATGTGTGCATACATGTGTATATATTTGTGTGTATGTGTGTTTATGTACGTATATGTATACATGTGTGTATGTGTGTTTATACATCAGTGTATGTGTACATGTGGGTGTTTGTGTGTATATGCATGTGTATACATTTATGTATGTATATATGTGTGTATGTGTACATGTGTGTATGCATATAAACACATGTGAGGCTATGTATGTATGTATGTATGTATGTATGTATGTATGTGTCATGTAGCTGTGTATGTGTGTGGATGTGTATACGTGTGTGTATGTGTATATGTGTGTATGTGTGTGTGTGTTTGTATCTTTATACAATTCAGGCTTTTTGTTAATGAATCTATTCCTAATCAGACAATTCACCGCTAAATTTTTTAGCCTGAGAATGGAAGAGTCTCATGACAAGGCCTTGACACTTTTACACAAGATTGCTCTTGGATGAATATCACCAGCACAGCTTTTAAACAGCCCTTCTCTGGGACTGGTTTGCTAACTTATGCCTCCTGGTTTTGCCTCCTTTCCCTGCTGGAGACCACAGTTTTCTTTTCCCCTACTTCACTCTCTGAGTGTGTGTTTGGGGGGGCGGGGTGAGGCATGTCTAAGAGTATACGTGTGAGTAAAGACATCCTGTGCCTGTGAATGTGGAGAAGTGAAAGTGGTAGTTTCTTTGTTACAAAGCAGTGTTCAGGAGATGAACAAAGCTGTTAAACCTAGGCGTGCTAAGTGCTTGTGATGCCAGTACTTTGGAGGCTGTGGCAGGAGAACAGAGCATTCAAAGCCAGCTTGTGCTGCACACTGGGCCAGGCAGTCTAGTCTACATAGTAAGATCCTGCTCTCTTCCCCCATCAGTCCCCAAACCCAAGAATAGAATTAAAAGGCTGATTTGACCTTCTGAGTCTGGGCTCTTACTTTTCCACAATGTCTCATGCTCCAAAGGGTTTTCTAAGGGAGAGCAGAGCGATGGAGTCCAGGGTCAGGAAGCCCTTGGGATATGCACAGTTTTACAAAAGAGATGGGAAGTCCATGCAGCATCCAAAGCAGTACGTTTCTCAGAGAAATAGCAGGCAACATGGAGATCTACATGAAAAACCGAAGGGTGCAATTTCTGGGCTGAGAGCTAGCTTAGCAGTAAAGGAGTGTGTTCAAAGACTGATGGCCTGAGTTCCATCTCTGGAAGTCACATGGTAGGAGATAACCAACTACTGAAGGTTGACCTCTGACCTCCACATGCACACCACGACCTATGGCTTACACATAGACCCAAATACAAACAAGTAAGTGAATGAATGAATAATTTAATTTTAAAGAATTATGAGACAATCAGAGGGTAGGAATGGTTTATTTATTTTGAAAAAAAACTTTTGTTAAGGTGTAAGTGATTCATGATAAATTATGCATATTTGAAGTGCAATTCAATGTGTTTGGACTTGTGGGTGTCCCGTGAGACCATCACCACAATCAAAGCAGTATCCATCAACCCTTTTGGTTGCTTTTGTCCTTTGCTCCTTTGCAATTCATCTCTTTCTGTCACTGTGCATTAGTCTGCAGTTTTCAGACTTGGGAGTGAGCTCTGCCTGGATGCCGCATCTGCTTTTCTTGGTCTGGCTTCCTTCACTCAGGTAATTGTCTTCCAGATTCATTTACATTGTTACCTGTTTGCATAGCTCAGCCATGAGTTGCTTCCCCCTCCCCCCCCCCCCCGCCCAATGGATGCAGCATGCTTTGTTTATTCGTCCACCCATCGATGGACACTTGAACTGTTTCTCGTTGATGACTATTACCAATAAATCTGCCCGGAGCTTCTGCAAACAAGTGTTAATATGCTGAAAAGTACAACAAAAAACATTGCTGCTTTCTTTGGGTGACATTCTCTACTTGTCTCCAATCTCCACCTATCAAGCTAAGCACGGGCATCTAGTCTTCAATGGTGGCTTTGTAAGAAACAAGGAGACAAAAAAGAGGGTGTTGTGGCTTGGTCCATGTTTACTGTCCACTGTGCTGGCCTTTCTGGTGGACAGCAGCATAATGACCATTGGCCTTCACAGAATCAGAAGTGGACCAGAGAAGCATGAAGGACTGGCTGAGATCAATCTCAAGGCAAAGACACTTTTTGCTCAGAAATTTCTCGATGGGGAAGGCTAAGGGTTTAGATGCATGTAACAGACACCAGCTCCACTATAGATGCAGATAGTACTAAATTCCCATCTATGTTTTCTCAATTGATTAGCTAGCAAGTTCTAAGTGCTGTCTTGATCCCTGGGGCTTGGAGAAGGACATTAGTCTGTTACTATTTAAAATCTAGGTTAAACATTAACATAATAATTCTATCAATCCTTTTCTGAGTCTATACCAAAACGTTTTGGACTGTGTAGTTTATAAACATTAAAAATGAGACCATCTATCCTTGTTTTATTTCTCTTTCTGTGATAAAATACCCTTACAAAAATCAATTTGGGGAGAGGGGGCTTATTTTAGCTCACAATTCCAGGTTACAGTCCATCACCAAGGGAAAGACACATTGGCAGAAACTTGAGACAACTGGTCACATCATCTCCACAGACAGGAACAGAGAGCACTGAATGCATGTGTGCTTCTTACTCAGCTCCTTTCTCTACTCTTATACTTTCTAATATCCCCTGTATAAGGAATGGTACTGCCCACAGTGGGCTGGAGCTTCCCCACCACTTAACATGCAATCAAGGCAGTCCCCAACAGACATGTCCAAGGCTAACCTAATCCAGACCATCCATTATTGAGACTCTCTTTTCAGGTCATTCTAGGCTGTGTCAAATTGAGGATTGAAAGTAACAAGTACCTCATTATAGGATATTTGTAGTTTTAAAACAGTTTTGTTGAGATATATGCTTTGGAAGCTGGGAATTCCAAAATCAAGGCTTCTAGCAAATCCTACATCTGGTGAGGTTTGTTCCTTGCCTCCAAGACAGCTCATATATGGCTATGGTGTCACATGGCTAAAACAGCAGACTATTATATGATGGCTCTTCTCAAAATGAGGCTATTATACTCCCTTCTATCTCTTAAAAAAAGGCATTTAATCCTATTTATGAGTGCAAAGTGCTCAAGATTTCATCACTTTCTAAAGGCCTTGCCTCGTTCTTCTATTTAATTGGGTATATATTTCAGAGAGAAATGTCCCTTTAAACAATAGCAATACTATATGCAGATCTTACTTGAGTCTGAGATGTCCCCAGCTGACTTTGTGACTCAGGAGCCCTCCCTAAGGGCTCCTCATATTTTTGTTGTGATTTCTCTTATAGGACAAGCATTATCTCTTCTTTCAAATGGTTTATTAGCACTCATGCAAAGAGTCTCTTTATAGGTTGCTGACTTATGCCCTTGAGTTTCCTTCATCAGATCCCCTCCCAAAGGCTAAAGAACACAAACCATTGGGGGTTCCATTTGCATCTCACAATCACCTGTGTTTCTGGAGGTAGCCTAGTAACTAATTACTGTATCCCTCCTCTAGCTACTTAGGAGGCTTCAGCAACCCCAGCCTTTGAACAATTCTTTATCACAGACTGTCAGAATTGGAAGGGGTTTTCAAGGCCATGCTTACCAACTGTGTCATCTTTAAAAGGACTTGGTGGCAGCTTAGAGAAGTGAAGTGTCCCCACCATGAGCCCCAGATCCTGATGGAGGTAGAGTTGGATCAAGGGAAACTGAATGAGGACCTTGGCCCTTCAGGCTGCCTCTCATCCGTGCCGCCCTCCATCCCTACTCCTCCCAACCCTCAGCTCTCATTTTCTGCACTTAATATGTTTTCCTGAATTGATTTTCCTCCTCTGCCTCATCTATTACATTCAAGGTTATTTTTGGTGCTCTTCTCTGTCTCTTTCATTTTGCAGACTGATCTCCCAAGCTTTGCTGAGCTTGGCGGCATTTTCTACCCCAGGGTCTTTGGCTTCATTAGTCTGTTGTTTCCTAGGACTTTACAGTCTTCCTCAGGTCTATAAAACTAACTAGCCTCTAAGACCCCTCAGCCCCTCTTCCTCCCACACCCCCTCCCAAGATGCTGCTATTTCCCAAGCCACTTTTGTGTATTCTTAGACCCCTTAGCCCCACCTCCTCTCATACCCCAGTCCTAAGATGCTACTATTTCCCATCATGCACTAACCCCAAGCCACTACTCTTCATGATAACCTTTGGAACACATCCTTCTACATGATTCAGCACTGCACCAGCCACAGGTAGTGTCCGCAGACACATCTTCCTAATGATATTTATTTTCTCTCCTGTGTTTTTATTGTGTAGAGATGTGACTATTTGTCATGGCTCCTCTTTGCTCAACTATGAGGCTGGTAGGGTGTCTCCCAGGTTCAAGGCAGATGATTGGTGCTGGAATAAGGGGGGCTGGTGAGTTAGCATAAAGCTAGAAATGCAACTGACCTGAGCATGGCTGGGGGTTCTAAAGTCCCAGGCAATTTGATGATGTTAGAAATGGCCAGAAAGTCTAGCTGTGGCATCAAATGACTGTGTTGCAGGAAGCCTGAGATGCCTCAGCCATAATGTGGGAATACTAGCCAACAACTTCCAGATCATAAAGAATGATGAAACATAAAGACTTTTAGAGCCCTATAGGCATAGATAGTGTCCTGTAGTCAAAAGAGGACACACTGGAATCTGGGAGCTCTGGTACAAAAATGTACTCCTGCTCAAGTTCACAGACCTCCTGCAACTTTGTTCTGCTTGTCTGTAAGAAAGGAACAATGCCTACCTTATAATAAAGGCAATGAGAATTACATATAAAGCACACGAAGTATTCAATACTGTGCCTGGCACTAAGTCGGTGCTCAACAAATGCTGGTGATTTTAGTGTTTATAGAGAGTTTTGTTTTATTTTTAGATATGCTTATATGTATGTGTCTGTGTGTGTGTATGTATATGTATACATGACTGCAAGTACATTCAGAGGCCAAAAGATTGTCAAATGCCCTGGAGCTGGAGTTACAGGCAGTTGTAACTGCCCATTGTGGGTGCTGGGAACTGAGCTCTGGTCCTTTCCAAGTGCTCTTAACCTTATCTGTCTTTCCTGTCTCCAGCATTGGCTATTTTAAAGTGTCCCACAATGTTACACTCATTTCCTTTGAAAATTCACAGCCCCCCCCCTCACCAAAAAAACATGTGCATTTCCTGAGGATTCTGTAAGCTTGGAGCTTATAAATTTAAGTATTTGGTAAATATTTTATGCAGACAATATCTTTATTAATGTATTCATATTTATTAATGTGTATAATCTGCAGTTTAAAAATACTCAGCTCTATGGAATCCAAAGTTTCATTGGGTGGCAAAGTCTAGGCAAATAGTTTTAAAACAGCTTATCACCAGAGCCCAAATAATAAAAGATTTCCAGTGGACAGTTGCTTGAACAATCCAATTCTATACTCACTTATTAATCACTTCTTAAAGCCCAGGCATAAAGATGAATGAGGCCAAGTCCCTGCACTCCTGGAAGTCACAACAGAAAAGTCACTGTCATCAATACAGTGATGGTGGAGATGACAGTGCTAGACTCAGTGGCAGTGGCAGTGAAGACATCACAATACTCATGGCTAAGATACCACCTTCCAATCCTTCCATCTTGGACTGGGTTTTAAAAAGATGAGTGCGTGGTGTTGCACGCCTTTAATCCCAGCACTTGGGAGGCAGAGGCAGGTGGATTTATGAGTTCGAGGCCAGCCTGGTCTACAAAGTGAGTTCCAGGACAGCCAGGGCTGTACAGAGAAACCCTGTCTCAAAAAACCAAAAAAAAAAAAAAAAAAAAGATGAGTGAGGGGTTCACATCACTGAATGTGATACCAAGGCTGGAATGTTCTTGGTACCACTAGAATGTAGACATCACCTAAGGTTCATGTGCATCACCTTATCTAACTCTCGATGGAATCCTTGGAGGTCATCAGTACTGTCTTTCTTTTGTGAGTAGAGACAAGGAAGCTAAGCACATTGAGGAATGTTTTCGGTGACACACAACAGAGGCTTCCATCTCATTCTCTCCAGCACTGGGACTGCTGCTGGATAATTCCCTGATGAGAGGCAGATTCTTCAACTCAAGTCTGTGTCAAAGACCTTATATCTGACCACTTCAGGGACCTGCCCTTGAATTTCTGATTACTTTGAGGGTAAATATCAGACAAATGCTGTGTAGAGGGATCAAGCCATGGGGGAAGGGAGGACTCATCTTGATACATACCTGGGTGACTATTGAAGTCTTTCCTTCTGAGGCATCTTTGGGCTTTAAAAAAAAAAGTTGCTATTTTTAGGTGTGGGCATTATTGTCTGCATGTTATCTCTGTGTACCACATGCATGCCTGGAGCTTATGGAGTCCCGAAGCAGGTAAACTTTCCCCTGGAATTGGAGTTACAGATGACTGTGAGCCTCCATGTGGGTTCTGGGACTCAAACACAGATGCCCTGAAAGAGCAGACATTGCTTGTAACCTCTGAGATATCTCTTTATCTTCTGCGGCTGGGTCTTAAAAGATAGGTAGGGGTTTAACATCAGGCAACATAGAGGGATGAGGTCTAGCTGGAAAGAGCAGCTTGGAGAATGCAAAGAGAATACAAATGGTCTTGGTATCACTGGAGAACAGGGGAGTGGTGTGGGAGAGAGGCTCTTGGTGGGAGCCTCAGATTTGAGAGAAGAGTCACTTAGGGTCTCCCCAAGTTCAGTTCTATTGCAGCATGAGGATACAGAGGCCGTGTGGAACTAGCGTCACTTCAACAGCCCAAGAGATGTCTTTTAGGCTAACAGAATAAAAGGGTGTGCTTTCTGCTTTGATATTTGGAGCATCCGGAGTCATGTTTGTTCAGGGAACCTGGACTTGCTCACAAGTCATAAACTGGGCTCTGCAGCTGGTCCCATGCCTAGCTTTTCCTTGCTGTGAGACTTTGGCAGTGGAAGTTAACTTCTCTGAGCCTCAGACAACTCCCCCCCACACACACACACACACATGGAATTGTCAGAAATCTCAAATCGGGACCTGTGGAGATGGAGTACCAGGCCAATGAGAGATGCTGCCTCAAAATAATATTGAAGGAATCTGGAATAGCTTAGTGTGTTTCAGCATTGAGAACAGCTCCTGGCACCCAGAAAACTCCAGTAAACAGTGAGCTGTTGATCATGATTCAATTACAGATTGGCTGCAGGACTTTCCCGTCTGAGCTTCAAGATCCACAAATGTTGAATAAAAGCTGCCGTCCCTTCCAGGAGAAGATATTGCTTTTGAAAATGGCTTCTTTGGTAAAGATATTTAAGAAATAACAGATTTCTGTTACCAAAAAAGTGAACAATGAAACTAAATTGGAGGTACTTGAGAATTCTGCCTACTTGGTTCCTTCCTGGGACCAATGACACTGTCTCAAGTGGGTTGACCTCATCCTTGGACCGCTTCCGTGGTGCCAGTAGAGATAACTGGCATTTTCTAATTGGTCAACTTAAACAGCCCTTTATGTTCAGTGTTCACATCGTCTTGGCTTTTTGTCTATGTGAGAGTCTTTTTTAAGCATCCCTGGGCCTACCTCGCTCAAGTGTTTTGATCATTCCCTGTTTTTGCAGTACTAAGTCTGTTGTTGAGGGGGTGGACAGCTAGCAACTCATTGCCTGCTACCTGTCCATGCCCCAGCTGCCCTGTGCCCTCGGTCACTATCTGCTGTGTTGCTGAGGATATTCCCCTTGTGTTTCTTCCTGAAGCCGATTTTTACCACTAAAAACCCACCTCCCATGAGATATAAGCTCGATCAGTGTGTCTAATCCATCTCACGGATATTTAGCTCATTAAACAGCAATAGATTCACACAGAAAAATGAAACTGTGCCCATCATTAGAGCTAAATATGTTTCCTTTCTTTGTTTTAGCTTTATCTTCGAAAGGGAAATGTGAATGGCTCTGCATAATGAGAGGCTCGCCGAAGGAAAGGGGGCAAGAAACGGAAAGCAACGAGGCAAAGAGATAAAAGGAGACTGGTTCCAGCAATATCCCTCCTTGCAGGAAGTGAGCCCCACTGAATCCATATTTCTACATAATAAGCTGTTTGGTGGAGGCTTGAGTGTCTCTTTATCAGCACAAGAAAAGTCACGAGCTGACTGTGCCCCTGGAAGAAGGTCCCTGTGCCTGCCAGTCACAGAGGCAACTTATCACCACCTGGGTCCTCCCAGCTGGTGTCCTTTGCCCTTTTAGCTTAAGCTGAGGCTACCATATGATCTGGTTGCTGGGAAATAACTTTTTTTTTGGTAAATGGCTCTCTTCTTTAGAGAGATAAATATGTTAGGTGGTACCAAGCATGTGTAGTCCTTGGCTTAGTTAGATTCTTCAAGACCCAACAAATCTTCTGGGGGTTATAAAATGGTTAAACTAAATCTCAGACTAGGCTGGGGAGAGAGCTCAGTGGATAAAGTGCTTGTCATGCAACCATAAGGCTTGTAATCTGGATCCTCAGAACTCCTTTCAGAGTCAGGCTAATGTAGCCACAGCTTGGAATCCCAGCCCTCAGAGGCACAGAATCTCCAGGGAAAGATGGCTAGCTAGACAGGCTGGAATCAGCAGGCCCCAGAATCAGTAAGAGATCCTGTCTCGGTAGATAAAGGGGGAGTTACGGAGAAAGACATTCAAACTCAACTTGGGACCTCTTCACATATGCATGTATACGAGCACATGAGCCCACATCTGTGAACATGCACATACACACATGCAACACACACAAATAAACATGCAATAAATAAATAATTCCAGGCTTTTCACCATATTTCATGATTTCACTCACATATGTGTGTTTGAGAGTTTACTAAATCTCAAACCGTAGTCTTCTTTTCCTTGATATC
This sequence comes from Mus minutoides, assembly GCA_902729485.2. Taxonomy (NCBI): domain Eukaryota; kingdom Metazoa; phylum Chordata; class Mammalia; order Rodentia; family Muridae; genus Mus; species Mus minutoides. The sequence continues at coordinate 450,300 of LR749948.1, forward strand.
TTAGTTCAGTTTGTTTTTTTTTTTTTTTTTCTGTGAAAAGATGTTAGAATCAAGGCAAGTCTTATAAAGGAAAACATCTAAATTGGGGCTGGCTTATAGTTTCAGAGGTTTAGTACATTATCATTATAGGTTGTATGGCAGCATCCAGGCAGAAATGGTGCTGGAGAAGGAGCTGAGAGTTATGCATCTTGATGTGAAAGTAGCAGAAGCAGAAGGAGATTGTGTTGTACCACACTGAGCATAGCTTGAACATACGTGACCTCAAAGTTGTCCTCTAGTGACATACTTCCTCCAATAAAGCCACACCTCCTAATGCTGCCATTTTCTAGGCCAAGCAAACATTCATTCATCTATGAGGGGTATACCTATTCAAATCACCACACTTGCCGACCACACATCTGTTTCCTTCCTTATTCTGTCCTCAATGCTCAGATTTGATTCAAGGACTCACCTCTTCCTAGAAGCTGCCTTGGGTAATTAGCCAGTCTTAACTCTGTGGATGGGCTGAGCTGGAATATCTGACCAGTATGTCCTATCACTGAGTATGAGACAATGATATAAGAACTGTGCATTGGGGTTGGGGGTGATGGACCATTTGGATCATGGTGGAAGGAAAGCCCTCTTTCTTGTCTAGGATCATGTGCTATGAGGCCAGGAGGTGTAGTTGCTGATGTCCTCTTGAACCATTGTGAGGAGTGGTATTGACATTCAAAGGAGGTCAGAAAGCAGTGAGGTTTTAGGCTTGGATCCAGTGTTAACTACTTTGCTCATTGCTGAGGCAAAATACCCTGACACAAACAATATAAGGAACGATGGTTCATTGGGCTCATAGTTTGAGAGTGCAGTCCATTGTCATGGGGGAGCTATGGTGATGGGAGCATCAGAAAGCTGGTCACATTGCAGCTGTATGAGAGACAGAGATTGGTAGATGATAGAGGTATAGATGTAAAGCTAGAGCTAGAGCTAGCTAGAGGTAGAGATAGAGAGATAGATAAAGATAAAACCCCAGTCAGTAGCGTAGAGTCTCCCATGCTCAAAATGGGTTCTTCTTCCTCAATTCAGCCTTTCTGGAAACATTCTCATAGATACACCCGCAGAATATGTTTCTATGGTGATTCTACATCTCATCAAGTTGACAATGACAATGAACCACCATAGGTCCCAATAGCAGTCTCACTCTCTAGGAAAAGACACAGGTGAACAGAACTCCTTCTGGATTTTACAGTGGTGTAAGCCAATTCAGTGGTTTCCCTCTAAATTGCAAAGAGTCATTTTGGAATAGATAATCCTATTGGGCACAGAAGTGTGAAAGCCAAAGCCAAGGGGCCATTTCATCTGCTCTCAGTGAGCTCTGTTTCTTTCTGCTCCACAATGACAGATTCTATGAGAACCAATGTTTACAGAGGAAATGTGCCAGACATTCACTTATGCTTTCTGGCTTGTCGATGCTCTCACATAACCCAGTGAAGTGCACACTGTCCTTTAGTTCTTTGGGGAAATATGGGGAAGCAGAGGTATGTAGAGATGATTCTCCCAAGGTCAGGGCACAGTCAGTGGCTGAGCCTGGGTTTAATCTGACACCAGTATCCTCATGTCTCCTAAATTCTAGTGTCCAATCACTGTAATTGCAGAAACAAAGCTTGTAACTGTTCCCACAGGAAACGATCAACCATCTAGCAAATTTCATGGCCTAGAGGCATTCTCAGCCATTCTCAATCCCATCTTCCTAATAGACAGTTTCTTTCTTAAATCATCTCGAATCCTCCTCTAAGTCTGGCACTTTGGTGTCTAAGGCACATCTCCATAGCACTATATTAAGTTGTAACCAACCACGTCCACCTTCTGCTCAGCACCTGTTATTCCAGAATAGTCCCAAATGTGAGGTTCACAGCCAGAAGAAGCACTCAGTGGTTATATTAGACCAGATTGGACTGGGGACGAGATTTCCTGGAAATAAACCCTTAAACATTCCCACGGATCTTGATACAAATTCCCAAATCTTGTCCGACTACAAGTGTACCAGTTCTATGTAGTTCTAGGGTCAGGAGTTAGGAAACGTTCTTAACAGAATTTCTCTACTCATGCCAAAGCCTATCCTCCAGGCACAATTTGAGCCACAGAAATGACCCCTTTTCCCAACTCCCAAGTCCCGTGTTCAGTCAGTCTTCCCATACTTTGATATACATAGTACACTTCCCTTTTTTCTTGACAACCCAAGCTCTCCTTACTCTCACCTGCCACTTCCTATGACAATGAGGAAAAGATTTGAGATGGCTGCTGACTGGCACAATCAGGGTCACTCCAAGAGAAATGCGGACAGGCACATGTTGACAAGTGGCGGACAAGCTGTCCGTAACATCAAAAGTGATGACTACCACCTAGGCTTTCCGTCCTGTGGAAGCTATCACTCAACTGTTCGACACAATAAAGGAATGTCTTTTTTTCTGCTAGTGCATACACCAGGCATCCTATGTATACATTTTGCATCAACCAGCAATCATCTTAGGCATATGAATAAACACACACACATGACTATACATTAGAAGAGTTACTATCACAAACCACACCAGAAACTCTTCAGATATCCAACTCTTTCTGAATGACATATCAATCCAGCCTTTGTTATGGACCAGGTTGAGACACTCCATCTAGCATTTAAGGATCCAAAGATAAAGATATGTGTTTGATGCCCTTGGAGTTCATACTTTAGTGGAAGAGAGACAAATAAATAGAATATTTTTGTGCATTCAGGTAAGCTTCACAGAGTTAATCATGAGTGTCATAGGAACACAGAAGAGAGGACACACTTAGAAGCCCAATAAAAGGCTTTTTTAAAGCAGAGGTGACTCCAGGGATCAACTGCTGCAAATCACAGTGCCAGAGCCTCTAAGTTGCTTCCCATTTTCTGAGCTCTCTTTCTTCCCTGTAAATAAAGTCAACCAGGTTTTAGATTCACACACTGGTCAAAGACTCACGTTCTATCTTGGTGTAGATGGCAAGCTAAATTCTAGTTGATGTAGGATACTAATAACAAAGTTGTACACAGTGTAATCATGGCATCCTTGCTAAAGTTGCCTTGCGTCTACTCCCTCTTCCCTGCTCCCAATTGGGTGGGGATGAAGAGAAAACAAGGGTGTCCTAGCTCAGATAGTGTGGATCAGAGCCAATGCATCCTGCTTACCCTTTTGCCAGTTTGGTACAAGCTGGGGTCATCCCAGGGAGGGAATCTCAACTGAGAGAAGGCCTCTATCATGTTGGCCTCTAGTCAAGCCTGTAGAGTAATTTTTTCATCAATGAGCAGCTCGCTTTGGGAACCTCACTACTGCTGCAAAGGTGGTTCCAGTCTGTCTAAAATGCGAGCTTAGCATCTAGAGGGAACAAGATAGTAAGCAGTGTCTCTCCATGGCCTCAGTTCCTGCATCCAGGTTCCTATCCTGCCTTCCTTTCATGATGGACTGCACGGTGTACGCTGAAACAAAGCCTTTCCTCTCCGAGATTTTTTTTGGCCAAAGTGTTCATCACAATGATAAACAAAATGGGGCACAGGACTTGACAAAACTGTGAATCAAAGGGAAGACCTGGGATGCTTGGGTAATGCTGTGGGGTGGGACTGCCCACCTGGCTACACTACTACAGTCCAGTGTAGATGCCCTTTTCCTGTCTGCCTTTACACAAGAACAGACACATTCCAGCTCATTTCTTGTGAGGTGGTATTTTCATGCTCTCTCTCTCTCTCTCTCTCTCTCTCTCTCTCTCTCTCTCTCTCTCACTCACTCATTTACACTTGAGTCTACCTGGAAAAGGAGCCCACCACAGAGCAAAGTAATGATTGTACCAATGACTGATTAGGTGACCCAGTAAGTTTCAAACAGGTGTCTGAGCGAGGGCTCAGTTACAAGGAGCAATGATAACTCAAAAGTATCTGTATCAAGAAAGCCCACCCAGCTTGGGGAGTAGGTGCTGGTGGCTCCTAAAACTTCAGCCCTGGGAGCTCTGTAAGAAGGTTCTAGCTAACTCTGAGATCCAGACATCTTTCTGCAATTCGGCTGCTCTGAGTCTGTACCTCCAGGTATTCTTTACAACTCCCTTTAATACTGTTAGTAAGGGCCCTCAAGAGTCTTCCAAGTTTCTCTTCTTCCTGGACATGGGACCGTCTGCTTACCCCATGTTTGTCATCAAGGCTGGTGAGCCTCATTTATCTCCGTGGGCAAATGCTTCAGTTTGGAGGGAACATACCATACAGCTCTGTATATAAAAAATTGGATACTGAGATGACCCTTATCTTCAGTGAGCATGATCTCTGGGTATTTGGTGGTTACCTTTGGACTCTGGTGAGAGCTTTGGACTGTATTGAACATTACTGTCATGTGTGAACCCCTTCCTGGTCCTTCTATCAGAGTAGAGACTCTGATGACTCCTTGGACATGGGGTGGTTTTGACATAGGACAGATGACCCACAGAGCGTTGGCTTCCTCAGCCCATGTGTTGGGTCACACCTCCCTTGGCTCACTTCCTCCCATCCTCTTCTCGTTGGCCCTACTGCTTCTCCCACAATGTCTTATATCATTTCTGTTCTCCAATTTAAAGATGCCTTCCAGTTTTTGGTTCTGGTGTTTCTCCAAGGCTGTGTTCTGTTGACTCTTTTTGTACTGAAACCCTAGATTCTGGAGTTTTTTTTCCTAATTGAATCTGCAAGTTAGTTCATATCCATGCCCCTGTCATTGGGCCCAGTCATTGCTTTGGGCTCTCTCGCTTCAGTATCTACCCACCTGTTCCAGTTCTAACTCACTGACCTATTGCCTTCAACCCCCTGGAGGTGCTTTGGGGACAGCTGTAGAGTCAGAGCTGTGTACCTGCCAGAGTATATCACGAGCCTCCTTTCCTCAGCTGCTGGATCATTCTCAGCGGCTCCTTCCAAGTCACGTGACCAAGACCAAATCCAAAACTCCTTTTTGGATGAAATATTATCAAAGGAAAAAATGCCAAGGACAAAGAGAAATCTTTCCTCTTCTCCAATATTTCTCACATGTCTGTCGCCAGAGAACGAATGACAAGAAGGTATTGGCTTTCTCACCCCAGAATCTACGTAGGCACGGTAACAGGGAAGGCTGACTTAATATCCTTAGGGGATATTTCATTCGATAAGACCTGCTCTGGCCTTTATGAAATAAAAGGATAAAAGAAAGAGAACCCCACAGAATCCTTTGAAGATCCTCCGAAGACCAAAGGTACATTCTTAGACACTTGCTTTCCTAGGACCTTTGTCCAAAAGCCCATCTGTCCGGGAGCTGCAGCCCACCATCTCTGTGACCTTCAGCCCTGATGCATGTCTCTGCAATCCAATTACCCACATTGTACAGGCACAGCTTGAGCGTGTGTCTCTGTCTCCCAGAGGGTGAGATACTATCTTTACAGTGCTTGACACATAGGAAGAGCTTTTGGGGGAGTTTGTAAGATGCATGAATCATCTGAAAGCATGGGTGACCTACCCACCTGTCATAGACCTTTCTAAGATGCATGTGACTCTCATGTGCCCACACGCTGCCGGTCTCAATCTGGGCACTTGCAGCCTTCGGTTCTTCAGCTCTGCTTGTCACTCTCTAGTCCTTGCCTGCTGTCCTGTCACTTGTTGCTGCTGCTTCTCACCGTCTCTGTTGTTCTGACTTGGAAGCCTGCTTTCCGTGTAGAAAGACAAGGCTTCCCTCTCTGTAGCCTTTGGTTCGTGAAAGGTCTTCTGACTCGACTTTCTCAGTGGCTCCTGGTATTTTCTGTGAGATGCTGTCTCCGACTATAATACAGGGAGCCTCTCACCAGCCCCTGGATTTGAATTTTAAGTGGCAGTTAAAACTAATTGGAGGCAGGGGCTGCTTATTACTGATGTAGCATGAGGTCATCAGGAAGGGCAATTTCTGTTAAAAGACACCCATGCTGGATTCCAGACTACAAGATGACTAGCTGGGTTTGCTCACTCTATGCCTTTCCTTCCTGCCTCCTCCCACCTCCCTCCTCTCTTCCTCCTTCCCTCTCTCTCTCCTTTCCCCTCCCCTCCCTCCTTCCCCACTTACCCTCTCTCATCCCTTCTTTCCTCCCTCCTTCCCTTCCTTCTCTCCTCCCCTCTTGCCTCTTTCTCTCTCCTCCCTCTCTCTCTCCTTTCCTCTCCTCCCTCTCTCTTCCCTTTCTATTCCCTCCCTTCTCTGCTTCCTTCCTTTGTTAAATGTTTTTATACCATTAGTGGGCAAGTGCCTGGAACTTAACTCCCCAACTAGAAAAAATTACTTGGAACTGGAATCTCAGACACCTAAATCTTCATCCCCTAAGCATTTGGAGAGAGTGCTGGAAGACCCTTTATTCATTGATTGCCTTGATTCAGGATTTTGCACAATTCTCAAGTCATGACAAGGCTTACACACACACACACACACACACACACACACACACACACACCACTTTGGAAGAAAGTTCTCCCTTTAAATGTTTTGTTTGCTTTCAAGTCCATTTGAATTGGGAGATACAATGGAATTCCATTAAAATAATGTCTATGGCTTGGGGACACCGGGACAAAAGATAGGAAATTACCCAATTCTTTATGCTCGGCTTGGAGCTTAGAGCTTCATAAGGAACGGACAGATCTTGGATAAGTGAAAGAATCAGGCAGTTGAGAAAACACCTGAGCCATTTTTTATGATGGTGTCCAGTCTCCTGGCTGTTTTGATTAGGAGCACCAGGAACTGTTAGAGCAACAATACAGCAGTCAGCTTCCAGCGCTTCCTCTAAATACTGAATTTTCTAATTATTCAAGAGAAAGATTGTCCTGATTTTTGATAGTACATTCTGAAGTCTCTTCAGGGAAGGTCACCAAATGAAGAAATGTGGGATCTGCCAGAGTGGATAAATGAATTTATAAATTCCAGAGTTAGAAAGATCTGCCCCCATTCCCTTGAAATTTGATATCTCAGAAACTCAGAGAGGGAAAAAAAAAACCGAACACAAGTCATACAGAAAATGTTTGGTTCTTGCTTCTCTTTATCTCCAACTTATGTGGGTTGGGTGAATGGTTCTACATTAGACTATTCTTAACTGCTGTTAGATTCAAGTGCTAAAGAGCAGAGGGGCAGACCTGGGAAAGTACCTTGGCCTAAGAAAACAATCAAGGCTAAAGTCACAGAAACTGTAGTCAGGTTTAATGTAAGATCTTGATGATCAAGATACTGGGGTCCTGAAATGAGAAACATCTATCAGCCATGGACTGTGCTCACGAACTGGATTGTATTTTTGACAGAATGTTAAAAGTAGAGTAAATTTCTAGAAAATCATCAATGAGGCAAGGCAAAGAGTAGATAACATAAATTTACCTTCTGAGAAATTGTTAAAGGCGAGATTGTGAACCATCTTTGAGGTTTAATATCCTTAAAGGGTTGGTACATGGGAGACCCAGGCAGCTCTCTCCAGTTAGCCCGCATCCCTCCAGGCTCATCAAGTAGCTATCCCTTCTTTGATGTCTCAAGAGTCCATTGAAACATTTTTAGGGATCAAGAGGCTGTCCAGAGAGAGGCAGCAGAAATCAATACGTGCTCCGTTCCTTCCCAGGCTAAATGAACAAACCCACAAACAACACACAGATGTAGTGCGGGATGATGGCGGTGGTTGACACAGCAGACTCCATGTTCTCCCACCACTTGGCACTTCAGTTTGCAAAACAACTAATTTCCCCCAGAAAGAGGATCAAGGTGGATTAGTCTTCCAGGTGAAACAAAACGAGCTCCTTTATGCATAAAATACCTTGCTTTTGTTCTGATTTTCAAACTCATTAACTGTATTATATATTTCTACAACAAGCTTTATTAACAGAATCATTGATTGTCTTGCTGCTTCAGAACAATTGTTAAATATAGCTATTCTATGCTATTATTATAACCATAATGTTAACATGGTAATCTGTTTTAATCCTCACAAATATTTTGTAAAATAAGTTGTATATGTGTATACATATATGTGTCTGTATATATTTCTCATATTAAACAGATACAGAAGGTGAGGAGTTTTAAAAGTGGAACATTCTTTTCGGTGTGGGTATGGTCATAGATTTACATGTGTGTGGGGGTATAGGTATGCATGCTGATGTATATATACATGCATGTGCATGAATGAGGAGGCCACCAGAGGACAACTTTGGATATCATACTTAAGGAACTCTCAAACTTGATTTTTGAGAGGATCACTCACTCGTCTGGAACTCACTGCAAAGGCTAGGTCGTCTGGTCATCAAGTCTCAGGGCTTCATCTATCATTTACTTTCTGCTTGCCCCATTCTGTCTGTTGGTCTGTCTGTTTATCTATCTATCTATCTATCTATCTATCTATCTATCTATCTATCTATCTATCACCTATCATCTATCTATTTTTTTTTCAAGATAGATGCAGAGAGTGAGGAGTTTTAAAAGTGCAACATTATTTTGTGCGTGAGGGTATAGGTATAGATTTGAATGCTCATGTGGGGATAGGTATGTGTGCCTTGGCAATCCTGAAGCTGACAGAGATCCACCTGCCTCTGCCTCCCAAGTGCTGGGATAAAAGGCATGCATCACCAGTGCCTGTTGTTTCCCAAAGTTTTTACATAGATTCTGAGGATTCCATGTGCTTGCGAGGCAAAGTACCTTACTGACCGAGCCATTTTCTTAGCCCAAACTTTAACTCACTTTTTTTCTGGTTTTGTTTTTGAGATAAGAGTCTCATTATGTGAGACTTCAGGTGGCTTGGAACTCGAAATCCCCCTGTCTTAGCTTCCTGAATGTTGGGAGAATAAGCATATAGAGTTGTCTTTCAACTGTTTTCTGATTGCAAATCCTCAAGTGGCACTTGACTTCTTGTGGTGTGTCTATCAGTAAGTGAGAGAACCTTCTAGAAATGTGGGCTCTGAAAATGTTAAAAGGATGTGTTGGGCTGACATATGGCAGGATAAGGGAAGGAGACTAGGAGAGGTCAGGAAAAAAGCCTGCACCCCAACAGTAAGTCTCAGTGTCCAAGGGGGTCTGAGAACTTGGCAGAGTGCCTCTTGTCATTGCTAGGACAAGAATGTCTGAAGAGTGGGCATAGGCAGGTAGAATGGCTTTCTCGGTGAAGACAGATACCTTGCAAATACACAGGGTATGAGAGCTAGACTCCACGAAAAGAACAGAGACCAACCCCCAATGGCATAGACTGGTGTGGACAGAGTGATGTTGGATTCCAGACCAGGTGAGCTGTGGTTCAAGGTAGGGAACCAGACCAATCAAAGGGTAAGCCCCATTTGGACCTGGAGCAATTGTCAGGGATTCTCCCTTAGCCTTTTATCCCTGATGCTCCTTAGTTCACTTGCACCTTAAAATAAATGGGGTTCATCCCATGCCCACCTTCTGAACTCCCATTGACCCCAGAGCATCAAGAAGAGAAACACAGGGACTGACAGGAGTTGAAGCAGAAGCATGCACCATCCCTCATTGGCTTGTCTGGAGGCAGCAGAGCAATCAGAAGGCAGGGGCATTGTCTGCAGGTGGCATGGTATGGAGTCATGGTTGTGGACTCTAGAGTTTAAATGAGTCTTGTACTCCAACTTAGTGAAGTTCATACTATCTCTGGACATCTTGGTGAGAGTTATAGCTGCTATGCAAGAGGAGGTGAAGGATCTGATGTGATGTTTTATTTAAAAGCATACGAAGAAGCTTGTATTTTCATCCCTAGAGAGGAAAAAAAAATGGGCAGTTAAACATGGTTTGTTTAAGAACAGAGAGTGGTAAGTTTGGACTTCTCAATACTTTTAAAGTAGGAGCTCATGAAGATAGTGGGTACCTGGGCTGGGCACCACGCTGAGTACTCTAGGGAAACAGATATGATTAAAATCTTGGGCTTTGGAGGCCAAGGTAGGTAGCTGAGGTTTACTGAGAGAATCAAAAGTGTGACAAGTTTTAAGGCAAAACACATTAACGCAGAGCCACCACAGGGGCTCAGAGCCAGGGAAAGGCAGAGAAGGGACTCATAGGGCAGCTGGTATCTGAACTGGGTAGTGTAAAATCATAATTGAGAATAATAGCAGCTCCTGGCCAGGAAACCATCAACTGGATGTTTGCATCGCAAACCAGTAGATATGGCTCCAGAGGACTGAGTCTAAATGATAGCCCATTTGGCTGAAACACCACAGAGATATTTGGACGATTTGCTGATGACCAGAGCTTCAAGGGAACTGGCAAAGTCTTCACAGTGACCCCGTTCCCTGGTTTATTCTGTTGAGCAGCTGTGCTGAGGAATCAGTACACTCAAACCTCTCTCAAGCTTTAGTGTAGGCTCTGCTTAAATGTCGATTCCTGAGGGAGACTTGAGAGTTTGTGTTTCTAACATGCCCCTACAAGAATGCTGCAGCTGCTGTGGCTTCAATAGTAGTAGCAGCACCAAAGTGACTGCCACCTCACTCTTTGGGATAGTGGGATGTACAGTTAAGAGGTGTCTTTAATTAGAAAATGCTTTTGGAGACTAGAGAGATGGGAAAATGGTTTTGAGTTTGGAGAGATAGCTGTTGGCCAAGTGCTTGCCTTCCAACATGGAGACCTGAGCTTGATCTGCAGAACCCAGCATTAAAAGGGTGGGGCTGGGTATGGTGGTGTGCACATGTAATCCCAGTCTTGGCAAGGTGGAGACAGGAGGTTCCCTGGAGCTTGCTGGTCGGCTAGCCTAATCTAATTGGTGAGCCCAGATCCCAATGAGAGGCCCTGTCTCAAAAATAGGGATAGACAACTCTACGGGAAATACAACTGATGTTGACCTCCAGTGTCCAAGTACATGGCACATATATGTATGTGATGTACACACACACATACACACACACACACACACACACACACACACACACACACACACACACACACAGAGAGAGAGAGAGAGAGAGAGAGAGAGAGAAACTTTTAAAACAAATGAGAATGCTTTTCTATTCTTAACCATGAAGAATTCAGATATACCCAGCCATCTTGAAACTACCTGCCTGTTCAGGTAAAGCAGCTTGGGAAGGGAAGGGTTTATTAAATATTATGGGCTAGATTAATTCTATCATCGAGAGAAGCCCAGCCACGAACTTAAGGCAGGAACTCAAGGTGGAGACAGAAGCATAGACCGTAGAAGAATGTGGCCTATGTTTTTGTGACTCGCAGAAGAGTGTCACAGAACCCACCTGAGGTCACTGTACTTGTTCCCATTGAATTTAGGTTCCCACTGGTACCTGTGTCTTAGTTAAATTCCAGTTTCCACCTCTAGTGCATGCGCGTCTCTGAATCAGAGCATCCTGCCCCAGGCTCAGAGATTTCAAAGAAACATATTCTGGCTTTTTGTCTTTTGCACAGAGAGGTGGCATGGTCACCCCAGACTGTTGACTCAGTGCTTTGCATGGTTTCTCTGCCGTACTCACTCTGGAAAGGTTTGTGCAATGACTGTGGGTCACATTTGTCCTTGGACTGCTTCTGATAACCTTCATTTCTGAAGAAAGCATTGCCCTCAGGAGCGATGTGTGAATGTCTGTGTGAGGGAACCCTTCAAAACACCTTCATTTGGGGGGCAGCGGGGGTTAGAGAAATGTCTTGGATGGGGTAGTTGGACTGGCTGTTCGTTCCATCCTGAAATGTGGCCATTTGAACATTTTGTCTGTTGACAGAGGACACCCGCATTTCAGGATCTCAGCTTTCTGGCCTTATTGCAGCTTCTCAGAACTTTCTAACTCCTGCCTCTTCTCTCCCTTTGACCTTCACCTCACCAGCTCGCTTTTGGAGAAGCAACATTCATGAGCATTTCAATGAAATAGCACAGTCATTGTAAAAAATTTTCTCATTTGTTCCCCCTCCAAATCAAGTCTTTTGTACTAAGAAAAGCCTTGGATGAGATGCTGCAAATGAAGTGATAAATTGGATTTGATCCTCTATCCTCAGACCGCTTCCTGGGCCACTGGCAGAAGATGCACGCAGCCATCCCACCCTCTCTTCTGAGAGAGTTGCCTCCATAAGACTGGCCTGCGGAGCTGTCTGTGGGGCATTCTCTTGAGTAATGATTGATGCGGGAGGTTGCAGAGTCAGTGCTACCCATAAGTAGGCAGTCCTAGGCTCTATAAGAAAGAAAGTTGAGCAAGCCATGGGGAGAAGAAAAATACAAACAAAAACATAGGCCACATTCTTCTGCGGTCTATGCTTCCGTCTCCACCTTGAGTTCCTGCCTTAAGTTTGTGGCTGGGCTTCTCTCGATGATAGAATTAATCTAACCCATAATATTTAATAAACCCTTCCCTTCCCAAGCTGCTTTCAGTCTGGTTGTGTTGGCAACTGACAAGACATTTTATATTTGATAAGACAGAGAGATGATAAGCATGGTTCATCTGAACTCACAGAGATGGAAGCAGCAATCACAGGGCCTGCCTGGGTCTGCACAGGGCCCTCCGCCTATATACTATAGCCTTCGGTTAGGACTTTTATGGGATTCCGGAACGTGCAGACCAGTGGATCTCTGATTCTTGCGCATCTCTTGGGGCTCCTTTATTTCAGTGTGAGCTTGTTTTGTCCAACTGTGATATGATGGTTTTCATTTTCTCTCATTATATTTTATTTTGCTATGTTGTGTTGCTAGCTCCTAGAAGCTTGTTCTTTTCTAATGAGAGACAGAAAGGGAGTGGGTCTGGAGGGGAGAGAAGTAGGGAGGAGCTGGGAAGAGTGGAGAGAAGGGAAACAGAATTCAGATTATATTGTATAAGAAAATAATCTGTGTTTAATAAAAGGGGGGTGGGCAGTAGATGGGGGAGTTGAACTGGGAGCTTGGAATCTCGTATTCTGATTCTTAATCCTGGCTTCTAACCATGGCTTTACAGCTGGGTAACACTGGCTTCCTGTAGAAAACTTTTTTGAGGTCAGTTTTCTCAACTGTGAAATGGGACTGCTAAGCACGTCCCTGAAGGGTCATAGCATGAAGATGACATGGGCCAGCTGGGAACTCCATCGCTGGCTACGGGCATGCAGTAATCAGTAAGTACTTTCATGCTACCTACTTACGCTGGCTCCTGCTGGCTTTCATCGGATCATAGGAAAAAAAAAAGAAACTAATTTCTTGAGCAGGAAAAATGTGGTTCCAGCAGGGAGACCCTGGGGCACGGACTGGCATGAGAGACTGTGGAGTAATATCCCTGTGTTTGGATCTTTCTCAGGCCAGGATGCTGGCTTCAGGGGTTTTCATCCCAGGACTAAATCCACCTAATCTGTTTGAAAGGCACCAGGTGAATAAACATCTCCTCCGCTCAGCCCAATAAAATAACACTGGTGGCATTTACGATGGAGATGTCAGGGACAGAATGGATGGAGATCGGAAGCCGGGTACTCCACCCCTCACATAGTACAGACAAGGCATTCTCTGAGCCCAGACACGCTAACTGCTGGAGTAGGGACCATCAGGGGTTGCAGCAGGCAGGAACCAGGAGGGCCTCCAGATATTTAATGAAGGACACATAGGTTGATATGGGATGTAGCTCAGATCTGCCTATGTCAGGAAGACATGAAATAAAAACCATGTGTACCCTACGTTTGACATATGTTTGTTATAAGTTGTAGACCATCCTGGCTCATCTGGTTTCTACCTGTACAGTGAGCACTTTGTGGTGTTTGAGATATAGCATAAAGAAAGTAAGCAAGCATTCTGGCCCTGTGTTCGCAGAGCATCTAATGTTGTAGAAATATTTCTAGAATCGTTCCTTCTTCCTGGTATAGCTTTCCTTTCTCTAAGTATTTTTTTCAGGATAACTTTTTGTTTTGTTCTGGAAACCCAAGACCCATATATGCCCCTGTGCCAGACTCAAGAAGCTACCCATTTTTTCCATTCACACATCCCTCTTATTAGTTATGTCTTCGTCATCCCTGGATGGACCACAGCCTCAGACAGCTACCTGGAGTGAGAGACTAATCAGTCTTTTGTCCCGTCCTGGGGTCTGTCAGAGGCTCTGGGAGACAGTGTCAGTGGACCCCAGCGAGTATCTGAGGGACATGTAGCTTGAGGGGCTTCAAGATGGTCTTTTCTACAGAGGCTATTTACAACAAAACAGACAGAGCCGAGCCGGCATTAGCCCTGTTGTCCTTGTGCCCAGGGCCAAAGAAAGGTGAGCTACAGAAAATGCATCTGCAGAGCCTAGATTTCCAGCAAATACGCAGACAGCTAATTTTAATGAATTGTGACTCGAGTACTGTCAGTGATAGGAGCAGAGTGCACCTAGAACTTAGGTGAGGAGAGATCCCTTTGGCCCTCCATTCTCAGACATACCACTGACTTCCCTGCCTCTAGGGGGCGAAACTTTCCGCCCTCCCTGTCCTTTTCTCTCCTGCCAGTTCTTAAGAGTAGCCTTGAACCTGTCAATTTTCACCACTGAGACTCTCACTCTCCGTTCCTTTTTATCTGGATAACACTCAGCTTATCTTAAGAAGCAATAACCCACTTGAACATTAAGAAAAGCATGAAGAATAGAAGTCAGACTCCATGTACTCACACTTGATTTACGTATTTATTTCGTATTTGCTTCAAATCTTTAAAAAAAAAAGAAAGCACTGCAGATACAATAGGGACATCTGCTATACTCCTTCCTCTCTGTGTAACATTATTCTGGAGTTAATGAGTATTCTTACACCTCTGTGTCTTTACACTTTGGCCCAATAGCTTTGCTTTAAAATGCACATAATTACCATTAGACTAGGTATCCTTCTTTAGCTCGTTTATTACCCTCAGCATTATGTGAGTATTTTATTCATTTGTCTATTTTGGTTGGACTCAGTCTTGGAAAATCTTATTTGGCTTCTTTGTAATTATGAAGGTCAAGGAATGATACGTGGCCCACTTTATACATCGGAAGAGTAGCTTTCCCTGATATTCCATAGGACTAAATGTTACCATAACTACGGAGGCTCACTGTGACTTCTCACCTTTCGGGCGTAAGAGTACTTGACTGCTCATACCCCTATAATTGTATTGGTGGGGTGGTAACTTGATCAGAAAAAAAAAAAAAAAAAAACGGAGCTGGAATGGCTGCTGCTGCTCCAGTCTTTGTGCCTTTATTCTAGAGGCTCCTGTTTGTGTGATTTTTTTACTATTGAATGTTCTCCAGCAGTGTCCATAAACAACACTACTGATTCTGTGTGCCATAGGGGGAGGGGAAGTGAACAGGGGGTGGGGTGGGAGGCAGGGGAAGAGGCGTGTGCACATAAGAGGCCAAAACAGATATTCTGCTCTATCTCTACTTGCCTTATTCCTTTGAGACAGGGCCTCTCACTGACCCTGGAGCTATGCTGATGGTTTGTAAGCCTCAGCAAGCCTTCTAGATTCTGCCTTACCCAGGCCCAGTACTAGGATTAAAGATACAGCAGACAGCTTTTGACATGAGTTCTAGGATTCAACTCAGGTCTTCACTGTGGCACAGACAACGCTCTTACCTATTGGGATGTCTCTCTAGCCCT
Source organism: Mus minutoides (assembly GCA_902729485.2). Taxonomy (NCBI): domain Eukaryota; kingdom Metazoa; phylum Chordata; class Mammalia; order Rodentia; family Muridae; genus Mus; species Mus minutoides. The sequence goes on from LR749948.1 coordinate 465,788, forward strand.
CAACATTACCAATTTCCTTATAATTTTGAGCCATTTCCTGTGTCTAGTACCATTACACTATTTGTTAAATTTCTGTAGATATGCCCTCTCAAAGAGAGGAATGTTGGAAATCTGCAAAGGTTGTTATTCAGTCTTTGTTCACTATGTAAAGAAATGCAGGGATCCCTCAATAAACATCACCTAATCCTAGAGCAGCTTTGACTTCAGAACCTATAGTTGACATGCTTAGGTTCATGGCCCAGAACTCTCTGCTTGTTCTATAGGAGTTGTTAAATGAGAACCTGACTGGAGAGCCTAAGGCACAGGATACTGGGATGACAGCTCACAAGTCCTGAGAGGACGCCACCACCACAATAACCAAAATTATGCTTCTGAGTCCAACCTGTGCTAACATGTCTATTTCAATTATTTTACTCTCTAATTTTTGTCTCTGATTTATTTATTTATTTATTTGTTTATTTATTTATTCATTTATTCATTCACTTTACATCCTGATGGCTGACCCCCTTCCCAGTCCTCTCCACCCCTAGTCCCTCCCCAATCCTCCTCTCCCCCTTTCCTCTGAGAGGGTGGAGGCGCTGCAAGCCTGGACACATGCTCTCTCCCACTGAGGTCAGACCAAGCAACCCAGTTAGGGGAACGAGATCCACAGACAGGCAACAGCTTTAGGGATAGCTTCCTCTCCAGTTGTTGGGGGACGCATATGGTCCAGCCCAGGTATGCCTTTTGGTTGGTGGCTCAGTCTCTGAGAGCTCACTTTGCAGTCCAAGCTTGTGTTGAACCCATGAACTCAGCGATCCTCCTACTTCAGCTTCCTGAGCTGTTGAGGCTCTACTTGTCAAGTCTTACCCTGCTCACTGCATAATGATATCACATCTTACATATATATCCCCACCGAGGATCATTTTAAGTGCTCAGGCATCTGCTATTGCCGACGGTGCAGTGATAAAAAGTCCTTGAGCTCAAATAAAACACCTCTGCGAAGCCGTGTGTATAGTCTGGTTTATACATTGCAAAAAACGACACTTCAGCCGACGACGAACCACACAGATGACATTGATCCCATAAGGTAACAACAAAGAGGAAAGATTCCTATTGCCTAGTGACGTCGTCGCCATTGTAACGTCGTTATGGTTTCTGTTTTTTGACACCAAGTGCAAAATATGACCAACAAAAGCAAAAGGCTGTGGGGGAAAACTTCCAGGATAAAGAGATAAAGGAGGAGAATGTGTCTGCATGGTGCATATTGTAAGCGAAGTGTTACAAGAGCAGGGGCTTTGAAAATGAAGACTAGCGAGCTAAGAACGGTTACGGTAAGCGGAATCCATTTATTACTGAAGAAAGGAAAAGAACCCGAATACATTCAGCGCTGCCTAAGTACCGTGTTTACAAAGTCTACGTAGTGTGCCTGAGGGAGGGTGGGGAGGTGGGGGTGGGCAAGGCCTTTGTACTCTTTTACAGCTCACTCAGTGACTAAGCCAGGGGACCATCCTGGCCTGCTAACTCTGTCCTTGGGAAGTGCCCTATAAAGTGCACTTCTTAATTTTTACCTTTTATACCCTATTATTTTTCTGCAGCCTCTGTAAGTTGTGATACGGTAAAGGGCCCCAACACTTGCCCCCAGTGTTGCAGGTGCCTGGGATCCTAGTAGGCATAGTCACCTGCGCTGTAGCCTGGGGTCTCTAGGCAGGCTAGGTGTATAGCAGAATGTGCCATCTAGGTCTGTGCACATGCCACACAATGACAAATCACCCAGTGATGCTTCCCTCTGAATAGATCCCCCCTGGAAGCATGATACATGACTGTACTGAGAATTGCTAGGTCCCGTGGTGTGTGCTGTGTATTTATGTACATAAAACATTGCCAAATTGCTTTCCAAACCGATGTGTCCATTCACACCTCTCCTAGTAACAACTGAGTGTTTCTTTTGAAGCTTCATCTTTCAAAGTTTTAGCTCTCTGAATTTCAGGGCAATTCATATGTTTTGGGAGACTGGTATAGAGGAAAGAACCTGGAGCAAATAGGAGATGCCTCCATGCCTTGATATAGGATTCATACAAACCAGCTTCCTTCCTTTGACCCTTCTGCTTAAATTGTAGGTATAGAGCTAAAATGTCTCTCAAGTTCCTTCCAACCTTGACCTTCTACAGACTAGACATTAATGCCTGTGGTCACACCATCCTGAACATCACCGTCTGATCTAAAAGGTGGTAGACGTAAGAGGAAGGACTTCATTCATTCATTCATTCATTCATTCATGGCTCCTTCCTTCTTCCTGGCATGCCTCCGCTGAATACTAGACACAGGGTATGCAGACAAACATGACCAGGTGCTTGTCCTCAAGTTTATCACACCTGGATGGAAGAGACAGACCAGTATATGAAATAGTCCAGGCATCCTGAACGGTCAGGAAGTTTCCTAGTAGAAGCTAAACTGTGTCTTAGGAATGAGAACAGGCAGCCAGGACGAGCACATGGAGGCTCATTACAGCAGAGAAAGGCACAGAGGTGAGCCGTAGAGCAAGGCATCTAAAAGGTGTGAAGTAAGTCAAGACTGATGTTGTCTTCATGTGTGGCAGGGAGACCTGATAGTGGCATAGAGAGTCACTTTGTGATTTAAATTCTGAAGGTTTTTTCTCACTAATCAGACCCTTTGACCAGATGGATGTCTGTGGACCCAGGGATTACAAGGTAGCTTATTAGCAAATGAAAGTAGAGAGTCAGCAATACAAACAGGCTAGTGTGAACAATATCTCTTCCTTTGACAGACAATATCTGCGGAGTGCCGCCCTCGACCAGCAAGAAAGTCACGCCACCACTGGGATCTTCTCAGTCAGCTTTATTCTGGAGCATCTTGATCGTAGATTCCCATGACCCTGGACAGCAGCAGAGCTGCGGCTTTTATACTCTCCCAGGGAAGGGGGGGGGGGTGTTGTAGTGGATGCGGATTGGTGCACCAAGCTATACCTCATTTGCATGTGGCCCGTTCATTGGTGCCACAAGCCACACTCATTAGCATATTGCCCGTTCATTGGAGCCACAAGTCACACCTCATTAGCATATTGCCCGTTCAGGAGGGGCTATTGCTTGAAGAGGGCCTGAAGAGAGAGCTGTGCATGCACTCTAGGCTCTCCTCCCTGGCAGCCTGCTGGTCCCACGCCATCTTGTAATGGGGCAGAGTCGGAGGCCTTTCCCGGAGCCTGAGGCCTTTCCCGGAGCCGGACGGCCTTTCCTGGAGCCCGGGCGGCCTTGCCGGAGCTTGGGCGACGCCCTGCCGGTCCTAGCTCAGGCAGCGGCAGCGCCCTGCCGGTCCTAGCTCGGGCAGCAGTGCCCTGCCGGTCCTAGCGCCGGCAGCTTCCTACAAATATCAATGGAGGAGAGCTATTCTCAAGGGGGAGAGAGGCACTCTGGTCTGGGGTTCACGGACATTTCCCCACTCTGGGACTTTAAGAAATATATAGGGTGCCCAGCTGGGCACGGGCTGTATGGTAGGCATGAACTCACTGATTCCTTCCAGTGGTTTTCAACCCTTTCTAATGCCACAATCCTTTAATACAGATGAGGTTATAAATTATTTTTGTTGCTATTTTATGACTGCAATTTTGCTACTGTTATGATTTGTAATGTAAACACCTGATATATGGTGCCTTTGGATGGGTCATTTGAACAGCAAGAGGAATACGCAGGCTATTTGATATGCGACCCTCCACGGGCTGAGAACCACTACTAGACACAAGCTAGTCACATTTTCCTACGAGACCCAGAGGCCCATAGGGCTTAAAGTCATCTGGATCTGGAATTATAGATAGTTGTAAGCCAACTGATACAGGCGCTAGAAATCCTAGTTGGGTATTCTACAAGAACAGTATGCACCCTTAACCACTGAGTTAGCTCTCCAGTCCCCAGGCTCTGTTTTCATTCCTCTATGTCACTTGAGTACAGCATCACACTTATGCTAGAATTCTTGGATCTCGGCAGTAACACTAAGGCCTGTCCCACCTCTGAGGCAGAGGGTATTCAGTCACATCATTGCTGATTTGTGTCCCCACTGGGCAAGTCAGTGGTGACAGCTGTAACACACCCCAGGGAGTCAGAGAGTTGGCTGTCTTATCTGTTGTCTCTATCCCAACTCCAGACAAAGTCAAGTGAAATCTTCTGACAAGATCAGCTCTTTTGAAGGCTAGATTGACTCTGGATCTTTCCTGGGAAGCCATTTTTACAGGAGGCCAGAGAATCCCAAGACCCAGAAGAGTCTTTTGGGCACTTGAAAGTCTTAACACTTTTATTTCTCACAGGACAACAGGTGCAGAGAGACAGCAAGGATGCCCTGAGTTCACGGTGCGTTGGTGACTATAGTGCTGGTGAGTGGGTTAGAGTAAGACTTACGTTCCCACCTGTGTCCGTAACTGTCTCTGCTCAATAAAGCTTTTTCAGAAAGGCACTCTCAATCATTAGCAAAGCATTTTTTTTCTAGAAAGAGCATATTCCACCCCCAAGGCAGAGCTCCCACTTTTTATTAAAAACACCCCAAAACATAAACAACACCGCCCTTCGGGACTAGTGGACATCTCTGCTCCTCTGAGACTGCTTTCATGGAGGATGGCGGTGTCTATATTATTTTCCTTTAGATTTTTCTCATTTTCTTTCTCTCTATTCTTCTTCTATACAATACATCCTGACCAAAACCTCCCTTATCTCCCCTCCTCCATGTCCCCTCTCCCCCAGATCCGGTGCTTGGCTGTTTCTCTAGAAGGAACATTTTCAGTTCAGCATGCATTTCAGAGGACATGACATGCCTTCAGGGAGGTGTAGCCAGAGACTCTCTTCAGTTTTCACTTCAACTTAACATTGTTAGGAAGTGTGTGGATGGGCTCACAGCCACTGATGAAATTTTAAGATCATATTTTGAGCTGGTTTTTATGTTTCTTAGGGGGAAGAGAACTACACAGAGACAGAGAAGACTTAAGTGAAGGGATTTGGCTTTATTTACAAGCATGTTCTGAATTTGCTTTTTTGTTTTTTTTTTTCTGGCCCTGTGGGCTCTAGCCTCTGGGAAAGCTTGCCTGCTCTTGTTTGAATTTGATTAGAAAAGTATTGTAGGCCTTAAAGTTGAAAGTGACTAGCTAAGTTTATCTGCTATGACCTAGGACTGGAGGGAACACTCAAATGTCTTGATTCCTCTGCACTGGGATCCTTTGATATTCTTCTTAGGGACCAGACACTTTTTATGTTCACAAACACCATGTGGTTGGAACCCTTTGGCATAGACAATGCTCCCTGGGACTATATGCGGGGTCTTCTCTCTTGACCTTTGATGCTCATAGGGCAATATGTTTGTACTCCTTAGCCCAACCTCTCCCTGTGGGTCTCCCATCCAGTCTTCATAATTGTGAACTCAGTCCCTGGTCAGCATTTCTATGTTATTGGCCCCATCAATGGATGCTCTTTGCTTTCCCATATATAATAACAGAGACCATCTCTCTCAATGCCCCTGTTTTGCACAGACAGTATCTTGATTTCATGCTCTAGACATCTCATGACTCTAAAGTCAGCCCCAAACTGAGCCTCAGTCTCTGAGCTACTTCAAGACCATGAAGTCATCCTTGCTGAAGATAAATATCTGTCTGTGGAGGCACATCTCACTTTCCTAAGCCACTGTAAACCCCTTCCACAAATATTCCCCAGGTGTGACGTACTTGGCTTGGAGCAGAGGAAAAGTCTTAACAAAATGCTTTGGCTCCTGCCTCCCAGAGCGCTGAGGCGAGTGCAAAGCATTGATAGCAATGGGGAAGGCAGGGTATTCTAGTCAGATGGAGTTTTAAGTCTTCTCTGAAGAGGTGACAGTTGCCAGGAGGACCAAAAGGATGGAAGGAGCCATATGTGAAAAGAGAGTGATGTGGAGTTCACTTGATGGACAAAAAGCAGAGACCAGGAAAGGCATCCATGGGAACCAGGATCTGAAGAAAGCCTGGGAGATGGTGGAACATAATAAGAGAAAAGCCAGGAAGCAAGTGTTGGCATTAGAGAGAGAGAGGCTGGGTGCTGGCCACACCATCTTGGAATGGAGAGCTAGATTCTTCCTAACGTTAAGAGAAAGGACTGGCCACTGACCTGCTTCTTCCTGACTTCTCTCTCTTCCCTTCCTTTCTTCTTTCTTCCTTTCTCTACTTTCGTCCTCCCCACCTCTTCCTTTCCTTCTCTTAGTCTTCTGCAAAAACCACCTGGATGTGCCAGAAGTGAATTTAATGATTCTGATTCAGATGACTCCCCTTCTCCAACCCAAGCATGTTCCCGAAGGCCATCAAGTCCAAAGCCATCTCTCAGTCTCACCATGGTCTCTACTCTTAAGATCACATTTCGGCTTTGTCTATCACCACAAAAGGCTTTCCCTACAACATCCAACCCTCACAGACCTTCTCTCCTGTGATGTACTTCCCTGCCTGTTGGTCCCTCACTGCTTGTCTTCGTTGCTTTTATGGTGCTAGGATGGGACATCATGACCACGGCAATTTATAAAAGAGAGTTTAGTTAGGATTATGGTTCCAGAGAGTCAGTGTCTGCAATGGCAGACTGTAGGCAGCTGGAGCAGCGGCTGTGATTACATCTTGATTCACAAGCAGAAGGCAGAGAGTGGAGAGAGAGAGAGAGAGAGAGAGAGAGAGCAAGAGCGCACTAGAAATGGTGTATCCCTAGTACCACTAGGAGTGGTACACCTCCTTCAATGATCCTATACTTCCCAATCCACTAGGGACCAAGTATTTAAACATGTGAACCTACAGGAACAATTCTCCTCCAAACCACCACACTGCTTTCATTCCAACTTTACTCTCTGACCTCTTGCAGACCTTTGGAAGATCAGACTTGTTGATCTTGGTAATGTGTTTTAAATTTCTCGCCCTAACTTCACTAGACCATCATTAGACCTCAGCCCTTCCTTACTCATGGTTTCCTCTGTCTTGGGTCAGCCTGTACTGCATGAGCTTTGCCTGAGCACAGTCTGTTCTATCCTCCCCTGGGGGTTACTGAGATAAAACAGGACAGGGGTGACTTTCTGAATCCTAAATAATAACGAGCCTCATTTATTACCTGTGGGGGGAGACCTCAATCATCCCCTTCTTTCATGCATTCTTATTCCTTGTAATTTCGAATCTTGTAATCCTCCTCTAAATGTCCCTTTCTATGCTCCCACTTGTGTCTCAACAGATGACCTCATTTCCTACCACTTAGTGAAAATGAACCATCAGACAGATGCTCGCTCTGTGGCCTGGTCCAGCATCTACAAATACCTCTCTCTCTCTCTCTCTCTCTCTCTCTCTCTCTCTCTCTCTCTCTCTCTCTCTCTCTCTCTGTGTGTGTGTGTGTGTGTGTGTGTTCTCTCCCTTTGTCTTCTTGTCGACCTGTGTTATGAATTCTAATAAGGTCTCTCCTCTCTGTAAGAAGGCTGCTCCATCGATTATCCATTCACCAGAAGGGAGTCCACAAATCTTCGTCTTTTGCTGAGTTTCTAGTTCTTAAACAGTACTGAGAACATTATAGGTATATGAGAAATATCTGTTGAATGATTTTTTTCCCTTCTCTGCCTTTAACCTCTGCCTCTCTATTGATTGACTTCATGGACACTTGAATCCACTCACAGTTTCCACCATCTAAACCAAAAACAAGATCACAGTGAAACCCATTGAGCCAGTGCACTCTCCTCTGTCTTATCTCCCATACCTTGAAAGCACATAGAGGGGTTTCTTTAGTTCTATCAGCACCCTACATGTGGCATTCACACCACGCATGCCTCTGCTGAAATATCTTTACTCTCTTACTGCTAGATCATGATTATTGGCTCCTCACATCTCACTTTGTTTTGGGATTGTTACCCTAAGTCAACCCTAAACTTCTCACATCTTCTGTTGTCCTTGGCTTGACTTTATGGTGGACTAGTTTGTGTCAGCACCTCAGCTGTTTGATAGGCATTTCTAGCAGGCCAACAGAATTCTTCCTCATTCTCTCTGACCATCTCAGTGGCCTTGAGGTAAGACTGTGATGAGCTCGACTTCATAGACACGGAGCGTGAAGGTTAGAGTTTTCCATGACTTTCCCACAGTTACACTGAGAAAAACCACTGGATCTAGAACTCAAGGCCAAGTGTGTCCTTCTGAACATCCAGTTCCCACACTCCCTCACCACGTCACTGTCAACCTGTGGAGCGAGACTCATTTTTCTACCACCCAACCTTGGGGAGTTCCCAGCTTCAAGACCCACAACCCTGAGGGAGAACTTCTTGGCCGCCTCCCCAGAGCATACTTGCTCTGATTGTATCTGCTGAACATCTATAAACAAACAGTGGGAAGACACACCAGCAGCATCACCACTTTCTCCAGGATGAAGTATTCTCCTTTCTCTGACTCTACTTCCACAGAGAATGGTTGATCATCTGTCACATGACTAAAAATAAGTGACTAGGAAGGACAGAGATGAGCGAGGAAGGAGAGCATAGAGAGAGGGCAAAGAGGCAGGAACAGACAGTCATCAGGATGAAGAAAGACCCATCAGGAAGAAAAACTATTCCTGAGTGGGGCCTCCTGCATCCCTACACCACAGAGACCTGCCAAGCCTCCTGCTGCCTCCAGAACAATCTACATGTTTTGGATACTTATTAATAAAGCTGGCATCACCTGCCCTGATATGGTGTGAAGCTCAGCATGGGCTCCATCAAGTCCACCATCTGTTTTAAACCCTCCTTCACTGCTTTTTGATTGAAATTTTGTTCCTGTCCTGTCTTGATGAGTCCCCTGATGCAGCCTCACATCTGGGCTGCTCCAAAGAAGCTGCAAGACCATACCCTGAAGGTGGTCTGTGACAGCGGGCTTTGTCCTCCTCGGAAAGAGAACAAAACATTGTTGTGTTTGCAAAGAAGAGCAGAGCAAGCTCCCCTGCCACACTGAGTGTAGTGCCACCCAGCAAGGTGAGGCATCTGCCCATTATGGGCTCTTCCTAGCTAGGGGAGCTCGCAGAAGTTCCTAGATCTGAGCCGCTTGCCTCATTTGCATAAGTCTTGTGATCATAGACTTTTATGATGCGGGAGGTAGGCTTGATAACTGGTTCACGTCTGGTTTCAAGGCTCTAAGTCATATGCTATGGCTCGGTGACTATTCATGCTTCACCTAGAAATTGGAAGAAGCCATGAAATCAGCAGGTGTGGTAGGCGACAGTCCCAAGATGTCCACATCCTAACCCCTAAAACATGCTTGAATCCTTTATAGGACAATGGACAAAGAAGATGATGAATGTGTCTTAAATAGAATGTTCTTGTAACAACAGTAGATATATTTGTCTCTTTCTGTGTGTGGTATATGTGAGGGGCACGAGGTCATAGAGAGGAAAGAGACATGAGGAGAAAGGAGGAGATGAGAATCCTAAATGGTTCAAAACCAGAGACCAAGGAATCCAGCCAGATGGTAGAATCCAATAATTAAAGGTCAATAAAGGCAAGGAAATACATTTATTCCTCACGATGCCAGGAAGAGCCAGCCCCGCCACCATCTTGACATTAGCTTAATGAACCTGATCTCCAGTCCCTGACCAGAGCTATAAGAGGATGGATCTGTGTTGTTGTAAGTCATTAAGTTTATTGTAACTTTTTACAGCACCAATAAGAAACTAATATAGCAAGACTGATTTTATCCATAAGCAAAAGGAGTAATAGATTATGTAGTCCTATTCAAGGCATGCAGAAAGGCTGTCCTCTCTAAAAGCCAGACTTTGTTAGATGTCCCCTTTAGAGATACTTCTTTGGACCAGACTGGTGATGTCACCACAAAAATGCCTCAGACACCGAATCAGAACTGACCAATAGAAACAGGGCACAGGTCATAGAACCATTTTACATTTTTCTAGTCACCACACTGGAAAGACCTAATGCAGGTTAAATCATTGTTAATGGTAACGTGTTTTGGTCAGTCTAACACATCCAAATACCATCAGCACTAGATCTACTTATCATTATTAAAAAAAAAACTGCTGAGATATTATACAATTTGTTATTGGACCGAGTCTTTGAGCTTGAGTATATTTTGCATGTATATTATATCTCTGCTCAAACAAGTCACACAAGGCTGAAATCCAATTGTCTTAAAGGTTAAGACTGTCAGCCCCTAAGCGTGTTTTAGTTCACCCAACCCTAACTGGCTTTGAGTGGACAGAGGGCCCAAGGAAAATTCCTGATTTATGAAGCAGATGGGTGACATTCTCATGGTAGTTAATCTGCATTGTCAATTCAACTGGATTTAGAGTCACGGTGAAAGCATACATCTCCATGCATCTGTTAATAGGGTTTCTGGAAAGATTTACCCTACCCTGAATCTGGACAGCCCCATCCTATGTGCTGAGTGTCCAGAGTGGATAAAAACCAGAGAATAAGCTATGCTCTGGAATCGTCCTTCTTTGCTTCATGACTCTGGACCAAGTGTGAGTGGTTTCCTCAAGCTTTGGCAACCACAACAAGAATCATTTCCACCTCATGACTTCTTCACCTCAACAGACTGCACCCTTAATCTCTTAGCCAAAATGAGCTTTTCCTCCCTAAAGTTGCTTTAGTGGGGTGTGCTGTCACAGCATGGAAAAGGAAACCAATACACCTGAGAATGGTCACTTGGGGTCAAAGCAATTACTGTTTAGAAGCAGGACTGGAATCTAAGAGTGAAACCTCCTTGCTAGGGATGAGAAGGGAGAAAGAGGGGGCAGTGGCTAAAGGCACTGGGCTCACTGAACTGTAACTTTTTGTCCCTTGAGTAATGCATATGATTAGTATGTTGCATATTATTCAATATTCTCCCAGAACCTAAACAAAAAGTGGCATCAAACCAATAAATCATTACACAGTTTCATACATCCTTCCTTTGGGTCAGAGCATCTCTCTTAAGAGCTAATCCTCAGAGTTCATTGAGGTAAGGGTTCAGTCTCTGATGCCCCTCAAAGGTAATCATTTTGAGCAATTTGCTTCTGATGCTTTCTGGAAGACAAATGAGAAGCAACGAGAACTTGAGATAGTTTTGATAAGTTTAGAAGCAGCATTAAATGTGAAATGCTTGATCCATGGTGGAGTATAGAAGGCTTTTGTGTTGATTCATGTCTAATACATGTTTCAGGTCCAGCCTTCCAAGGTTAAGCTCTAGAAACCTGCTCTATCCAGTAAGCTACTTCCAGAGGTGTCAAGCTGTGCCCTCCCTGATTTGTAACAGTTCCCTCTGAGATTGAAACATTTCATCCTACAAGGAAGCTCCTGAAGCAGGAAGCTAAACAACTCAAACAGCTCAAATAGCTTCAGGAAGTTCCTGAAACAGATCAGATTATCAGATTAACAGATCAGTTCCCTTCCTCAAGAGTAAACAAACCAAGATGCTGACAGTTACTCTTAAACAAGCCAAACTTCAAAGAAGATGCTCAGAGAAGACAAGCCGTGAAGACCTTAGACCAGACTAGCTGCCTGCAAGAGGTTTAGACCAGAGTCATATGGAAAGGACACTCTCCAACCTGTTGAGCTGCCTGCAGGCTGTGCAGTGAGCTCCAGATTCCCAGCTTTTATTAGCTGTCATCCATCTTGAGGTGGGCTTTGGTGCTACATCTGTCTTTGAATCACTTCTGCTCCTATAAGTAACCCTTTACCCACATTTTTGTAAGTAACTCCGATAACATGGTTCACTATGTTGGTCTTTGGTGGTCTCTGTACTTAGGTCTGATATAGACCTCTTATTTGGGGTCAGTAGACATGTCTCCCCACAACATCTTCCTGTTCTTTTGCTGATACCCTCTTGCTATAGGATGGCTCACTGCCTCACCTGCCATCCCAGAGCACTTCTTTCTCTTTCTCTTTCTCTTTCTCTTTCTCTTTCTCTTTCTCTTTCTCTTTCTCTTTCTCTTTCTCTTTCTCTTTCTCTTTCTCTTTCTCTTTCTCTTTCTCTTTCTCTTTCTCTCTCTCTCTTTCTCTCTCTCTCTTTCTCTCTCTCTCCCTCCCCCCTCTCTTTCTTTCTTTCTTTCTTTCTTTCTTTCTTTCTTTCTTTCTTTCTTTCTTTCTTTTTTGGTTTTTTGAGACAGGGTTTCTCTGTGTAGCCCTGGCTCTCCTGGAACTCACTCTGTAGTCCTGGCTGGCCTTGAACTTAGAAATCGGCCTGCTTCTGCCTCCCAAGTGCTGGGATTAAAGGCGTGCACCACCACTGCCTGACACAGAGCCCCTTTCTTGACTCTCTTTTCTTGACATTGTAGGGTAACAGACCATCGGGAAAACATGCTGCTCCCAGCTTAAACTTGAGCTGAGAGACATAGAAATTCCTTCCCTGGTGACTCAGCTTTAGTGGCCAAACAATGTTTATCAGAGTTTACCACCAAGCAATACTTGAAGCTCTACTGTACTTTTCCACTAGCTCACTGTATATGCTTCACAAAGATGCTATAAAAGTCCTTCCCCTCTGTACTGGCTGGTTTTGTGTGTCACCTTGACCCAAGCTGGAGTTATCACAGAGAATGGAGCCTCCCTTAAGGAAATGCCTCCATGAGATCCAACTGTAAGGCATTTTCTCAATTAGTGATCAAGGGTGGAATGGCCCATTGTGGGTGGTGCCATTCCTGGGCTGGTAGTTCTGGGTTCTATGAGAAAGCAAGTTGAGCAAGCCAATAACGTCCCTCCATGGCTTCTGCATCAGCTCCTGCTTCTTGACCTGCTTGAGTTCTACTCCTGACTTCCTCTGGTGATCAGCAGCAGTGTGAAAATATAAGCTGAATAAATCCTTTCCTCTCCAACTTGCATCTTGGTCAAGATGTTTGTGCAGGAGTAGAAACCCTGATTAAGACACCCTCCACCCAGTCCACTGCTGTCTCTCTTTCCTGTCAGAGGAAGCTATCATTCTGGGTTTCTTCCCAATGAATCTCTTGTGTGTGGTTTGTTGCATGGTATAACTTTCTGGTAACCGTTGGCTCCCCACTGCCAAGATGTTCTTATGCTAGAGAAACCCTTTCAGACTTGCTGCAGCTCCCTCTAACCCGACTAACAACTTGTCCAAGTCTCCTCCAAAGCTCCCTCATCACCTCTGTCTCTCACCTTGATCCAGAAATCCTTAGATGTCATACAGGCAATACCTAACTAGTGCACACACCTGCCCGGCAGAGTTTGGATGGTTTCGCTGGTCAGAACCATGTTGTGGCTATTTTCATGATCCCCGTTCTAACAAAATGATGGCTGAGTACAGAGAAATTAAGTAACCTGTGCAAGACCACACAGGCTTGGGAGAGAAAGCTTCGGCCCCAGGCAGGCTGACACTGGAGTTTGTGGCCTTTTGTAATGGAGCTGCCTTTTCTCATTGTGTTCCTTAGAACCTGGTTAATGCCTGCCATGTGGTTTGAGCTCCATGAGAGCAAGCCATTTTTATGCCTTTGACTCCAAAGTTTAATATTCACCAACATTTTTTTTTGAAGAGGCTTCATCAGTCTCTGCTGGCATTTCATTTAAAGTGACAGGAATGTGTGTGTGTGTGTGTGTGTGTGTGTGTGTGTGTATACTATCCCTGTCTATACCCTCTAAGACGATGTTTCTCTTACTGAGACCTATTGATACAGTTTCCCTTGTTGTGGGGATCTCCTGACCATACAATTAATTTTTTGCTACTTCATAACCATAATTTTGCTGCTGTTATGAATTGTAAAGTAAATATCTGATATGCTATATGTCTGATATGTGATGCCCCAGGGGGACAGTGACCCACAGGTTCAAAACCACTGTTTGAAGATGACAATTTACATCTCATCAGAATCCAGCCTTATAGAGAGGCCCCAATACCTGACACAGAGGCTAACGAGACCCAGAGATCCTGCAGAGTTCCATGGCTGACCTGGGTGTGTTGAACAGTGACCATGAAGCAGAGAAGGCTACTGGCATCTCTTGTATTCCCTTCCCATAGAGCCGATTTCCCCCAGTCAGGCCCTGTCACCTCTCTCTGAGGTAAGAAGATGTACTGTGCTTACGCCATGGAGCAGGTAAGGGTAGAGGGGAGGCTAGTCCTAGTCCAGGCGTGGGCAGTAAAGTGACACTGGAGATTGTCTGCAGAAAGGTTTTCTTTCTGAACCCATCCCTCCCTAAAGAAAAAGGTTCTTTCCTTTTTCCCCGGGAGACTTTGTGATTCTCCAATGCTCCCTTAGAAAGCCATCTCCTAACAAGGACTCCCAGACAAAGTACAATTAATTTTGCCCTGGGGTGATGAAGGGACCTCTAGTAGTTTATTTTGACCCATTAGGTCAAGTTCAAGGCCCTCTACTGGTCATTCCATGTCCTCTAGTAATAACATCTCCATTACCATTTCCTGATATATCTCAGCAAGGTGATCAGGCTGGAACCAGGGGGTCCTGCAATTGATATTGATCAAACCTGGGTTCAGAGTGGTTTAACAATCTTTCCGGGGTCATACTGGTTTAGTAGCCAGGGGGCTGACCTCTAGTCATGGCCTTTCCACTTGGGAGTCTTGTGACGTGATACAAGTCATTCAGCATCTCTATGCTTTGGCCTCCTATTGGTAACTCAAGGAGAGTCATAGCAGCTCCTGAAGAGTTGAGGGGGAGGAGAGCGTAGCTGAGAGAAAGTTTAGGTTCAAATTTCAAATTAGATTTCAAAATGAGAGCCGGAACAATAGTAAACACTCAGTTGTCCAACTCAGTCGCCCACCTACGTTGCTTGCTTCTTCCAGTACTGTCTTGCTTCCTGCCCCTGCCCCTATTCCATAGAGACTCTTGTAATTGTGGGCTTGAACCCAGCACACGTTTCCTTCTCACCGTTCCCTAATCACCCGAAGCTCATTCCATCTCTTTTGGTTTACTCGCGCCATCAAAATATTTTGCAAAACCCAGTGTAAATATCTTTTTTATTATCATTCGCAGCAGGGCCACCGCCATCAGCTTTAATAAGAGATTCTTCTCTTTCTGTGTGCAAAAATATATTTCCTTCTCATGCAGTTTGTTTACAAACCCTCACCTCTCTTGTTTGGAGTCCTCGGACTCCTTGGCTACATATAGTGGATTTTTATTTTATTTTTCATTGTAGCAGGGGCGGGGGGGCACCCCACAATATGAAGCTGACCATCTTAAATATTTTTCTGGTGTTTGGTAGAAGAGTCTTCTATGAAAAATTCTTCCATAACTCCACCATATCCTAAAACCTGTGTCTACCTCACACTGAACTTAGACCAGCCTCATCTCCCCACAGTGAGAGAGAGAGAGTGCTGGCATCCAGCCCTCCTCAGATGGAAGGCTGTGTGCCCTACACCCTGCGTTGGTTGCTCACTCCTGATGATAGTCTGTTCCCCAGACTGTATCACTGCACAGCTCTTTTGTTGATGTGGAGTCTCCTCAGATCTGAGGCTGCTTCTGAGAGACTACTCCCTAAGGTGCTTCATGGTGATTAGCCCAGGTAACACCTCCGCACGGATTGACCCAGATTCCCCCTCACAGCCCCCAGCTCTACGTGATTAAATTTCTCCCTTGGCTATTATTCCCTCCGCTGCCTGCTGGTCTACTCTTCCTGCTTCCCAGAAGAGAACACATTGCTCCTCCTAATGGATTGACAGTTCTGAGATAGGAGGCTTCGAGAAGCATAGCTGGCCCTGTCTAACCCTTGGGTATGAGCATTTGGTGTAACTTGCTCATTCCTGTCTATATCTAACTCACAGTCATCACTACCAAAGGGTTCCACTTGATTTGTAAGTAAAACTTTATAGGAACATGTGCATGCCCACTCATGCACATCCAGTCTGTGGCTACCTTCACACTGACAAATTGTTGTATAGTTTGCCTTATAAAGCCCAAACTACAATTACGTAGCCTTTTGTAGAAAAAAAAGAATTGCTAGCCCTTGATTAGAACCATTGGTAAAGTGTTCCCATGTCATTGTATAGTCTTCCTGGTTATAGTAATTGATAGTTATACTACATGTGCTTTCTAACACAGTGTCCCCACTAGGCAGATTCATTTGTTGGCCTGCAAAATCTATAAGGAAGATTTCTGAGCTGAATTATTTTCTTAGGGAAAATTCCCATGTGGAGTCTTGAATCAAGTCAACTTGTAAGTTCCCCCAGAACTCTGTTCTTGTTGAGATTTCTTACCCAGGTCCTGTTTCAGGCACTGGATTCCCGACTCTTAGTTGACTGACAGCTCTGCTAGGGTCTGGGGGTCTCTTAGAAGCTCTGTTCCAGCAGCCCTTCCTGGCTAGTTCTCTGGAGGTTGTTCTGCACTGCTGGCTTAGCCACCTAGCCTCATTCCTCCCATCCTCCTCCTCTGTTCCATTCATTCCTCCTGTCCTCTGTTCCCATGCATCTTTCTATCCTTCTCTGCCAACTCTACCCTGCTCTGTGGTTCTAGCATCCTCCCCTATCCTGCCTCCCATGCACCTCTCATTTGCAACTCCTACACTGTCAGAGGAGTCTAGCATCCAGAATACATCTCTCAATGAGATCATAGAGGGGTTCAGGCTGGAGCAAGCACAGAGATAATGAATGACAGAACCGTCCATGTCAAGATTTCTCTCCTGCGCATTCAGGCCTAAGGGCCACTTGTCAAAAGAATATATGCCTCTCTGCTTCAGGCCCCACTGTTAGCCCTCTCTGTAATTCATTTCCATCCATTCTTCGTCCTCTGGCTCCTCCGAAACCCTACACACTGGCTTCTGATTTACTGCATGTGTAGACTATTTCTATAGGAAAGCAGCTAATAAAAGAGGGAAAACTCTAAAAATGGATTCTTGCTGAACACTGCTTGCCAATGAGTTTCTTTAATTGTGGCATTAGGAACATGGGCAATTACTTTCATTGACATAGTTATTTGGGCCCCGGAAGAAGCCAAATTATTCTGGGAGTCCAGGCTCCAGAAGCTTGGAGTGCTGGTCCAAAGGTCTTAATGCTCGCACTGACGGATGGACAGTTCTCTGGGAAGTTAGAGTAGGCAGCAGACTCTGGAGGGTCTCTGTTCAGTACTCACATCTTGTGTTTCCAACCCAGTCTCCCTATTCTAAAGGGGAATGAGGCACATGGGCCTGAGTGAAGACATTTGTTCATTTGAAATGCTTCCCTCAGGAGGAGCTCATGTCTCAGGCCTTTTAATCTCCCGTTGGCTCTAATTTTGCCTTCCAGGAAAAGGCCGAGCCAGTTTGATCTGTATTTTTGTAGCAGCTTTTTTGGATACTTAAGGAATAAGATCCCGCATCCCAGTAATCTTCTCCTTGCAGTTCAGATATTTCCAATTTCTTCAGCCAATTTACATGTGTCATTAGTCTTAGGTCTCTTGACTAAAGAGGGCCTTCGTGGGCTGAAGAGAATGTGTGGTTCTGGTTGCCCTTTTACCTGTATACACACATGGACACAGGGACACACACACTCACACACACACACACACACACACACACACACACACACACACACAGACACACCATATACCCTTCTAGTCCCTCATAAAAGGGCCTTTCAAAATTGCCGTACTGACAGTGGATAGCAGTTAGGAAGTGTGAATTGCGTAGCAGGCTCTAAGAGCTTTACGTAGTGAACTCAGTTCATCTTCTTAGCAGTTCCATGAAGGAGTACTACTCCTGTTCCATTTGACAGATAAGACAACTGAGCACACAGCCAGGTAGTTTGACCATGATCTCAGCACAAGTATAGCTTCTTTCCTGGCTGTGATGGAAGCATCGTAGGGTTTTAACAGATTCCTCATCTAGAAGAACGAGGCGTCTCATGTCATAGAGAGGTGAGAGGGAGACTGTGTAAACCCAGAAGAAGACTTCTATCAGTCCTTTCTGGAGAAGTGTTTTTGGGGGGGATGCAGGTGGGGATTGGGTCTAGGGCTTAGGCTTGCTTTTAATAGAGGTGCTGATGAGGTAGACATGGACCTACTGCTTAGAGTACATTTGCACTGACTGTGACCACACACACACACACACACACACACACACACACACACACTCACACTCAGTGGTGAATCGCCCTGTCTCCTTCACTCTCTCTCAGGAGAGGTTATTGGTTTGTAGAATGGGGCAGAGCTGCCTAGCTCCCTGTTGGATGGATGGCCTTGGCCTGTGTGGAAGTGAATCCCAGTGGCAGAGGTTCCTAGTCACTGGCAGCTTAGGTGTTGTTTAAATGTCAGTACTGTGATCAACATAGTTTTCCAGAGGAACAGGTACAGGAACACAAACTGAGCTGCGAATGTAATAGATACTGCTTTCTTGAAACAAAGACTTTAGAGGCACTGGTACACAGGAGACCATTTGGGGAAATATGTCGTCACTGAGCAGAGGAAACAAAAAGGAACCTGGTTTCTCGTAGCCTAGGGTATTTGCTCAAGGCTGGGCTTACTATCCACAGCCTTATCCTTCCCATGAGCACAATTACTTAGGGGACAAAGGGCAACGGAGTTGGAGTCCTCTCTGAACTTCTTGTCATTGTCATACATCTGAAGTGATATCTCTGTGATAACATTTACTTTTAAGTATTTTATTTTTGAAATAACACTGTTGTACGAAAGGAGAGAGAAAATGAGAAAAAGAGAGAAAGATGGGGGGGGGGCCCTTTCATCCAGCTCCCGCTCTTGTATTTCCCACCTTGTATAATTACCACAAAAGCTCACAATTATAGATCAGACTTTATTGTTGGTACTTAAAAAAAATAAATCATGTATCAATGTGGATGTCTGGTTGTGTAGGAATGTATGTATGATGCATGAGAACATGTGTTGGTGTACATTCATATGTGTTAGGGCAGATACGTGCATGCTTTGGTGAATATTGGGGGTGAGAGGGTAACCATAGATGCGTCTGTCTTCCCATCTACCTTTGTTTGGGACAGGTTCATTGTTACTGTTCACCACCCAAGCCACATGGCCCAGAGCTTCCAGATAGTCTTCTCTCCCCACTTCCCAGCTCACTGCAGGAGCGCTGGGATTACAGACATGCGCGTTTGTGCCTGGTGTTTCCTTGGCTTCTGTGGATTGGAATTCAGATCCTTGGACTTGTGTCACAAACACATTGCCCAGATTGCTGGTGCTTCCTAACGTCCCTCTCTTTGATAGATTCTTCCTTTCTCACATTCTGTCTTATATTTTTCAGCCTGGCTTTCGTCCCCCTTCCCTCCTCCAGCTTTCTTTCCTTCTCAGTTCTCCACCCTTCCCTCTCCCTGTTTCCTCCTCTCTTCTTTTTTTTTTTATTTAAGAAGTCTTTTAGCTGTCAGCTAAGGATGGCCTCACATTCACAATCCTCCTGCCTCAGCCTCCCAAATAGCTTGAATTATCATGTGTAGCACCAGGCCGGACATTTTCTTCTTTCTCTCACCATCCGTTCCGTTCCTTGAGCTTCACTGGAATCGGGGCTCCAGAAAAAGCTTCTCTTTTGCATCTCTGTCTGTGTCTGCCTGGTCAGGAACCTGCCACCATCCCCTAGAATGTTGTTGTCTCCCGGCACCCTCTAATGTGGCTGGAGCCTTAGCTAGGGAAACACTTTCCAGGACAGCTGTATTCAGAGCCTTTAGAGCCCAGAGGGACCAATGGCTCCAGGACTGGCATCAACTGTCTGATTAGCATACTTAGCTCTGCTTCCCCCACTGAAGGAAGTATCAGAATCCACAAGGTGAGGCGCTTCTATGACCTTCTCTTTGCCACTTGCTCTTTTGTTTTGGAAGAGTTGCTGAAAGTCTAGAGAGAAAGAACATATCGAGATCCCATAAGCAGGCTAGGACACAGAGAGCTGGGGCGGGAACTAGCTCTCTGACACCTCCCCCAGCACCCCTCACTCCCAAGGCACCTGCTCCCTTCCCTGGCCTGCTCCATATAGCAGAGACCTAGCCAATGGCCTTGAAGACCTCAGAAATGGCAGCTATGACCTCTGAGCACTTGCCCTGTCTGGGATCAGTAGGAAGGTCTTAACCCTGTCCTCATGCTTAATTTTCCTTTCATCTCTGGGGACACAGTGACTTCTGATAGGGAACTGTAAACCACGGACTGCTTCGTCATGTTGTCATGGAGACAGAGAGCCATGTTGGGAGCTGTGTAATGATCATGCAAGCTTACAGACTATGGTAACTTTTCTCTTTCTTTTTCTTTTTCTCCTTTTCGTGTGTGTGTGTGTGTGTGTGTGTGTGTGTGTGTGTGTGTGTGTGCATGATTTCATTCTATTGTGAAAGGAGCATTACAAGACTTTCTTTTTTTTATTAGAGAGTTTCTTCATTTACATTTCAAGTGTTATCCAAAAGTCCCCTATATCCTCCCCCAGCCCTGCTCCCCTACCCTCCCTCTCCCGCTACTTGGCCCTGGCCTTCCCTTGTACTGGGGCCTATAAACATTGCTAGACCAAGGGCTTTTCTTCCCGAATAATGGCCAACTAGGCCATCTTCTAATACATATACAGCTAGAGACATGAGCTCTGGGGGTTCTGATTAGTTCATATTGTTGTTCCATCTATAGGGTTGCAGACCCGTACAACTCTTGGGTACTCTCTCTAGCTCCTACATTGGGGACCCTGTGTACTGCCCTATAGATGATTGTGAGCATCCACTTCTGCGTTTGTCAGGAACTGTCAAAGCTTCCCAGGAGACAGCTATAACAGGGTCCTTTCAGCAATGTCCTGCTGGTGTATGCAGTAGTGTCTGCGTTTGGTGGCTGATAATGTGATGGACCACCCGGGTGGGGCACTCTCTGGATGGCCCATCCTTTGATTTTAGCTCCAAGCTTTGTCTCTGCACATCCTTCCATTACAAGACTTTCTTACACAGATATTGGTACAAGTCAGCAAAATGAAGTGTACTGGGGTTTATTTGGAGCTAGGATCACAGGAAGTGAATGAAGAATAGCAGGCAGTGCCATCCACCAAATCGTGGAGCTAGATGACATTCAACGACTGGCATGTACATTGTGCTGATATCCGGGAGGCCACTGGGTTGGAATAACAGGTCATGGGTCCCATCAAGTTAGAAGCAATGTGAGAAGATCTTAAAGATGCTCAGACAGGGCTATTCCCAGACTTAGATGAAAATGGCTCAGATGACCCTTTCTGCCCACTTTTCAAGATTCTACATCCAATCTTCTTTCAACGGAACTCTTATTCCTAGCATCTTCTGTTAACTCACATTAGCTCTACAAAGCAGACATGGAGACAGACAAGGAATCACCTGTCACCTGCAATGAATCTTTATGCCTGACACAGGACTTGATCTTAGGCACCTAGGCTCATTCTGAACTCTCATCCTCTTTGAAGTGTTATAGCTAAATGGTCCTCAAGACTGCCTAAGCATCAAAATACCTAGAAAGAAACACTGAATTCAATAAAGGCCTCTGGAGCGGGGCTCTGGTCTGTATACTTGTTGCGTAAGGAAGGGAAGTGACAAAAGTCACAATTATGAAGAGATCCCACCAATTCCCAGTGGTCCAAGTGCAAAGTCTGCACCTGAAAGTGACTGTTTCCTTGGTTTTTAGGCATTGTGTGCCTAGCATAGCTCCCTCTCATTTTAGCATCCTTGCCAATGACTCTTATGGATCCTAGATAGACAATCCCAGCCTGCTGCCCTGCTTACCCTTGATCTGAAAGAGACTCAGCATGCACACTCTAAGTCCAGCTTCTGGTCAGGGGAGCCTTGTCCAATTGCCATTGCTAAACTTTACCGTGATTTCTATTTTGGAAGAGAAAGCAAGAAACAACTAAACTCCAAATCTAGGGTCTTTTCTCTTCAACTTTATTTTCACATCGTCTTTGAACTAAAGCTACCATCTCACCACAAGTGGGAGTATAACTCTAGGAGACTTTACGTTGATCGTGTGTTCCTGCTTCCATGGATCAAATATCACGGCAGCTCCATCCCTCTTCAGTTCCTTTACTAAGTATGCACAGAGCATTCACAGGCTCCATGGCTAGTGGTAATACACCTTTGCCCCTGAACTCAAATGGACTCAAATGGATTCAAATGGATAATGGTGTGATCGCAGCCAACATGGAATGGAGCCTAAGGATTTATTCCTCCACAGGCCATGGTGATTCGCTGAGATCCAAGCGAGGGAGTTCATTATCCCACTGAATTACTGACCAGACTTGGGGACCAGAAGAGAACGTTACACCCAAGAGAGTTAATAGACTGAGGAGAGTTTTAGGGTTGAGTGAGCTGGAACTGTAGCTAGTTAGGTTGTCAGGAAGCAGGGTATTCTGGGCTAGGACAGTTGAAAGTCAGTGGTTGAGAACAAAGAACGTGGAGGGGGAGGAGAGAGAGAGAGAGAGAGAGACAGACAGACAGACAGACAGACAGATAGATAGATGGAATGGAGAGAGAGAGAAAGAGAGAGAGAGAGAGAGAGAGAGAGAGAGAGAGAGAGAGAGAGAGAATGAATGTGGCCAGCACCACAAAGTTAGGTCACATGAACATCTTAGTCTCTTCCATCAGTTAAGGTTTATGCAGGAGGGAGTAACCATCTAATTGGCTTTGCAAGGAAATCACTGGCAGCGTTATGGAGACCCCACCACAGGGAAAGGTGGAAGGGTTGAAAGCTGCAGGTGGAGTGCAGGAAAGAAAACGAAGACTGCTTAGACTGCAGTGTATTGCATACATACTCAGGGTCCAGTTCAGCAGGAAGAGCCAGGCTGTGGGGCTTGTCCTCTCTACCCAGTGTGCCTTGTACTTGCTGAAATACAGCTGTCCACGCCACTTAGTAAACTAGGTGTGCAGGCTGACAGGAAGCCTGGTGTACTTGAACTCTAACCCTTCCAGAGAGGTAGCAGGGCACCCATCTATAACTCATGCTACAGACCAGAGACTTGAAAACAAGCAATTTCCCAACATCCCTTAAAAATTCAAATGAGCTCACCTTCTAAACAGCTACCAGCCCATGGGTTTAGGATAAAAAAGGGGAAGGTAAGGGTTTTGTTACAGTGGATTCTTAAAAATGTTTCTTCTAGGAGACTGTAGGCTTTGTGAGTGGGACCTAATACGACCACAGATCATTACATCTCTCCAGCATTCAGCCTACCCTCCATGAACACATAAATACACATTGAGCGAATGGATGAATAAATGAACCCCCTGCCATCCTGCCCTAAAGCCCTGGCCTTCTCTGACTTTTGTTGAAGAATCAAAAAGGCCCTCATTCTGTGGCCCACAGATGGGCATCAGGAAGAAGAGCCCAAAGGGCTGTTTCCAACCAGCTGTCCCCTTTATCTTATTCCGTGTAGAGGTCACCTTGGGGCATATAAATAGCAAGCAATTTTCTGGATGAAACTTCTTTTTCTCATTTTATAAGAATAGGAGGTCAGAGGAAGGGCCCCGAGGGGCAGTTTGAAGGACCTCCAAGGACAGGCCTAGTAAACAGTCAGCGCAAACAGACGTCCCCGGATTCATTAGTGCCCTGAAGTAGCTGGAAGCTCTCAGGAAGCCTGGCGCTTCTCTGAAGCGCTTTACTTCTCTTCTGAGAAGTCTGTCTGGCTTCCGGACTGAGAGTGAAGAAAAGGGGCCAGAAAGTGTCTGCCTTACATGGCCTGTGAACCGCCTCCTAAACCACACACCGCACGGCCTCCCAGAAGAACCCACCAAAGGATCTTAGGCTCCAGTTTTCAGACAAATGGATGGAGGCTCAAGGGATTCAGTCACTCGCTCTAAGCCTTATACTTCGATGCAGAAAACCACTATAATGACAAACATAGACTCTTCGTCCCCACAGGAGCCTCCCAGTCTCTGAACCCAGGGAACAAGACATGGTTGGAGGTTTGCAGCCAAGAATAGGTGTATAAGGACAGTTGTACAGATCAGGGGACACACATCAAGAAAGGGAAAATGCATGCCTTTGATCCCCAAGTGTCTTGGTCCTTGGGGGAACTAAATCACCCCACTTTTCAGCAGAGACTAAGTGATGTATTTACAGCCCTGTATCTCATGTGTCAGTGATCATCTCTCTCTGTTAGCCTCTGCTGAGCTCTCTGCTCTGGGGAATGGGTGCTCTACAGAGAGCCAAATGTTTTGACTCTGAAGGAACTCAGGCACCAGGGCATGAGGGCCCCAAAGAGCCATTATGTGCAACAGTTTAGAATGAGAGAGAGAAAGAGAGACAGAGAGACAGAGACTGAGAGACAGACAAAGACAGAGAGACAGAGAGACCTCATAGATCATGTAACTGCAACACAACAGCATAAAAGACCTGAGGTAATTAACTTCAAAATAAGGGAAGGTTTTATCATACAGTTTGGGGGGCTTTGGTCTATGGTTATTGGTGGCATTGCTTTGGGACCGTGGAAGGTTGCACATTACGGCAGAAACAGCTGATAGATGTGGTTGTTCACTGTGAGTGAGATTTCCCCTTCAAGACTATGCCCCAGTGACCCCTTCACACCCCACCTCTCATGGGTCTCCACTGTTCTCCTGTAGCACCAAACAGGAGATTGAGTTTTTTAACACTCAGGGAAAAGGGAAGCTCTAGATTAGAACCACAGCATAGACTAACCAACCCTACATGCATGGTGTGGTGCCTTGGCCGAAGCTTCCTCCCATGTAAACCTCACTCCAACGTCACAGCACACACACCTGCTCCGTTTTCTTTGTTCTGTATAGTACAATCACGCCACTTCTGGGCCATGGAAGTGACACTGTGAACAAGCAAATTCACTCCAAGTTAGAGACAGTTTTCATTTAATTTGTGACAGGAAGAGTTTTGACTTGAGTGGTTTAATTTTTAAAAAGAAGGAAAGAAAAAAATAAAGAATTCCTTTGAAGAGGCCTGAGGCGACATGCGAAGACACAGAAGGAAGAGCCACGAGGATCACAGCGGAGCTGGAGTCCTGAGGATGGTAGCTACAAATATATGCTACTGAGAAGTTGTTGTCTTCTTCCTATGACAGCAGACTGATGTCATGCCAAAGTGATGTGACAGCCCCCTCCCACTACTTAAGGTACCAACTTTGGGGGGTCACACCTTGGGAGCCCTAAATAAGAATCTAGGGCTTGTTCAGAATGTCTCAAAAGAAGAATTTTGATTGGCTTCCCTCTAGAATCTTCCAGTGGCCCACAGGCTGCTTTACCATCTTTCTGAGGCAGGAGACGTGGCTGAAAGAATGAGTGTCTGGAGAAATGTCTCAGTGGTTAAAGCACTTCTTGCTTTTCCCAAGGGACCCAAGTTCAGTTCTTATATCCATGTCAGGTGGCTCACAATAGCCTGTAACTCCAGCTCTGGGGAGATCTAAGGCCTCTGGCCTTGGAAGGTGCCTGCAGTCATGCATGCTTGCATGTGTGAGCACACACACACACACACACACACACACACACGCACGCACGCACCTTTAAAAACAATAGAAATAAGTATTTAAAAATGGTCAGAATAAGAGTTTCGCCAGGCATGGTGGCGCATGCCTTTAATCCCAGCACTCAGGAGGCAGAGGCAGGCAGATTTCTTAGTTCGAGGCCAGCCTGGTCTACAAAGTGAGTTCCAGGACAGCCAGGGCTATACAGAGAAACCCTGTCTCGAACCCCCCCCCCCAAAAAAAAAGAGTTTCATGGTTAAATTAAAGTAGGTAATTTTGAACTAATGAATTAGAAGGTTTACACAAGAACAGACAGCGTATTGATGGTCGGTGGGGACTTTCTTGGAGGTAGGAAGAAGGTAGGTAAGATTTCAGGAACATATCTAATGATAAAACGCCCCTGTCACAGAGCACCTAAAGGGCCGGTCTTCCTTAAAATATAATTTAAGAAGCAGTCTCGTTCTTAGTGGAAAGGGATATGTTTTCTTCATATTTATTTTCTTCCCTATGTCTAAGAGACCACCCAGGAGTCAGTCAAAGGAATCGCAGTAGCTCCCTATGAAAGGAGTCAGTTGGCACGCTACGCTAGTCTCTTGGTCCAGGTTGCTGTGTATACATGCTCAGAGCTCCACCCCCACCCCTCAGCTCCCTCTGACATTCTCACAGTGGCTCTGAGAATTCAATGAGTCTTCAGAATCTTATAATCCACATGACTCCTTTGGTAATCCAGTTTTGGGCATGGGA
Organism: Mus minutoides; assembly: GCA_902729485.2. Taxonomy (NCBI): domain Eukaryota; kingdom Metazoa; phylum Chordata; class Mammalia; order Rodentia; family Muridae; genus Mus; species Mus minutoides. The sequence goes on from LR749948.1 coordinate 491,801, forward strand.
GAAGGGCCATGAGTCTGAACTCCAACTGAGTCCTGCATGAACCACTGTTGGCACCAGAATCCCCAGTGAAATTCCTGAACCTGACAATCCCAGTGGGGTTCATCTAGGTTGAAGTACAGGCCGCTCTCAATATCTGGGCAATCAGTGTGTTGCTAATGGCACATGATGTTGACTAATGAAAAACAATTTCCTACACCTAGAAAGTATCCCAGAAGCTTTGAAAGCTCATCGTCCTGGAGTCTTGCTAACATAGTGCGATTCTTCATCTATCTCATTCTGCTGCCTCCCGAGCTTCAGAATGCAGAGACATTGGAAAACACAGAGAAGTGAATTAGAAAATATCAGTGCCAGAGGGTAGCTTCCAGGACCCTCTTTCCTGGCCCCTTACCTGGCTTTGATTTCTTTTTTCACACACAAAGAAGCTGCTACCAGAAAAAGAAAGTGACTTGCCTGAAGCCACACAGCAGATAAATGACAGCATCGAAATTGGTCCAGGCAAGAACTGGATAAGTGCTTTCTGAAGAGGTACTGGTAGCAGACTTTGGTCCGTTGGGATGGGCAAGGCTGTGTGGGAGACACGGTGCTCAATGTTATGCCTAGGTGAGCATGATCTAGATGAGCGAGTAGAGGCTTTGAAGGGTCCTGCAGTCAGCAATCGCATTGCATGCTGTTCCTACCGTCACACTTGAAGTCCATCCACCTGGCAACGGTTGCCTCTCTTTGTGTAAAAGGCCACCCAAAAGAAGTAGTTCTTCTGAGTGATAGAAAGGTCAGTGCTATGGAAGACTGGCCCGAGGTCTTCCTTCATCATGGCATGACTTCATCTCTCTGCAGACTGATGTCTGTTGTGTGGGAGGCCACAGAAAGTGTCTTTAAGGCAGAGACTGGCCTTGAAGAAGATGAGTAAAGGTGTGTCCGGAAGGGATGGTTTTATATTTCTATGACTTCAAGGGATGGGGAGATGACATTTTATATACACAGATGCCCTACAAACAGTCTGGTAGAGGATACAGGACTTAATCTGAGCAACGACAGGGCAAATGGAGTTCATTCTAGAGAGGCAGACGGGTGAATGAAGAGGTGACATAGACATTCCAGGCAACCTGCAGATCCCGGCAGATGGAGATTCAGGGGACTTCTTCACTGACCTTGCTCTAAAAGGTACTTGTATATGTTACATACAAACCTGAGGGTCCAGTAGCGCTACCTTCATCTGGAAGCATATCTGACTTCCCAACTCTGACAGAAGGCAGGGACAGTTACCCAGCCCTCCAGGTTTCCAGCTGACTCTAGCTCCAAATTTCCAAACACTCAGGGGTCCACGTTATAATCCCAGCCACACCCCTGAAATCAACTTGTTTTAGGGTCCAGATGTTCTCTTCCTGCAGATTAAGCTTTGTATGCATTTCCTCCTGAGACTTCTCCATTCTTGGGCCATCTAAGTAGAGCAATCCTAGATTGGCTTCTTGCCTGCTTGGAGAGGGAGGGTCTGGGCTTCACACATCACTCTTTTTATTTCATAAATCTAAAGTGAGTCTCTCACCCTAGAATTGTAAAAATGGAAAATTGCAATACTGCTGTGTACTTCCTTTATGACCTCCAGGAAGGCACGCTCAAGAGATGTCACTTTCCTGGGGAAGCCCTGCCAATAAACTTGAATGAGTCAGCTCGAGCAAGTGCCACAGTCTTCCTAGGCCTCAGCTTCCTGTGGGTACCCTCATAAAGTAATTGGAAGAACCAAGAAAGACTGTGGGCACAGACTTGGTCATAAAGGGGCCGGGGCAGAGAAAGTGGTGGTGGCAATGAGAATAAAATTGAAATTTAAAATTGTGATGAGAACTGGGGCCATTAAAAGCAAGCCTCTATTTCTAACCCAGCGTGGCAGCTGAAGCTGCCAGCCATCAAATCAGCAGAGCCCACTTCCAGCAGAGGAGTCCAGCCTACCCTACCTCAGTCTTCCTCTGGCAACAGTGGATGGGTGGGTCAGAGAAGATCCAGGATCCAGGGTCCTGGGGGAAATTACCCAAGAAATTGGATCACTTCACTGAGGCAACAGAGCAGTTTTGTGGCTAGCAGATGCTTTGAGCACAGTCTCCTGGTCGTGAGGTCACTGGCCTGTCTTCTGTCACTTTACTGCAGCTGTTGCGACCACTGCCTGCCACTGTCTCCCTTCTTCCCCCTCTACCTCTTGCTCCTCCTCCATTACCACTCCGTGCCCTCCTTCTCCACCTTCTCTTTCTCTTCTTATTTTCCTTCCTCTTCTCCCTTTTCTCTTCCTCTTCTCCTCCCTCTTCCCTGTTTGCATATTCTTCCATCACTGCCTCTAGAAGCAGGGAGCAGTTAGGGGTGAGGATGGAAGTCATCAGGACACTTTTCAGAACGGGCATCTGACTGATCTCCGTTCTAACCCTTGCTTAGCCACCAACATGGTCTGTACCTTTGAGAAAGCCACAAGCCTTCCCTGTGTCTCAGTTTCTTCGTCTGTTAAGCAGAGTTGATCCCTATAGACACCACTCCGCACTCCAGGATAAGGAAGCACCCTGGGACTGACTTCACAGCAGACCCACTACACTGATCGATGAGTTCAACAAACTTGGGATAAAAAAAGATAACATTACAGAGATGCCAGGGACAGTCCTGTGACCCCATCCCTTCCCCTATCTTCATCATCAGAAAAGTGGCAGTTACAGAGCTAGGGAGGGCATTTTGTGCCTTCAGTGGCAGACCCTCAGCCTTGGGATAATTTCCGATGTGCCGGGCAACCAAGGAAACCAGAAAAATAATGATGAGCACTTGCATTAGCTAAGTACTGGGCTCTGCCAGCCATCACTGCATTCCTCTCTAAGATTTCAGAATTGCTTTCTCATAGCAATAGTCACTCCTTTCTGCTCTCCTGGGCATACTTGTCTGGCACTACCCATGTCTTTTAGCTGGGATCTGAACCGTCCTAACCAAATACCAGGAGGCTGCTTTCTTCTACCTGGACACTGCTTGTTGATTCAGCCTTGAACTTTGTTAGTGCTATTTTGAACGCAGTCATTGCTTCCTGCTCCTAGTGACAGCTGGGCTCCTGTCCAGCTCCTCTGCCACTCCCCCTAGATGTTTCCTTATCATTACTGCAAATCAGCTCTCCTCATCCTGTCCTTATGATTGATTTCTGGGCTCACTGTGTAGAACTTGACATTTATCTCTGCTAAATTTCATCTTGTTGGTTCAGGTCCATTGTTCCTAGCTGTCACGAGAGCTGGAATCTACCATATTAGCCTTCTTCACCAGCTTTGGGGGGAGGGGCTCAGGGGCAGAGGGTGGAGTTAGCTATGCCAGAGCAGGGGTGGGTGGGTGTTGCTACCATCAGGTTCTGTTTGGGGAGGATGGGATATAGAGGAAGGGACTGGCCGAGGGCTGTTAATACGGGATATTTAACAGATGCTAACAGTTTAGACAGTCAGTTTGATGTGGAGGTAGGGCATGCCTGCTGTGGGCCTACAAAGGTATAATGCTGAGATTTGAGAGGGTTCAGACATCGAGAATAGATGCCAGTCATAGGCTGAGAAGGAGTCAGCTCTCTAAAGAAAGTGATCAGCTCTCTAAAGGAGGAATGTAGCTGAGGTCTCAGGATTTCTAACAAAGATTCCTCCCTCCTTCCTCTGTCTCACCCATTAAGCTACCAAGACATTCTGGTTGCACCAACCATCTTGCAGTGCCATTTTCCATACCTTTGTAGGTGTTTCCTCCCACTTAAGCTGACATGTAATGTACATGTAATCCAGTTTCATATGATGTCCAGGTCTGTTCACTTTCTAATCTGCCTATATCCTACTTAAACCCTCTCATGTTCATTGTTGTTCATACTAATTATACATCTCTCCGTGTATTACAAAGATAGCCCCAGGGATCTGGCTTCTGCTTCCTCCGCTTCCTCCTTGGATACAGCTGAAGCTCCATCCATGCAGATCACTCAGCTTTCCAATATCCTGATGTCTCTGTGCAGGGATGTACACTCTGTTCTCCCTCATCTGCAAACTCTTGTTACTTTGAATGGCTTAGCCCAGGGTAAGAAAAGAACTCCTGGAGAGCAATGTCTAAATCTACAGCTGCTCTAATCCTGGGGTTAGTGGCCATGATAGCCAATGGTTTGCTAGCTTGCACTTTTTTTTAATTGAATATTTGTTTGCCCCTTCACCAGACTTCCAGCATCTTAGAAAAGGCACTCCCCCGTCCTACTTATCTCTTTATGAAATAAGTGCTAAAAAAGTTCTTGATGAAGTGGAAATAAACATGAGGTCTGGAGTCAGACCAGAGTATCAGGTCTACAGATACAGGGTAGAGAAGAGGCTGGACAAAGAACTAAGTCAGTACCAGAGGTGGTGTGTGTGTGTGTTTGTGTGTGTGTGTGTGTGTGTGTGTGTGAGAGAGAGAGAGAGAGAGAGAGAGAGAGAGAGAGAGAGAGAGAACACAAGAGAGAGACTCCTCCTAAAAACTTGTCTCAGACATTAATCAATCAATACATATGAATCCAATTCTTTTAGTCGACACTAATTATGTATGTGCATGTATGTGCATACACAAAAGCTAGTTGTATCATATAGAAACACAACTAATTGAGCTATATAGAAAAAATTAGGCTTTGGGGCTAATTTACCAGGTTTGTCCCTGCCATTTGGTACTCACCTGCTCATTGATTTCTCCAGCTTTCAATTTTCTCAGGTGTAAAAATGGAGATTTGATCTTCATCTCTGAGATAATGTAGATATAGAAAAACACCTCACCCATTGCCCTGCACACAGCAAATACTCAATAACTAACATGAGCTCGGTTATGGTCACCATTAACTGAGGAAACACATGCTCAGTACACCATTTGAGAAGAGGCTGGGCTTCTTGGAGAAAGTCCCATCATCATTAGGGAGATAGGTCAGTGGCTAAAGGTGTTTATTGGTCATGCAGAGGGCCTAGGTTCAGTCTTCAGCACATCAGGTAGCTAACAGCTACCTGTAATTACAGATCTGGGGAAATCCAGTGCCCTCTGCTGGCCTCTGTGGATAGTACACTCATGTGCATAAGCACTTAGACCCAAACACACATACATGCAAAAAATAAAAAAAATAAAATATCTAAAAAATAAAAAATAAAAATAAAATATCTAAGAGTTTAGCAAGTGAAAGTTTGAGACCACTTAATGGCCAGATGATTGAGTACATGTCCTGTCATCTTCACTAAGAGACTTGGGACTCTTCTCCTCAGGAGGCTGGAGTCACTGCATCTCTGTCCTTACCACAGTGCCTGTACTAATCTGTAAAACTGGCTGCTTTAGCCACGCTGCCTCTGGGTAGGTGGGTAGGATCTCCATGTAGCCCCTTTAGCTGCTTTGTGAGTGTCTGCACTGCACGGCAAGTGGGGCTCCATGAATCCCATGCTGAGATGGAGGTAGGCAGCTTACCCTTATCACCACTCCGGGGCTCTCCACTCCAGGGAAGGGACCACTCTCTTCTCTTGGCTTTGCCCCTCAAGAGTGGATACTTCCCTACATCTAACTGAGTTGCAACTTCTTTCTACTTGGATTTTTCCTCTTTTTGTGCTAGGTGGTTCAACAAACATTTCTATCAAGAACACAGAAAATAAATATTTTAAACTCATGGTCTCTTTCAGATACTATGGATTTCTTTTTCTTCCTTTTGTAGCTTTGAAAATAAATGTAAAAGCCATTTTTTTGTAGTCCAAGATTATACAAAACCAAACCATGGTCCAGACAGGTCCCCAAGAAGAAAAACATCATTTGATGACCATTCTTAGCACCATTTATTGAATGAAAGCACTCAGAAATAGATTCCTCCGCACCCTCCTCCCTAAGCCCCTCTTCTTCTCCTTCATCCCTCTGCTTTCCACCGCCGTTGCCTTTCCTGCCTTCCTCCATCTTCTCTTCCTCCCTTCTCTTCCTTCCCCTCCTCTTTCTTCATGTTCTTCCCTCCCTTTCACTCTTTCTCTGCCCCTCCCCCTTTCTCCTTCCTTTGCAGAGCAGTTTTGAATCTTGTGTGCTGGTGCGATGTGGCCCAGGGATGGAAAGACAAATGAAGGAAGAGACGTTTCTGGAAAGGAGCCCCTAGGGCCTGAGATGGTCATGATGCCTTAGCAGATGACGAAGTACACTAACAGGACTATGACCTGCTTGACAATGTGTGGCAGGAGTGTGGTGTGACATCATCTCGGGACTGACAGCGGCAACCAGGCACTGGAAGCCTGGACAAGGGAACAAAGAATGTTTGCCTGCCATTGGGGTACAGTCTGGGGAGGTAGGGTGGAAACTGGACCTCAAGCAAAACATTACATAGGCATGACTGCCAAGCAGGAGAGACATCCAAACAAAGGGGAATGGCGAGAAGGGCTCTTGAGAAGTTATAGGCTGTTCAGAGCCCTCTTAGTGTGGGTGGAGGGATGAGAGGAAGATGAGAACACAGTCTATCTCTGTAGTTCATTGATATCTCTGTTCCCACACTAGTAGGAAAGTCTTTGGGTCTGCCTTTTGAAGCTCCCAAGCTTTCCTTTCTAGTTGGTCACATTAGCAGTAGGAATGTTGGGAGGAACATACAAGATAGTGAATGTCTGCTGCTGAACTCAATGCCCAGCTCAGAGAAAGAGTTCCATAAAAGCCAACTGATCCCATCAAGAGAGTAGAGAGAGCTCATATAGAAGGAGGGTGGTGAGGGTAGCTGGCGCTGTGTCATTTTGGACTTCAATTTGTCCACCACAAAGGCCTTGTAAAGATTTTAAATGAGAGCATTATATTTTGTCACAGGTTCAAATCCCCCTTCTAACTTGGACTCTGGCAGTATCCATCTATGGGGCAGATTGCATGATGCCCATTGCACAGATAAGTAAGGGATGCCTAGAGACTACGAAAACCTCTTCCCTAAGGTCAACAGGTTCATAAGCATCAGGACCCACACCTTGGTCTCCAGGACTCCAGCCTCAGAATCATTCCCTCCCGTCCACCTTTGCTAACCTACCAACAGACAGGCATGCCAGTCTAGCCTGAGGTCCAATTAGCAGACAAATCAGAACTGGCTGATGGGCTCTGTGCCTGCTGCAGACATGTTTATCATTCATCAGAGAGTGTAAGTGCCTTGGCAGGCTGCAGAGTCAGCCTCCCACAGAGAGAAGAGTTAAGGTGATGCTCCCTGGGGGCTGATTCTGGGGACTGTGCAACACAGATTGTCGGATGTGCTTACGGACAGAGTATTTTAGCAACTCACCAAAAGCTGAATATAGCCCTCACCCTGGGAGCTCTTCACATGCTTAAAGAACTGGGGAGGACAAGGCTGGCCTCGGGTGGGAGCATGGGACCTGCCCCAACATTGTCATGTAAAGGAAATGCATATCCCGTTTTATTTCTTAGGTTCCATGCTCCTTCCATATAAAACAAGGAGTCTGGGGAAACTTAATAGCAGGTATTCTTGCAGCCAGTTTATGGGAAAGTTCACGTTCTTTCTCTACAAATGGGCATCTCAGGGGTGGTAAAGTTACAGAACAGTAAAGAGAACAATAGCCAGGTAGTCCTGGCCTGGACTCCATCCCTAACATTCCATGTGTCCTCAGGTTGTCAGCTGTACCTCTGAACTTTGAGGGGTTTTTGTTTGGTTGGTTGGTTTTTGTTTTTTTTTCCATTCATATGTCAAATGGGTTGGCTATAGCAGGGATCCCTTATTGAAGAGCCACAGACAAAAACTGACTGGTAGAAATTTGTGTCCCTGACAGATTTGTTTTTCTTTCCTTTTAAGATCTCTCTCTCTCTCTCTCTCTCTCTCTCTCTCTCTCTCTCTCTCTCTCTCTCTCTCTGTCTCTCTCTCCCCGTGCATGTGTGTGTGTGTGTGTGCATACAAATGCCACAGACACCAGAAAAATGTATCAGATCCTACGAAGCTGGAGCTACAGGTGATTGTGAGCTGCAGGTGCTGGGAACCAAACTCAGACCTTTTGTAAGAATGACAAGCACTCTTAGCTACTGAGCCATCTTCTGTAGCAGCTCCCCAGACTTATTTTTCTAATTGGTCTCTACCTCTTTTAAAGAGAGCAATATATTTAACAGCTATGGGATTTCATGTATAGTTCTGGATCCCCAAAATTGCTTGAAAATGGAATAGGCTTATTGACTATAAACGTCCATCCACCTAGAATTACATGTTGGAACCTGGTAGGTGGGCAGCTAGTGCCCATGCTGCCATGGTCACACAGCACGCTCCACTCATCCATACCACCTCTTCCTGGAAGCATCTAGGGGTGTAATACCTACAGAAAACCTTAGCACACATTCTCTGTCTTTGAACATCTATGTATTACTCTATTCACTTCAGTCTGTCTTAAGGATCATAGACTTCACTGTGGGCCATGAACTATGAACTTCAACATCTGGAAACGTAAGCATTCTGCATTGCTTTAAATTGTCTTGCCCAAGATTTTTTCTCAATGACAAGGATCTGACTAGTGTAGAAAGCTGCATTATGCTACTGGAGCCCAGGCCTAAGTTCCAAGTTGCCCGGGGGGCTGTCTTCATTTTCCGAGTTTGTCCTTCAAATATCCCACCACCTTTTCTATCAGCTCTTTAGGGTTTAACCCCCTGGGACAGCTCCATGCACTCACTCACTGACATCTATTTGTGACACTCACTGTCATGAATAAAGTCTCTTGACAGCTGTGAGTGCCAGCAGGCAGCCTCGGCCCCTAAGGTACAGGTTAGAAACCCAGGCCCCAGGAAGAGAGAGTGACTTTGAGACAACGGTGGCGAACTTAGTTTCAGAACTGGATGCCCTGTGGTCCAGTCTAGCACACGGTCTCTGTGCACATGACCAAATGAACTTCTCAGTCAGGTCTACAAAGACATGGGCTACATCTCACAGACACGGGGACTTAGCTAGGCTTGAGAACAAGACTGTGGAGGTATAAGGAAGTAAAGATGCCGGCACGGAGGGTCGCGGAGAATGAACGCAGAGGACTCATTGTTTTCTATGGCATTAATTTTAGATTTCATTAAGTCACACCCCCTGTGCTGTTGCTAATTTAGTTTATAGCTCTTTATCTAATTTCTGCAGCTGAGTACATAGTGCAGTTGTCTTTCCGCTTTTCCTCCAGACAATAAAGCAGGAAGGCTAGTGAACACCCTCCAAGCACAGCAGTAGCTGGTCCCCCAGGCTCCCACCTGCGGTGTCTTCTCTTTGGTCGTTTTTCTGGGTAATAGGTGAACTCATTTTTGTATTTCTTTGAATGAAGGATTATTTAGGAAAAGCCTTTCTTAATCCCAAAAGTAGTTAAGATTTACATTTTCCTGCCTTATTTCCAAGATGAAAGAACTATCAATATTGCTGCCTGAAGACAGAATGACAAAGCTCACAGAAGAAGATGAACATTGACTGGACAACTTCTGGGACCCAGGAGATGGCTGCATGGGTAAGGTGTCTGACCTGAAAGCCCATGAACCTGAGCTCTATTCGCTGAACCTGCATAAAAAACAGCGCACAGTGGTACATGCTTTTAATCACGTGCCAGAAAGGTGCAAGCAAGAGGGTCCTGGAGCTGGCTAAGCTGTCAATGCGTCAGTGCCACCAGGTGCCGGCAACAGCCTTGTCTCGAAAACAAAAGTGGACACGCAAACACAAAGTGTGGAAACAACACTCAAAGGTAACCTTTGACTTGAGTATACACTGCACACATGCGGACGTGCACACTCAAACACAGTAAGTAAGATAGAGAAGTGCTAACTTTCTCTGACCCCAGCTAAACTGGGCGTTTTCATCCTCTTTCCATAGCTTTGGAGCTGTAGAATGATGAGGAAGTTGGTAGGCAGAGCCCCAGGGTATCTTCAACTGAGAATGCATTTTGCTTGCTAAGACATGGGTCCCTTCCTTATGAGACTATCTGAAACCAGCACTCTTCTTTCCAGGAGCGACGGGGCCAGGCATGACCTATGCTCTGGCCAGATCCCTTTTCAGGGGATGCCTTAGGGCTCAGAACAAATGTAGGAAGGGTCTCTGGCTTCTGAGCTCTTGCCTTCAGCTGCAAATTTCTGTCAGCTTTGGCTCCGCCCTCTGTCTTTTCTTGCAAGGGATTTGCAGATAAAGGAACTTGGGCCAGAGTCCCAAGGGACTTTGCTGTGCATGTCACAGCACTGGCCAAGTCAAATTGGATTTAAAAATCGATGGAGAAAATAAAACCATCTGCCCAGTCTTCTTGTGTCCCTCAACTCCCCGTCTCTCTCAACCCTCATCTCAGTCACTGGGTTCATGGCAATCTGAGATGTATGGGAAGACTTACAGGCAACAGCTGGAAGGGTCTCCAGAGGGGAATGCTGCTTTTAGACAGGAGGCAAAGGGACTCTGAAAGTGCAGAGCATTTCTGAGCCACCCCCTTGGATGTTTGTGCTGCCCTATTGATCTTTCCAGGGCATTTTCCTAATGGCTAAGAATTATGGACTTTTCTTTTGGGCCAGGATCGTGTAGCATTGTAATAGGTCGTTTAAGGGGGTTTATGATGCTGCTGCCGGGAACTGGGCTTTTTAAAGCCAAGAAAGGTCACGTGGTCTTTGAAAGGCTACCTCCTCGCCTCCTGCTCTCTGACCTGAAGCTTTCCAGGCTCTCTAGGTCACTGAATCTGAAACCCCAGGCTTCATGGCTATGCAGCAATAGGGAAACAGCTCATGCCGTAGGAGTCTCTCCGTCAATTTCTCTGGAGCAGATCCTCACGCCTCTCACGCATGCCCAGCCATGAATGAATTAAAAAATTCTGGCAACCTAGTTAGCATTTAGTAGAAGGGGTGCACAGGACTGAGGAATTACCATATAGCTATTTCCACAGCTTTGAATTGGGGACAGTGTGGGAGAGAAGGGGATCTCTTGACCTTAGTCTCTTCGGACACCCAGAGCAGACCCATCCACCCAAGCTCTGCCAGGGATTGTTAAATCATCCCATGGCAGTTGCAAGTTGTTTTGGAGGCTCTAGAAGGAGACCCTAAAGTAAACCAAGGTGCCCATAGTCTCCTTTACTAGGCACAGACCAGCAGTCAAATGTAACCCATGGTCTGTGGTTATCTAAGGGCCTGTCAGTTTAATAAGCTCTATCCGGATCTGTTTTCTCATCTCCAAAATGTAGATAACAATGTCATGTGGGTATGCAGAGATAGCTGGAGATACAAGCGTGGCAAGATAGCTGTGTCTGTCAGCTTGGAGCCCTTCACTTGTGTCTTCCTCCTTCACTTGTGTCTTCCTCCACTAGTGTACAAGCACACCTCCTCTTTCAGGCTCTGTCTGATCCTCAGCAAACTGCTCTGAGAGCCACTAGACCTCACGTGCAGACCTTGACTACCCATCTCTCCAAGGACCAATCCTGAGGCTGAAACAGTACTGCCCTCTGCCCTTGGTCTCCACAGTGCAGAATCCCTGCAGGGTCCAATGGGAGTCTGGAGCCATGCGGAGATGGCCTCTGCCCTCTTCTCTACCTAGCCAGCACTCTTCAGCATTACAAAACTGGGAATAGTCAAAGTTATTATCAACAGTGCAGGCTCGTGTGTGTGTGTGTGTGTGTGTGTGTGTGTGTGTGTTGCTGTCTATGGTTCTCCCGTTATGGCTGTGATTCTCAAACTGACTATACATTACAATCTCCCAAAAGAGTTTTAAAGACGCTAGTATCTGGGCCATCCCTCAAGACTCTGATTTCATTGGCTAAGAGTGGAATCCACACATTGGGACTGTTAAACAACCCCGCCAGGGGTAAAGCTAACCTGTGGCTGGTGCTCGGAATGACTGACTAAATTAGGAGTGAGCTTGTGCACGAGGAGCGAGGTTTTATTTCCATCCTCTCCGACATTTAGAACTGCATGCACACAGACCGATCAGAGGTCACCACACTTGGCCTCCGTCCCAGACTGCTCTAGGTGCTGAGCGCCCTTCTTATTAAACTGGGTTTGATTTCCTGTTGCTCAGCATCCTTGCTAGACAGTGGGCTGCCCTGAGGCCGGATCCAGACTCTCCTCTTCAGATCCTCTGACAAAGACTTCTCACATCAGAGCTCAGGAGGCCAATGGATCTGAGGACATATATCACATCTCTTCTTTTCAGCGTTCCTGCGTGTAAATGAAGCCCTCCTTCCTTCTAGACAGCTTTCCCCTGCTTCTGGGCACTGTCTTTACACCCTCCCTCCTGTATATTAGTCATCTCTGCTGCTCGATCAATCACCCTGCAACTTAGCAGCTTGAAACAATAAACATCTATTACTGCATAAGTTCAGCGGGTCAGCAACCTGGGGAGCACAGCTCAGTGATTCAAGCTCAGGGCTCTTCTGAGGTCAGGTTGCAGCCAAGATGGACATGGGGGTGGGTAAGTGAGTTTTGCAGCCTTGGCTGGGGCAAGATAATCTACTTCTTAGGAGTCAAGCCCCAAAGCAAAGGCAGAACCACCAAGCCCAGGGCCACTGTCTTACTAAATATACAACATCTCTTTTTCTGTGGACTGAGAAGCCAACCTGTGCAATAGGAGAGGAAGCCACAGAAGTCTTGCCCAGGTTGGAGGCTAGCCTGGGACCCTGGGAAGAGACTCTGCTCTCTCAGCTAAGCGCTTGTCACCCCATTCTCTTTACTGACACTAGCCTCAGAGTGAGAGGTGGGTTTCATTCTGGCATCTTTTTGATGCATTGAGAAGGGCTCAGTGATGCTTTGGCTAGCCGTCCTCAATCACGCTTGAGTTCCCTGTGGAGATTTATAAACAGACACCTTGCAGCTAACCAGACCCTTCAAGCACCTCTGAAGTGTGAACTTGATTTTATGGCGGTGAGGTCCATGGGAATGGGGATGGAAGAGAGATGGGGGTGGTGGTTATGATGGCTCTGAAGGGGAGGAGACTGACTGGTGACCCCTGCATCTGCCTCTGGAGAAGAGAATCCTGCTAATAACACAAGACGACTGTCCAAGGGAGGCAAAAGGGGGGTGTGTGGGGGCGGGAGATGGGGTAGTGGTAGTGTCTGTGACCACCAAGCTCAGTCAGATATGGAGAGTACTTCATTTCTGTTTTTGTCTCCAGTCCATCTAAGCACACGTTGTTCGTTTCCTGAGCCCTCAGTCTTCCCATCTCTAAAGAGTTGGTTGGACTAACATATCAGAGTACTTAAAAACAGCAGCAAGTTCGTTGTGCAAATTAAATCTTGTATTTAATGAAGCAGATACAATGTTACAACTTTTATTACACCGAAGGAGCTAACATGCACCGGATGTTTCCTTTCCAGGTAGTGGTTGTAGAGGAGAGACAGGGTCTCACTATGTAGCTCCATCTGGCCTTGAACTCTTGATTCTCCTACCTCAACCTCCGGAGTGCTGAGATTACAAGTGACACCAGAGTCTCAACTTACTTACTGTGTTCTTACCACTGTTCTTGTGTAGATTAGAAGTGTGTGTCATGACCTTCAACTTGCTTACTATGTTCTTGCCACTGTTCTTGTGTGTGTGTGTGTGTGTGTGTGTGTGTGTGTACAAGACATGTATGTGCACTGTTCTTTTGTGTGAGAACATGTGCATGTATGTGTGCACATTCATGTGTGTATGTATCTGAGTATGTATGGGAACGTGTATGCTATAGTGCACATGTGGTGGTCAGAGGACAACCTCGGGTGTGAGTCCTTGCTTCTATCTTATTTGAGACAGAGACTCTTTGTTCTGTTGCCTACATCCAGCTAGCTTCTGGATATTCTTCTGTCTCTACCTCCTCTGTCCCCATGGGGACCCTTAGATTACAGATGCTCACACAACTTTATCCAGCTTTTATGTGGGTTCAAGGGATTTGAACTTGGGTCTTTGCACTTGTGCTACAAGTACTTTTACCCACAAAATCATCTTCTTGACCCTCGTTGCTGTTCTTGAATGCTTTTGCACGCAAGCCTAATGTAATATATACAGTGGCCTTATAAGGTAACAATGTTTTAATTATCATATTTTACAGTGGAAGAAACCAAGCACAGAGAAGCAAAGTGTTTTGTCTAAGGTCACACAGTTCATAAGTTGAATTCACGCAAGGAGGCCCCAAGGTCTTGCTCTTAACTTCTCTGCTTGAACGATGCTGGTGCTCATGACTGTGCGGTCCTGGAAGGCCCCAGTTTATTCCTTTTCTGTTTTTGTTTTTCCACTGAGCACCCCTATAAGCATAGCGGGGCGGGGGGCTCCTGGACCTGTGGAGGGTTTTGTTTTATGTTCTGACACTTGATCTGTTATTTCTTCTGTATGTGTGGGCTCTGTCAACACTTCGAAACCAATGGGAAAGCTTTGGAAAAGCACAGCTCTCCAGCCATGGCCCATGCATCTGGGCGGGGCCTGGAGTCTGAGTCCAGGAGGACTCAGTTTGTTGGTATGGAGGGAAGGTGAGCTCTGGCATGAGCATTGTGAGTGTTTGGAGGGAGGGGGAAATCTGTCACAGCCCAGTGGCTTGGAAAGATCTGGATTTAGCCTTTTCCTTAAGGAGGGAAGACGGGAGTCTGATCATCCACTTGAAACTCTCACCTTATCATCTGTCAAATTTGACCTCAACTCAGTCCCACTGACCCAGGTCTCGGTGACCCAGGGTGAGTAAAACTCTAACTGCCCAAGAGCAGAGCCTGGCCCTTGGTCATTGTGACATTCTGGACCACAATTAATCAATACGTCTGAGAACACACCAGGTGAGCACCGAACAGCTTCATGCTTTGCAGAGAAAACAATTTTCATTACTGTTCAGCTCAGCCCGTGAATCAGAGAAACAGAAGGAGTAAACATTCTCACGTTAATTATTCTCGTTTGTTGCGGTTGTCACCACCCAGGGTTTGATTAGGAGCCTGGCTACAGAGTGCACCTTTACACCAGAAACTGGATTATATGGCTTCCTCTCAGTCTTAGGCTGTTTGGATTTAGAGGAAGGTCATTAATAAATGCACTGTGACCATGGGGGAATGAATTGAATCGTGCTTATGAATTAGAGCTTTTTCATTAGAAAGAAACACAGCCCTACCTAGAGTATGGGGAAGGGATGGGAAAGTATTGAAATCAGCTAGAGTCCTGAACAGAAGAGAGTTCTGTGACTTTAAGTTCACCATACTGTAGAATTTCCTCTGGGTGTGACTCCTGTCCCTTGGTTACCTGGACAGCCTGCACCACTGTGTCCAGCTTGCAAGAAGCCCATCCATCTTCCTGGAGGAACAGTTTTGTGATTAGCCACTAGAGGGCAGCAGTGAGTCCATTTTCCAGCTGATTCCTCTCCCCAAGGGAGTTGACTCTAAAGTGTAAATTCTTACCTACTTCACAATAACTGTGTACCAGGGCCCCACCTGCATTCTTGCTTTAGAATTCCAAGAGAACAGAAAGCTCTGTCTTTAAGGACTTGCATCTAGAGAGAAATTACAAAGGGTATTTTGGGGCTAGTTTTCAGAAGATGGGCTAGAGCCCAGCTAGATGGTTCTTGGTCCACCTTTTGGGACGCAGCATGAGTGTTGGGATAAGGAACGCTTTGAAGAGTAGAAACTTCATCTTAAAAGTAGAGGAGTCAAGGCAGGGTGCTGGTGTTAGCACACTGGGGTTTTACATATTGGCAGCTGGCACTTACCATGTTTAATGTGGGGAAGGGACTCCTGGGCAAGTATTGTTCATGAGAAAAGACAGGGTTTGATGACCTCAACACAGTTTTATGGTTCTGTGGCAGCCTGAGTGTGGGCACATAGGACTGGTGACGTCGTGCAACATTTTGCATCCTGGTTGGGAAATGGGATAAAGGCTCTGGGCCCTGGGCCGTGGACCCCTGCTAAGGACTCCTTTAGGGGCATCATTACTGATGATAGATGCTCTGCATGGAGAGGCAGGAGGCAAGGGAGCCCCTGGATAATGAGTCCTGGTTCTTGAAGCAACACTTGTTGGCAATGAGTAAGTATCCTGAGTATGTTCTCCAGGGCACAGGAGAAGCAGTCGCCATAGTGACTGCAAAGGCAGGATAGCTACCTCTGCTTGGGGCTAAGGACCACCACCCTCTTGAAACTTGAACAGCCACATGTCTAGAGGGTTATCCTCTCCCAGTGAACATGCCCAGGGATCTGAGAGGAGAGCAGCAATGAAGGGCAGCAGAGATGGGCAGACAGACAGAACCAGAGAACACTGGCATTATCACACAGGTGAAGAGATGTGTGCCTTGAATGGAGAGGGACCATTCAAGTCTCACAGCTTGGGAGTCATACCAACCGGGCAGGATCGCAGCCTCCCCACCCCTCACCCAACTCTAAGTGCTGTAACCTACCACACAGTGCAGCTATTCCGAGAGGGAGGTTGTCTTCTTTATTGCTCTGAGAATAAAGCTCACAAGCCCAAGGAAGCTCCCACTTCCTAGAAGATTGGCAAGGCTTCTTCCTGGGGTCTTACACACACACACACACACACACACACACACACACACACACACACACACCAGCTGCTTGGGACTAGAAGCTTCTGACAACTAAGTTGTCTTCACAACTTCAAGGATGCAGCTCTCAAGGTTGCCGCCACACTGGGGGAGCTTTTCAGTACCGCTTCTATATGCATTTCTGCGAGCAGCCCAATAGCCGCGTTGGTTTGTTATGCTAGACCTGATTGCCATTGCTTCATTAAACAAGATGTTGAATGCAATTGTAAAGTCTTCATCAGCAGACCTAAGGGAAAAGTCCATCCGTGGTAGATGCTCACAGCGAGGACCAGCCACGTGACAGGAAAACAGCCATGGAGAATTGAGGCTAAGATCCTAAATGCTGGCAGCATCTTCCCAGGCCCATAGTCCTGGACCTGCTCAGGACAAAGGCCAGAGGAGTTTCTGCCTCTCCAACCCAACATGAGAGATCCCAGGGAAGAGTCACACCAGGCAGCAAGGGGCGGGGGTGACCTGTAAGAAGGCAGCAGAAAGTACCAGGGTCTTTTCTTTGCATATACTTTCTCCCTTTAAAGATCTGGAGTTTTGAAGCCAGCTTTGGGAGCAAAGTCAGCTCTGGACTTGTTGCTTCTGTGATTTAAAACTTCTCTGAGATTTTCTTTTCCCTGTAAAGTGACTGTGTTGAACCTTCTGGGGTAGGCTGTTTGGAGGGCTGAAGCAGCCTACCATGTACTTGACTCCTGGCATATGCCCCTTGCTATGCAAAAGCACAAGCAGGAAGCTAAGTCTATCTATGTACTGTAAGCAATCTCAGAGCCACTCAGCCCCTCTGTGTGAAGTCTGTCAAGTGGGTATGTGCTCTCTGCACACACTCTTCTTGGGACTTGAGGCTCTCTCCCTTTGCCTACAGCAGATGGCGGCATTATTATTCAATCTCCAGGCTCTAAATGACTTACAGAGAAGATCCATGTGGTAGTTTGAATATTCTTGGTCCAGGGAATGACACTATTAGGAGGTATGGCCTTGTTGGAGTAGGTGTGGCCTTACTGGGGGAAGTGCGTCACTGTGGGGTTGGGTAATGAGACCCTTCTCCTTAACCACAGAGGAGCCAGTTTTCTCCTAGGGGCCTTCAGATGAAGATGAAGAAGTCTCAGTTCCTCTTGTACCATGCCTGCCTGGATGCTGCCATGCTCCCACTTTGATGATAATTGACCAAAACCTCTGAACCTGTAAGCCAGCCTCAATTAAATGTTGTCCTTATAAGAGTTGCCTTGGTAATGGTGTCTCTTCACAGCAGTAAAACCCTAACAAAGATGATCCCACTGTCAAGAAAAATTCTGAACCACCAGGGAGGAGCCCAGGAAACTCATGAGCTTCTTGATTCAAATGTTCAGAGGAGCCTGGAACCCTGAGCCTTCCCCTTTGTTTTGTTTTTGGAGGTGGGATTTCTCCATATAACTCTAGCTCTCCTGGAACCTGTTCCATAGACCAGATTGGCCAAGAGTGCGGAGTTCACCTGCCTCCAGAGAGCTGGGATTAAAGACATGAGCCACCACACTGGCTCACCCGATTCTCCATCAATGAAATCCTCCCATGGATCTTCCTTGACCCTTGACAGCTCTTTTCAGCTTAAAGTTCATACCTCTCTCCTTCTGCACTAGCTTTTCGTGTCCCTAGCCAATGCTGGTCTCTGCAGTCAATGTCACTGTGGGCTCAGATACCTCAGGCATTTCTCAGACTTCCTAGTGCCATTCAGGGTTCAGCCTTTGAGCTTCTGGCCACTCTTGCTTAGTCCTTCCTCCAATGACTCCACCCTCTTACTAATGCATTGAAACACCGTTGTTGGGTTCCTTACAGAGACTTGTGTGATATGGGGATTCCTCCTGTTACTCCCCCCCCCCCCAGCACAGCTTCAGGGTGAGCGTTATTATTTCTGTCTAGAAAGAGCACATGGTGCCTCAGAGAGATTTCACAACTTTGCCCAAGGTCGTATGCCCGCACACTGTGAACGAGGAGTGGATGTCTGGTCTGTTTGATTGGAGATGACAGAATGAGTTCTCTTCACACGGGCACGGTGGAATTGAGATTTTTCTTTTTGCAACACAAGATCAGTGGTGTTTTGCCGTGTTGCTTATGTGTGTTCAGGACCACACGATAAGGAGCTAGCAGGCAGGCTCCAGAGTGAGGGAGTTCAGAGGGAAACAAATGTTACAAGTCTCAGAGCATCAGGCAACTGCTCTAACGGCTAAGACAAGGATGCATTGAGGGCTGGTTTGGTGTGGCAGCTTTGCCACGCTGGAATCCATTGCTGCTAACATGAATACAGTCCTAAGTTTCAGTCTCCCTATGCCCCCACCTAATCACCTGCCTCCCAAGAGCTGCTTCTGTCTTAGTCACAGGGAATTCCACCTGCCAGTGTGAATGGTATTTCTCCTCAGGGGGACACAGCAGGGCACAGAGAGCTCCTGGGCGCCTCTGTGGCCTTATTCCTTCAGTTCTCTCTACCTGCAGCACTTCCCCTTTCACACTATGGCCTCCCTCTATCATGGGCATCTAAGGAGAGTGTGTGGTACCTGTTGGACCAGGCTGAACTCTAGCCTAGGGCATCACGCTCCCCTGAATAGGACTCCTTAGGGAGGCCATAAAAACGTTCAAGGGTAGGCTGGAAGACCCAAGACAGGCTTTGTAGTTCCCATACCTCCAGCTTGGGGCTGGTGGAGTTGTCTTGCTGCTGGGAGGTGTCAGGCTTCCTGACACTGCTCCAGCATGCTGTAGAAGCTTCCACAGCTTCTATTACTGCAGCCATACATGTATAGAATCCAGCTCTATAATGAAAAGAACCCATGGTTTTCTGAAACCTGTGTCACAGAGGACAGATCAACCACACTGGAGTGTCTTTTTTGGTCCTGGGGTGTTTTAAGCTGAGGATCTTGGATTCTGAATTTTTCCTTCCTCTCATACTCCATCTTCTGCTCCCTACATTCTTTCCTGTGGCCACTGAGTATCACAGGTAGAGATCACAGCTTTTTGGGCACTGATGGGCTAGCTCACACACAGATCAATTTTTTTAAATCGCCCTCTTATTGCTTTTACATATTAGTGGCTTTTCCTTTCATTTGCAGGTTATTGATAGATCGTTCATTATGTATGATGGTTAATGGTGGCCCATGGCTCCTATCCACCCTTCAGAGCCCAAATGCCATCTCTGCCCCCCTCCTGGAAGTCTTCCCAGATATCACCAGCCATCAGTTTGCTTCTGTATCTGAACCCCTGCAACCCTCACCATCTGTCTTCATGTTGTCTATCCCCCAGTGGGTATCTCAGTGTTTGGGTCAGAGCTTCCTACACTTTATCGATGACACAAATCCCAGTCTCTCACATGTCACAGAAGACTTTGCTTTTGTGATTCTTCTGATGAATGAAATGCTTAAGACACCCAGCCCTGACTAAGTAGTGAGTCCCAAGAGTGCAGGAACCCTGTGCTCCATTCAGGTGACAGTGACTGCTCTGGCTAGTTCCATAGTAAGTGGAGGGAGGGATAAACAACCTGGCTCCAATTGCCTAAGGGCTCAGACCTCCCAGATGTGTTTCTTTGCCCTTGCAGGAAGCAGGGTTTGAAAACCCCCATCGCTCAAGTCTTGTGGATATGGACAAGTTAATGTTCAGTAGTCACTTCTCCCTCGCTCTGTGCTCTGTCTCCCTCGCTCTGTGCTCTGTCTCCCTCGCTCTGTGCTCTGTCTCCCTCGCTCTGTGCTCTGTCTCCTTCTTCCCTGGGCCTTAGAGAGAATATAGTCCTCAATGCCCTAACCCCATCTTCCAGCTTAGGTCTCTAAGTGACAGACTCTCTCAGCTTTCCTTCCACTGATTTCTCCAGCACTCTGAGTCTTGCCCCACACCAACTAGGCATCAGTGTACACAAGGAGCTAGACCGTCCTCTGGTCAGGGCCAAGTCTGTTGTATCTATGGCCCAATAGGAAGAGTGAATGAGACGCTATTGGAACTTTATTGGCAGTGCTCTGAGGTCTGGATGACCCAGTGTCCAAGAGCTGGCATGTCTAGGGTCTGTGACTCAGACAGCTAGCTCCCTCACTATAAAGCTTCTGATTCTCCACCGCAGATCTGAGATACTCTCCAGAAGTCAGGTCCAACATTCACAACACAGGCTTTAGCTAGCGCCCTCATCTGTGGAGCTCATGCACAGTCGGAACAAATGGCCCACTCTCTAGCTAGAAATTCTTGGGGTGATGCTGTGCTGTCTGATACTATTGCTGATTGGGACCCACATTATTTCCTGTGTGGAAGGGCTGAGCACCCCTTAACCTTACTTTTTCCTAGGGTATCATCCTGAGGATATATATGGGAACCTCACTTGAGGAGGAAGAAGAGTCAGGCTTTGCCACAGATACTACTCCAGGAAGAAGGTACTGGAATTGGGTTGTCTATCTACAGGACCAAGGAGAGAGAGTCTCACTTGAGTCTTGGAGGATGGCCAGAAATCGGGACTCTAATACCTCCAAGGACTATGGAGTCAGTGAAGCTTTTAGACTCCAAACTGGACAGTCAGAAGCAGCCAGGAGTAAAATAAGTCTTATTCAAATTCATCTCTGTATTGGTTTGCCATCTAGAAGCACATTGGGTGCAAAGGGGAGCATTCCTGTGTGTGAAGGGAACCAGAGATTGTGGGGGTGTTCCCTGAGACTTTATCAGGGTCTCTTTCAAGAGTACTGCACACATGCGCCTGTGCCTCGCATCCGTACATTCAACAGAGGTGGATTTACGTGTTTATTTTATTCACATTTGCGTATGAATTAAATGCAGTAGACCATCAATGAGAGCACAGAAGGCTCCTGACCTTCCTGTCCCCCTCCAGATCTCTGGCTACCACTGGCCAGAAGAAAGAGCTGGTTTATGGTACTCAGATATGCATGTGTGTTTCTGCCCAGTAAGATGACTGTCATTCATGGATGTTTCCACATGTTCCAGGTATTGACTACCTGCAATGCCTGGGTACTCTCAGGGGACACAGAGGGTCCTTTAACTCTCTAGATGAGGAAGGTGACAGACAAGCAATTAGATGAGGCACACAAGGTGAGAAAATGCCAGAACCAGTGAGCTCTCTGCTGAGTCTCCACCAGATAGTAGCTGGGGTGATTACAGTCCAGTGCTGGTTAACCGTTTATAAATGTGTGCATATGCATGTGTGTCTGCATACATAGTGATCCTCCCCCGACTCCCATCCTATGAGCCAGGAGAAGCAGGAAGCAGATGTGGGGCTTGATGCACTGTTGCTCTTTTAAATCAAGACAAAGCTGGAGGCATCACCTAGGCTTCCCATGGGGGAAAAAGAAGCCAGTCCATTTAATTAACACCCCGCCAGGCCCCTGGAATCCTCCTTCTGTGGGGCAGAGTGTCAGCAGCCCCGATAGCGTCTGAGTCTCTCTTACGTAAACCTTTGGGCAATTCATTTCCTATATTTATAAATAAGCCAATAAAAGAGATGTTCAACATAATTTCCCTAGAGGGTGGAAGGAAGAAGAAGCCTGGATGGAAGACTCTTATTATCTTCTGTTGTCTTGTCTCCAATGACAGATAATGGCAAAGCATGAGAAGGATGGACCAGGGAGAGAATACAGCTTGGGTGGAGACAGCCTTTAAAATAATGTACCATTATGCACCCGACTCAAAGAAAAAGAGAAAAAAGGGGGAGGGAAGGGAAAAAAAAGTCTTGCTCAAACTCATGTTCAGCTGGCTAGCTGGCAGTCCTTTTGACTATCAGTAGTCGCTGTGTGAAACTGCTCCCTTCAGCCACTTACTGGATCTTCCGAGAGCTAGATAATTGGTCCGATTCTTGTGGATGGTCTTGAAGGTCTTAATTAAGAAAGGAACTGCCACCTTGTGAGTTCCCTGGGGATCGATAACCCCTAGGAAGTCTCCACCTGTCTCTTAGGGGGTGGCAGGGACCAGTGACAGAGGCAGGGACCAAATCAATGAGACTAAAATGTTGGAACAGCAGGGAAACTCAGCAACCCAGGGACCACCAAGGGGGAAAGAATCCTGCAGAGAGGCCATGGCCAAAGGATTTAGGCTTTGGGGCTGAATCCAGCAGTTTGGGGGGGATGAGACAGTGTGGAGAGCTTGAGAGACATCTTGGAGTTGGGCTCAACTTTCAAGGTTCAGTTTAAAGAAGACTGAACAAAACAGGAGAGATGTTTCCACCTGAACATTTCCAGGGAGTCATCTGAGAGGCTTTTGAGAGGCTTTTGAGATCCAGAGAGGCCCCGGGACTGGGGATTCACCCCAGGCCAACGGAATCAGAATCTCTAAGGATTCTCTAAGAACTGAATGATGAAGGGGTTTTAAAGCTCTCTCCATCGTTTTTTTTGGAACATTATGAAGTATTTCAAAAGTGCCCAGGGCCGCCGCCCAAGGATGGGGTAGAACCTGCCTCCTCTTCAGATGCGATCCACAGAGCAGCAGCAGCCATCCAGCCATCCAGCAGATTGTTAGAAACAAAGGACCTCCACTAGCCTCTGCCCATAGCCATAGAAGGAGAATGGCCAAGATGGCCAGACTGTTCACACACGTTAGTATGAGACTCGGTGCTGCAGATGCCGCATTGTTCTGGCTGTTCTAACTTCAGAATTGAGGCAGATTGCTCTATGCTGTGTGTATTCATACATTCGCCCAGGGTGGTTTCAACTAACTACAACTCTTGAGAGAAAATACTTGGGGAAAAATAATCACAAGTGTACCATGGGCAGGCTTTTCCCCATGAGCATTTTCTGAGCAATAGAGCACCAACTTCTTATATTGCATTTACATTGTATTAGCTACAGCAAGTAATCTACAGATGGTTTAAAGAAGAAGCAGTTGTATACAAATGCAGCATCATTTTTTTTATACAAGGGATGTTAAGGATATGAACTAGTGTATGTGAGTATCCTTGATGTCTGAATGGATATTCTGCACAATTCCACATAAACAGTAAGGGACAATGGCACAAAACTTCTCATTTATCTAGTTTTATTTATTTGTTTGCTTACTTATTTATTTGGCGCTCTCTCTCTCTCTCTCTCTCTCTCTCTCTCTCTCTCTCTCTCTCTCTCTGTGTGTGTGTGTGTGTGTGTGTGTGTGTGTGCATGCAGGTACACCTGTGTACTCATCTCTGTGGATGTCATGATCAACCTTAGGTGTCAGTCCTCATGTACCATGTACATTGTGTTTTGAGACAGGGTTTCTCACTGGCCTGGAACTTGCCAGGTAGGGTAGGCTGGCTATCTATCTATCTATCTATCTATCTATCTATCTATCTATCTATCTATCTCTTCCTCCTCAGAACTGGGATTATGAATATAAGCCACCACGCCCAGCTTTTAAACATGGGTTCAGGGTACTGCAGTTCAGGTCCCCATGTTTTTTACAACCAGCACCTTAACCAATGGCGCTGTCTTCTCAATTCTTCCGTATTTATTTTCAAGACAAATTATCATTGCTCAGGCTCTGCTGAGGCTGGAGCTACTTGCTATATAGCTCAGGCCTTGCCATCCTCGTGTCTCACCCTCCCAAGCACTGGGACCACAGACAGGTGTCACGCTGCTGGGTTTGTTCTTAGTGTCCTCTAGACTCAATCTTACCCTATGCAGAGGGGCAGAGGGGCAGTGGGGCAGAGGGGCAGAGGGGCAGTGGGGCAGTGGGGCAATGGGGCAGAGGGGCAGTGGGGCAGTGGGCCGTCTGCTTGGACACATAGTAGCTTCTCAGGGGGAGGTTTCTTCTTTTTCTTTCAATAAAGATAAAATCATATCGATGAAAGAAGTACTTAGGCCTAAGTCCCTACATGAGTGGACAGTCAAAGAGACTCCAGCCTTCTCCTCCTGGCTCTGCTCAGCTGCTCCTCCAGCTCAGAATGCTGTTTTTAGATCTGTCTTCCTCCCTGGTAGGTCCTCGTTCAGCTCACCTCCTGAATCGGGTACAACATCAGACCGGGAAAATTGTGTAAAATAGCTGGATGCCACAAAGGCTTCCTTATCTGGTGAACACTACAGCCAGGACTTCACACACCTGGGGCTTCTGGGTCCCTGGCTACTATTTCTTGGCTCTTGGAGAAATTCCGTCTACTGTGAAGAAGGAGACCAGGCTCCTTTCAGTGCTTGAAAGCAACTAATATATCACAGACTATTCCAGTGTTCGACTAATTTCAACACATAAAGCTAAGTGTTTTGTAGACCTAATTAGACTGTGAGCATCTAGAAAAAAAATAAAACCAACCTTGATACTGTTTCTAGACTTTTTTCATTCTTAGCATCTTTTGATTAGGGTAATAAAAGGGTCAACACACTTCTGTTGCTAGGCCCCGGGGTTGGGGAAAAGGAGGCTGGGCAGATGGCAGCCATGCCCTCTTAATTTGTGGGTCACTATGAAGCTGCCCACAGACAGTGCCAGCCCTTTTAATGAGATCTCTTTATTGGTGAGAATACGGGTGAGTGTAAGGGTCACCTTCACCAGGAGTGGGCACTCAGTGGGGACCACTAGGGCTCCCAGAACTGTGCTTCTGCTCTTATTATTAGCAGCTAAGAGTGGGGAAGAGGGGGAGTGGTGTGGGAGGGAGTGGGCGAGAGGGAGAAAGTGAAAAACTAAACATTGAGAACTCATGGTCCTCATTGGGTCAACAGAGGAGGATCAACTTCCCCAGACACCAGGGTCTGCCTTGCAGATAGCCAGGGCATCTTGAGGTCTTGCCAGAGGTCAGATATTTCTACTGATGGACACCATTACTCAATCAGTAAGTATTTCAAAATATACAGAATATTATTCCATCCGATTTCATTTAACTGGGTAAGAACTTTCCAAGTTTTCTGGTGTTTGTATTTGCAGTTCTGGAGTGGTGCTTAGGACCTTGCATGTGTTATATACTGCATGCGTTATATACTGCATGCGTTATATACTACACAAGTACTCTACCGTGGAGCCTCACCCAAACCCTGTACTCTATGCGTTCTGATGTAAAACCAGAAGCCCAAACGTGTTAAATAATTCAGGCCAAAGTTACACGGCAAGAGTTTGGCAGAATTTTAATTATGACTGTTGGTGTCTGTCCTTGATCTGTGAAAGATTGTTTGTAGCCTGACGTTCTGGTCCTTTGAGACAAACCCTCCAGAGCAGCCTAGAACACAGGTGGTAGAACATTCGTGAGGATCAAAGTACCACTGAGAAGGAAGGGGTGCTGCTTCAGGTGGTACTGGAGGACATTAAACAGGGGAACAAGCTGGAGAGACCCCAAATCTGAGGTGCCTTCTTCTGAGGCAACACAGTCACAGCATCCAGAGCAGTCCAGTCCCTTGGCAGAAAACACACTGGAGATTCGAGGCACGTACTGCCAGGAACTCCCTCTGCCTAACAGGCATTTGACCTTGCAGAGGCCCCAGCTCTTACCATCAGATGGCTAACAACTGACTTGGCCAGGTGCCTTGACATATAGGGTTGTTGTTTTTCTGTTCCTGGAATCACTAACCAATGTTTTACAAATCACAGGGAAGCCAGTAATAAGATGTTGCCTTTGCACACATGGCAGCTTGTGCACATATGGCCATGGTGTCCGAAGGCATGTTCCAGCCAGCCTCTGATGTCCCCCCAATCCCAGCTTCTTTTCCTGTAATCTGAAGGGCAGATAAGCACACTTGAGTCTCCAGTCCTCAAAGTAGGCATACATTTCCCTGACAGTCTACAGATGGGAAGGAGCATAAGGTATGGACAGTCTTTGTTTTTCATTCACTGGTCCTCAGTTTTCCAGGTGACAGTGAAGGTCATGTGGTGGGGAAAGATGCAGTGATGGACAGGATGCTTAGTAAAGGGATGTGTATAAGTAGGTATATGTGATCAGATAGGACACATGCCAGGTGTGTGTGTGTGTGTGTGTGTGTGTGTGTGTGTGAGAGAGAGAGAGAGAGAGAGAGAGAGAGAGAGAGAGAGAGAGAGAGAGAGAGAGATTTCATCAACTGCTGTTGTTTCTCTCTACTCTCTTCCTGCTAAAGGGGGAATATGTCTTTGAACATTGCTGGCTGCCATGAAGGCAGCCTGAGCCAACACACAGCGTGTTCATAGCCCAGGGCATGAGATGGCGTCCACCAAGCAGGGAACTCCACATTCTCCAAGTTAGTGCATGATACCCAATTAGCCTATCCCATAAAACCATGTGAAACTCATTTACTCACCTATATATATTATGTTTTAGGGTCTTTTTGTGTAATGTAGACTGATCTGAAACTCCTTAGGGCCCATTGAGAACTTATTTTTTTCTAAACCTTGCATACTGCCACACAATGCCTAGGCTAGGAATTTTTGCTTGTCTGTTTTAAAACCCGATCTTGATATGTAACTCAGGCTTATCTTGAACTCAAGATTCATCCTTCCACCGTTACTTCTAGAATGCTGGGATTATATGCATATGTCACTATATGTAATAATAATAATAATAATAATAATAATAATAATAATAATAATAATAGTTCATTCCTCCCTTTGTTTCTTTATGTGGGTATTTAATGCTGTGTGGCACCAGGAACTGAACCCAGGGCACCATGAGTGCTATGGAAATGCTTTGATGTTGAGCTGCACCTCTGGCTTCTCCTATGCAGCACATTCATCTCACACATCCACTATAATGTCACCACTGCTCTCTACCCTGAGTGTTGCAGCAAAAATATGACCCACAGGCTCACTGCATGTAGAATTTATAATCTTCTACTAGATGATATTAAACTAATAATGACACAATAATTACTAAATCAAATTGTAGGAGGTGCTGTGTGGGCTGGCTCCTGGCCTGCCCTCCTCTTCTGGAATGGGGCCTGATCAGAAGTGAGTCAGCTATGAATGCGGTGGAAGATCATGAAAGTGAAATGTGGCCCTGGATATTCTCTTATCCTCTGATTCTTTGGTCATCTGAAAAGATGAATAAGAAAGGGGAAGGGAAGAAGATGCCGTTTCTAAAACCAAAACCAAAACCAAAACCAAAACCAAAACCAAGAGCCTGAAGCTTACAGGTGTGAGTGTCATGGCCGGGAAGGCACAGTGCTGGCTTGTCTCTTCTATGTCTTTGCCGTGGGTCCCCCTGACTTTCACTGCCTTCCCCCTGGATTATTGTAGTTTGACCTACAGCTTTGCCTCTACCCACATCCATGTCACCCCCATCAAGCCCAGAAGAGAACCTTTCTGCTTGTATCACTTGGTATCTGTTTTTGTTTTTTTGTTTTTGTTTTTGTTTTTGTTTTTTGCTGTTTGGATGTTTAGCAGCAACCCTATCAGAAACAACAGCACAAAACCATGGTTCAAAGTTTGCCTAATATCCTCAAGAAGCAATATCACCACCAGAAGAGAGATACTATGCCCTTGTGGTGGTTTGAGTGGGTTTGGCCCCCATAGGTTCATGCTTTTGAATGCCTGGCTGTAGACAGTGGCCCTATTAGGACTGGCCTTAGTAGAGAAGGTGTGGCCTTGTTGGAAGAACTGTGGAGGTCTCCTATGCTCCTGCGCTGTGCAGTAGAATGCCAGTCTCCCCTTGTCTGCCTGCACATCAAGATACAGAACTCTCAGCCCCTCCAGCACCATAACTGTCTGCATGTTGCCATGCTTCCAACCATGATAATGAATTAATCTCTGAAACTGTAAGCCAGGACCAATGAAATGTTTTCCTTCATAAGAGTTGCCTTGGTCATGGTGTCTCCTCACGGCAATGGAAACCCTAACTGACACAGCCCCTGGGAAGGCACAGGGGCATTTCATGCTCTTCCCGATTTGGCTTCAAGCTGCCTTTCAATGCATTGTTCCTATTCCCCTCCTCTCCCATCCATCATGTAGCCATGAGCAAGTCTTCCTGACAGAGCCCAGCTTTGTTCCTGGACGACATCCCTGCTCTTCTTCCTGCTTAGAATGTTCTTTCTCCTTCTCTTAAGCAAAACCACACCCATGTCCCCAGATTCCCACCAAAAGTCTCGCTCAGGAGATTCTCAGATCTCTGCATTTCAATATTCCATATTGCTAAATAGAGAGGAAAAATACCATTCTATGATTGGCATTGCATTCCTTGTGAAATATGGCGGATACCTTCTTTAAGGGATGCAGATAGAAGGGCAGAGATACAATGTGTCTTGCTGGGATCCCACAGCCAGATGGAGAAGCTGAGCCTAAAACCGGGAGCACAGAATTCCCAGGTTAATACCCGAGTCAATGTCTCTTATGATGAGGTACTTTCTCACCTGTAGGAAAATCAGCTTGTGTTGTCATTGGGTCACAAAACTTACCTCTACCTCAGTATTATTCTCTGTGGAATCTGGGGCTAGTCAGAAACTCCCTGAGGGGCCATTCCATGCTTCTCTGTGTTACAAAATATCCAATGCTTTTAGTTTTTTTGAGGGAAGATAATCATTCAAATACAAAGTATTCTCATTATGACTCCCCATCCATCCCACTGTGAGGCCTGAAATACATGCTGTCAAAAATTGAACCCAAAGCATAACTTCCCAGAAGGTTAACATAATGATTTGCTTCGCATCCTAGCGGCACGGTACATTGTGCCTTCAGATCACTCCCCAGCACCATTCTTCAAATTCAAACACGAACCAGAAGCGACAAATGATTCTTGTAATGTGCTCTTTGACACAAATCATTTCTGATTGCTCCAGACCCTGGACAACCTTGAGTATGAAGCATCAGCATGAGGGGGAGATGTCTTAGGAAACGAACAGCTTCGACTTCTTGCTGATGAGAGCCCTCTGCTCACAAGGCAGTGGCGTGTGTGCTGATTGCCCAACAGATCTGTTTTTCAACGAGGCAAGTCATCTTGTCTCAGAACAGCCCGAGCAGGCTTCAGAGTGTTTGAAGATACTGGTGAGGTAACTGCCATTCTCATGTGGCAAGCTCACTGTTGAAGTGCCTCTGAACTGGGCATGTAACTCTCTCTCCAATAAGCCTTCATTATTATCGCTCCTTGATGAAGGAGAATGAAGGACCTTGGAGAATTCCATTGGCTTGTCCCAAGGATCTAGCATGTTACTATGGTCTAGGTCTAGAATGAAGGTCCCTTGGCTCCAAGGTCTGTGCTATAAAGTGAAGGGCCTCTTCAAGGTATAAAGATGTCACAAAGTGCTGTTTTAGATCAGACTTCATTCTCTGCGGATACTAGCTGAAAACTTAAGGTTGAGAAATGGAGAAAAATGCTGATAGAAAATAGACTTGTCTGGAAAATGATAGGTGTTGGGATGGGAATCAAAATACTACTCCTGGTTCAGATGTGTTAAGCATGGTAGACAGCAATCCAAGTACTATCAAAGCCCCCTTCCCTTCCTTTCTGTTCTGTTCTGTTCTGTTCTGTTCTGTTCTGTTCTGTTCTGTTCTGTTCCATCCCTGTCCTTTCCCTTCCCTTCCTTTGGGATATAAGGACACCATGAAGTATTAATGTTATTCCCACTTTGTTCTGAGGACTGAGACTTTGTAAACCGCTTGTCTGAGGCGTAGTCATCAGCCCACACTGAGGCAGAGATGAATGGCTGTCCAGCAAGCATTAACATTCCCTTTTAAAGAATGAAGCTATTTCTAAGAAACATGAGTCGCTGATGTTAGATCTTTCTGAACCAGTGCGTCCATACTGACTAGTACTTACAATGGATAGATTGAGAATGAAAACTCTACTTCTTAGTAGAAATGACTCTGAAGCTTGTGCGTCTTCTCCCGGCCCTCCAATGCCTCTGCCCTCCAGGCATTAATCTCTAGAATGACTTTAGAAGCCGTGGAAAACAGAGTGCCCATCAGCCTGGAGCCCAGCATAACTGTTTAGATTAGAGTCTGTGATGGCTAATCTTGATTGTGATCTGGATGGGATTTAGATTCATTTAGTGGACATGCCTCTTGGTGTGTCTGTGATGGTTTTTCCAGGGGTTTAACTGAAGAGCGAGGCACCATTCTGTGCTCTGAGGTCCTGGGATAGAGAAAAGGGAGAAAGTGCTCATTTGTTCTCTGATTGTGGATGCATGGGACATTCCTGACACTCATCTTCCCTGCCAGCATGAACTGTATCCTCAAACTAGTAAAGTAGTGGCCAAGTGAGCTCCTCCTTTTAAAGATGCCCCCCCCCCTCTCTCTCTCTCTCACACACACACACACACCTATAAGAAAATAACCAATACAGAGTTACACCTTTTTCTAGTCTCCTCACATGACACTTATCAGCGACAGACACTTTTTGATAGACATCAGGTTAGATCAAGTCATTGAGATCTCAGGACTTGTTTGTTACACAGCTAACATTTCCCTGACTAATAAAAAGAAAGGACAATGTTTTTCTTTTAGCTATGCATGCTCTTGGCTAGTGTGCCATGGAGTGGCTCAAAGATTGTTTAGATTCATGCAGGCTTTAGAAAATTTTCTCTCAACTTCCAAACCCAGGCTAAAAAGGTGGTGGTTCATACTCATCTTCTTAAGCCTGGGGAGTGGATTGGCTCAGCATCCATAATTCTGAACCCCATCCAGAAGCAGCTACTGTCTCCAGCCTTCCCATAACAGTAAATGCCATTAGCTTGGCAGACTTTCTGGACTTCATCTTTTCTTTGTTTCTTACGTCCTAACTTTCAACACCTTCTGAAGAGTGTACCTTAAAACTAAATTCAGTGTACACTGGAAGTGACTCATGGCAGCCTTCTGCACATTGTCGGGAATACTGGGAACCAGTTGACTTCCTGGTGGGAGCCTGAAGCAGCCTGTGGGAAGGGAGATTGTACCATAGAAGTTAGCACATTCTAACTAACAAATTAGAGTACATACATTCCTTTATAGCTTGTGTTATGTTCCCCAAACACCCACTTGATACACTCCGTATTCCACCACTATCACCACTGCTGCTTCTGCTACTACTGGCCATTTCCAAGTCAAAGTCGCAGACATTTCACCCTGTGATGTCAAGAATACAGAGATGGACTTGTGGGAAACAATTATGTTGATTTTCTGCTCTTGCCTAGCTAATGTCCCACAGAGTAACCACTGCGATCTTTTTTTATGTGTAGGACCACATCATTCACTCACCCCCAAGTTCTCTGTGCCTTCCCTTTGCTCTTAGTGTAAAATTCCAATGTCTTTCCATCATTCATATAGTGTGAGACCCTCCTACTTCCCTGACTCGATACCCTCTCACTTCACCCCCTCTTACACATCTGTGATGGTGGTCCTATATTCTGCTTGGTACAGTGGGATTGCTTCAGGACTTGGGTGTTGACAGATCCCTCAACTCGGAATGCTCATCTCTTATCATCTTCACATGATTCTCTGCTTCACATGATCTCCATTTCTGCGAAAGTATCCCCTCTTCACAGATGCCCAGCTATCTAACAGGACTACCAATCCTGACTCTCTGTTGAAGTTATGCTACACATTTGTTTGCTTAAACCTATGGAGAGAGTACACATTTCTAGGCTTACTGTTCTCTCTGTGGATATACCAGTACTTGACCTCAGCAGCAGATGCCCAGTATACACTGTATATATACAGTGGACAAACACATGCCCAACCCCCAGTCTTTTATTCCCCAAGGTAGCCACATCTGGGCAGCAGGTACGAGGTCACAGTACAGGCTTTTAAAAGTTCCAGGACTTGCACGTCAGCTAGACAGTACAAGTGCTGACTATGCCCAAAGTAGAAAGATGGAAACACAGGGCAGAACACAAACATTACAAAAAGTTTTAAGAAGTTGATGTGAAGATACATTCACACTTGATTTCAAATGAATATCCAGTAATGGAGGGCTGAATCAAGATGTTCCCAGAAGTACAAGAGGAGCAGAATAAGATTTGCCTAAGGCCCCCTTATTAGACTCTCATGGAAAGGGAGAGAGACAGTCCCCACCCCATCCACAACTTGCCAGCTATATGACTTTGGGTAAGTTCCTTAACATCTCTGGACCAATGTATTCCTTTTCTGGGGTGAGGATTAATGATATTTTCCTACGGCAGGAGTGAGCATCAAAAGGGGAGATGTACCAAAGCCTCCAGTGAGAGATATGCATGGAGCAAATGTTGTATAAATGCTGAACAACTGCCAATTTCCTTGCCCTTCCGGCCTCACTGCCTGCAAATGATCACTCCTTTTACTGTTCTACACTCTTTGGTTGGATTTCAGGATGAGAAACTGCAGGTGTTGAATCTAAAAGGTTGTTAGTGATGAAAATCACGGGTGTGTAGGTCTCACTGCATGACCCAGTGGGCAGAGTTGTGTTGGATAATGAGAGGAGGCCAGGGGAAGCATGCAAACCTCTGTGCAGACATGGCCCTTGGAAGAAACCAAGGAGTGCCCTCATTAGCCATGGTGTCCAAAATGCGATTCCCAATTAGCTAGCTATCCAGCATACATTTCTTTTGAGTCTTACAGAAGGAAGGAGAAAAGGCAAGATTGGTAGAGATGGGGTGACGCATCCAGGTGATACAGCCTGCACCTGGAGAAGAACCCAGGTCCTATGACTCCCAGGTTTGCATCGTCTCCATTCATCTTCTTGTTTCTGTCATGCCACACACACCAGTCTCTTCCTAAAGGTGCCATCACCTACTTCAAAGTACAACATCCTTAGTCTATCCATACAGTAGCTGCCTAACCAAACCCTGTTGGCTGGAATCATACTCTGGGGCAGGGTTTTTATAGGAGGAAGTTCTGTACTCCCTTAGAAGAGGGCATGGGCAGAGATACTCAGAGGTATGGGTAGATTTATGATTAGAATTGAGGGATTCATGTTTAATCTTCATTAGAACAAGGAACGGCAGACTTTCTGGGGAGGTGATGTATGCATATTTGTGTGTGTGCGCATGTGTGCACGTCTCCACATTGTATGCACATGGATGTGGAGACCAGAGGTCAGTGTTGAATGTTTCTCACAATTGCTCTCCATTTTATTTCTTGAGATAGGGTTTCTTGTGGAATTGGAAGCTCCTTTTTGATTTGGGCAGACCAGGATCCTTCTATCTCCATGCCCCCGGTGCTGGGATTCCAGCTGTGTTGCCATGGCTGGCATTTTAATGCAGGTGTTATAGCTCCAAACTCAGGACCTCATGCTTGCTAAGTAAGCACTTTGCTGACCAAAACATCTTGCAAACACAGAATTGACCCACCCTTCCTTCCTTCCTTTCTTTCTTTCTTTCTTTCTTTCTTTCTTTCTTTCTTTCTTTCTTTCTTTCTGTTATAGCACCTTTTGTTTTTGAAAGCACATATAGACCATTTTGTCACTCAACCCCACAGCCACCAAACCAGGTTGTGGGTGGCTACAGAAGAAGGTATCGTGTCTGCTTGCAGTTGAGGGTGGCCATTGAGGCACTCAGAGAGATGAGCCTTGCAGGAAGGATCTGAGAGGAGGGGACTATTGGTCACTGTCACACACACTTACTGCAGCAGTCATCTGGCAATGCGGTCTCCGATACACTATATATATATATATATATATATATATATATATATATATATATATATATATATATATATATGATTAATTTCTCACTAGCAGATTCCTGTTCAGACCCAGCAGGTGCCTTGCATTTTAATGGACCCTAGTTGCTCAGTACTTGCAAAGAGGTCAAGTTTCAAAGTGGACGGCCAGATGGAGAGTCCTTCTGGACTTTCCCTGGGGCCATGCAAGGCAGCTCCTAGCCATTAGCTCCTGATTCTTTCGTCTTAGCATGGATCCAGTGCCATCCATGCTAATAGCTCACTTCTCCTGAGCTCCATTTGGGGCTCTTGGGCTGGCTTCCAAAGTGGAGGCCAGAGAATCGAAGAGCAATAGCAGGACAGCTCCAAGAGAAATTTCTTTCCTGTTTTCCAAGAAAATCCAGAGAAGAATGGGCATGGTAGCACAAGTTTTCAATCCCAGTGTTGGGGAAACGGAGGCAAGAGGATCAGCCTTACTGATATAGACAGTTGAATCTAGTCAAGCAGTGCCTTGCAAAAAAATGTTACGATGACAGATCTCTTTGCACATAATGTATGTATAGTACAGACACAAAGGCTAAAAACCCAGCCCATGAGCCAGGGGCTTCATGGTCTTCAAAGTATATTTACAATTTCTCTGCTGCTTGAGTCTCTCAGGAAGCTGGCACAAACCTAGGCTAGCAGATATGTCGTCTAGCCTAAGGGTACCAAGGGCCAGGTTTGCCCTGCATCTCATGGGCCAGCCAGAGATCCTGGCATGTTGTTGCGGGGAATTTTACTACACAGCATGGCACTTAAGAAGTGATAAGGGAAGGGACTTTCCCTAAGGAAATTGAATGTAGGATCAGGTTGAGCAGCCCAGCAAGGGTGTGGCTAAAGGGGGCCAAGGACCAAAAGTTCTCCACACTTAGAATAATTTAAAAATATGCTACAGACTGACTGCCTTCAATCATGGCTGTCCCAATTCTTGGTGCTTGGAGTCCCAATCAAGGCATTGGCTGGGTTGGTTTCCCATATGGTCCCTACTTCTGACATCTCCAAGTGTCCCTTGTTCTCCCAAGACTTTACACCACCGCCCTTAAGCACAGAACTCTCTTTGATCAGAGGCCCCATCTTCTTCGAGGACATCAGCCACAGCAGATGAGACTTCATCTTAATCTGATCATCTGCCAAGACCCCGGTCCCCAGCGACATCCCGTTCACAGGAGTGGGTACTGGCACCTCGGCATCTTTTTGGAGGACACTCTTCAACCTAGAACAGCACTGTTTAAGAATTGAAGTTGGCTCAAGATTAAAGGGGAGGGTCACAAGGGGTGGGGAAGTTAGCTGCTAAACCCATGGGAAGACATGGAAATTTATGAAAGGACTGGGGAGGACATCTCCATGGCCCTCATCTAAGTCCTCACAGAGTCACAGTCTCCCAAAGGCATATTCCTGGGTGAGGCTGGGGTTAGAGGTCACGTATGTTCCTATTATATGGTGCATCCCTTGAGGCCAGAGACCAAGTCTTATCACTTCCTTAGATGTCTGACACAAGACGAGCTGAAGAAATGTTTATCACCAGATCATACCAGTTCAGTGACTGCCGAGGCTGAGCACAGTCGCCTCTTCATCTCTGCCATTCATACATTTCTCACCATGCTTGCAGTACACACTCCCATTTGCATGCCTTTAGAAACAGCCTTGGCTCCTTAGAAGAAATGTTTATATCATCCTCTTTAAACCCAAGGCCCCCATTGTGTTTTCTCCTGGCTCCAGAACCTTACAATACACGGTTTACGGAATAGGTCTGACTGTGGGGTTTGTTACTTCTTCTTGGGAGGAATCATTGGCATTAATTGTGAGTCCTTAATGTGGAAGCAGTAGTAGTATTGGTTTTGCTATCTACAAGTTGACAAGTTTAACACTTCACATGAGGTCTAGGCAACCTCAGGCTTGTTAGACGTTGTAAAGTTTAACAGTCTGCGTCTAGAATTTAAGATTTGTTCAAGTGAGGTTTCTCTCCAGCTCTTTCTCTCTCATGTATACAAGCTTGTTCTAGGAGAAGGGGCTTCTTCAGCCCTGCCCCTAATTTTTATGTACACGAGTGTATGTGCATGTGCATGTCTATGGATGTGTGTATGTATGTACGTACGTGTGTGTGTGTGTGTGTGTGTGTGTGTGTGTGTGTGTGTGTGTGTGTGTGTGATGGGGTTGGGGGTTGCACTCATGTACACCTTGTGTGGAGGCCAGAGATCAACATCAGGTATCTTCCTCAGGCACTGGACACCTTATGCTTTTTAGTCCCCCACTGAAGCTTGAGCTCAATATTTCAGCTAGACTGACTAGTCAGTAAGCCCCAGGGACCTAGCTGTCTTCTCCTTCCCTCATCCAGCCCCAAGGTACAGATGTACACTGACAAGCCCAGGCTGTATATGTAGGTGCTGAGATCTGAACTCAGGTCCTCGGAGGACTCTACATAAAGACTAAATGAGGCCAATTCATACAACGCACCTAACCACCCCCTGCAGTGTGCTAACTCCTCTGCTTATTTTTTGCCTTATGTATAGATTTAAAAACAGGTGGAGAGCAAAAGTCACTTTAAATCAATCTTCCGTCTATGTGCCAGGGACTGTGCTGAGCCTCCTGGGCATCTCCGAGACCCTGCTCAAAGTAAGTTTCACCCAGCATCCTCTCCCTTTCCAGAAAGCTTCTGTAAGATGGATCATGTGAACAGCGGAGTGAAGGCTGGATGCACAGGCTGCAAATGGTTCTGGCTGCATCTCCCTGGAGCCTCGTTTCAACACTGTTTTGATTAGAATGATGGTTTCAGCCACAAACAATTGATTGGTCTATACAATTCTGTCATCCCAA
Organism: Mus minutoides; assembly: GCA_902729485.2. Taxonomy (NCBI): domain Eukaryota; kingdom Metazoa; phylum Chordata; class Mammalia; order Rodentia; family Muridae; genus Mus; species Mus minutoides. Next base: position 528,486 of record LR749948.1, read on the forward strand.
CAACTGATTAGTTCCTCGGTAATGAAAGGTCCTGCAGTTCCCTGGAATCATGCGGGCAACCATAATTGAGTGTTCATTTCTTGTCCAGCTCTCTGAATACTTTGCATACATTTCTTTCCCTGGTTTTCTCTATTTTGTGGACTTGTTATCTCCACCCACATTTGGGGAACTCGGGACCTAGTTAAACAGTGCTTTACCCATTGCCAAGTGTCACCCTTTGTGACTGTACCAACTTGGTGTGCCCTCCCATACGGTAATAGAGGCATCGTAGTGTCTCCAGGTCGTGGCCACAAGAGACAGAGGCTGCAGACACTTGTGTACAGGATTCCACAGGAGGATGTCGTTCATCTCTCTAGAGCTCATGCGTAAATATCCATGACAGACTTTCTGAGTCTTGGGTTTGGAGTTTAACATCACAAAGAACCCAACAAATCCATTTATAAAACATTTTGCATTTTTTTGAATTCTCATCGGCATTGCATGGATTTTTGTTTTGTTTTGGTTACATTTTTAAAATGTTAGGCCTGACATCTACCTTATTCTGAGCTGCTCTGAGAGGGGAGGGAGAGAGTAATGAGCACCGGGCCCCATGGAATCTGAGATGCTGACGTTTTAATAGTAGCACTTACTTTATATGCCATTAAGAAAGAAAATGTCTGGCAAACAATGACCCAATGTCTTCCTATCACTTAGAATAAAAACATTCAATTCATATTAAAGTAGACTGTGCACTGTTCCTATATACAGAGGAGAGAAGACAGACATGGTAAGGGCACACCTCAAACAGATTGACATTAGAGTTGCCGGCATCTCTTGTGTGCACCGAGTATTCAGGCTACCCGTTACTTCCACACACCATTTACCTGTGTGCAGGCAACCTGTTGAGGCAGCAGTGTGAGTGTGTGAGTGAGTGTGTGTGTGTGTGTGTGTGTGCACATGTGTGTGAAAATTAGAGGACAGCCCCAGGTATTGTTCTTCGGATACCATCCACCTTCTTTGAAGCAGAGTCTCTTCTTGCTTTTGAAACCTGGGGTTCTAGTGGTTCAAACTCAGGTCTCCTTGTTTGCACAGTAAGAGGTTTACTGACTCTACCACCCCCACCATCCCGAGACCTTGTTTTAAAATGTGTCTTCTGGTACTATCTCCTGGATTCTCTTTGAAGCAAACCTCAAGGCTGGGCATTTATTTCCTCAGTTTACCTCACTCACATTGACCTCTCATTGCTCAGATGGCTTGTGCATGTCAGAAGCTAAACAGTTTTGGTTCAAATTCAGGGAAGAGGGTGTTTTGCAAATTGATGTTCGAAGCCTTAAAGGTAGACCTGCTCCGTAGAGGAATCAGTCACACTCACCTCTGTGACTTTAAAACGTATCACTTGTCTTGCTTTGGAGTAAACCATACCTCCAGCCTTTAGCGGGTGTTGGTTCTATGTGTAAGAAATACGTACATGAACAACAGAACATGAGGTACCAGGTCCGCACATGTGCATAGCAGGCTGAGTGTCTCATGACTGTGATTGAAAGACATCATTACATACATAGGGACAACCTGATCTGGGGCTATTACAATGAAAAGGACCGTGCGTCTTAAAATTGATGAACTGTGGTACATTGTGCCCCACAAATGCAGCTTTCTTCTGTGCTCTGTTTCTTTAACATCCCCAGTACCAACACAGCCCAGAAATGCATTCCCTTGGTCTTGGGCACCTCCTCCTTCCACAGCCACTTCCAGTCACAATGCTTCTTCCTTTCTTAAGCATTTCTATCACTCTTATTCAATGCCCCATTCTCTCTCCCTCAGAAGTAATTGCAAATATCTTCTCAACTTATCTCTTGCCTTCTGGATATTTCTTCTCTAGTCAGTCCTATTCATTACCCTCAGAGAAATCTTTCTACTCCACAAATCTGCACCTGTCACTCTCCTTCTTGAGCCTTCTTCCTGCATCCCCATTACTAGAAGAATAAAGTGCACATCCCTTAGCCTGGCGCCTGATTTCTGTCTTCTGGGTCCTGCCTATCATTCTGTTGTCATTGTTCATCACTCTCCCTCCAGGAGCATCCGAGTGCTTATGTCTTCCCAGAGGACTTTGGGTATACACACCACACACACCCCTTGGGGTTTTCCTATTCTGGGAATCTGCTTCTTTGTCCAGAACTCTTTGTCTATGGTCCTGCATTATTGTTCATGCTGGTTATACAGAAGGTACATTTATGTGCAGTTTTCTCTTCTTTCTAAATAGCTTGTAATAGCTTATTATGCATATGTATATACATGTATGTTATGCATATATGCCTACCAAAAACACACAGTAACAGGTGCATACACATAGATACATACACCTGTCTCACTTTTTCTTAATCATTGCTCTTACTGCAGCTTGTATGTGTATGTATGTGTGTACATGCTCACTGACCACCTATTTTCTTCCCTCCCTCCCTCCCTCCCTCCCTCCCTCCCTCTCTTCCTCCCTTCCTTCCTTCCTTCCTTCCTTCCTTCCTTCCTTCCTTCCTTCCTTTCTTCCTTCCTTCTTCATTATTTCTCAGTGTTTGCTNCTCCCTCCCTTCCTTCCTTCCTTCCTTCCTTCCTTCCTTCCTTCCTTCCTTCCTTTCTTCCTTCCTTCTTCATTATTTCTCAGTGTTTGCTTGGACTTTGACCTTGCTGTCTTTTGCTTTGAAATAGAGATTGGAGGACAACCCAGACCTATTTCAAAGTGTAGAGTGATAACCATTCCATGATGAGACTAGCTCTGGCCTGTTTTGGTAATTGACTTTAACTGCCCAACTTCATGGCAACATTTTAGAGGTATCAGGACATCATGAAATAGACCCAGAACCTGGCAATCCTAAGGCCCACTGTGGGTCTGTCATTTCTCACCTCAGTGACCCTGGGCACACAATGTAATCTCCCTTATTTGTATTCCTTTAAAAGATATTGTAATTAAAAAGCATCCCATTCTTACCATCTCCTCCCAGATCCATCTCCCCTCCCCTACACAACAAACTTTGTGTCTTCTTTTCCCCCCATCAAGACCAATTATTGCTGTTCAAATATCCTTAGATATGTGGTTTCCCCTGAGACACAATGAACTTAAGAGGGACTACACTCTTAGAGAAAACTGTCCATTTCTCTCCTATCCGGTAAGAGTTGTCAGTGACTTTATGGATAGGGATGGAATTTCATGCCCAACTCCCAGCTCCATGCAGGGACTTGGTCTCTGGCTGGGATTTGCACAGGTCTTGGGTGCACTGACACAATTGTGAGTTCACACATGCAGCTGCCTGCCCTGCTGTCCCCAGCAGACACTGGCTCTCCCTGGTCATCCACCTCTGTGGCTTTTACACTCTTTGTGCCTGCTCTTCTACAGTCATCCTTGAGCCTTGAGAGGAGGGATGAACTGTGTTTCTTAAATGCTCAAAACCGGTGTAAACTGCCAGCTGCCTTGTAGAATGCCTTCTTAAAGAGGAGGATCCCAAGGAAATTGCTCTTCTCCTTGCCCTGTTCCTTATACTATGTATGCATAGCCATGAAGTAGCAGGCCAGCCTGGGACTCCTCCTCAGCTGTTCCTGAGGCTGACAATGGCCAAGTGTCTCACTCTCAGGACAGCAATTCTGGGAGTTGAATTGAGGAGTGCCTCATCTGCAAATGCTCTCCACACGTTCTCTCTCTCTCTCTCTCTGCTGACTGGATGCAGATAACAACAGGACCCTTGGCTAGGGGCTTCTCTGAGCATGTATCACAACCACCAAGAAAGCTCATTTTAAATGCATTTGTTAGGCCCTGCCCACATGTTGCCAATCCAGAGGTCCTAGAGAGACACCCAAGGGTGTATGTTTCTAACAAGTCCCAATATGACCTTAGCTCTGTTGGGGTTATGGGGACCACCCTTTAGGAAGGAAATACTGTCTTATGACATGGTAGAGCTTCAACATGAAAACAACCAAGATGCTTAATGACCATGGGCAGGGAGCAGAACATCTCTGTCAATCAAACCCAAATAGCCTCATTAAATCAAGACATAAAGTCTCGAGAATCAATATATTCTGATGAGTTTCTGTATATTACAGCAAGTCCATCATTTGAAGTACTAACCACATCCTCATTAGGCTGAGGCTTATGCTCAAAGCTGTGCTTCCCCCTGATCTGGACCTAGCATTGGAATCTTTCTTCCAGTATGTGATCACTGGAGCACATTATGTACAGATGGAGAGCCCACCTCACTTCTAAAATGTCCTCTCTACTGTTCACCTTAGAGAGCCCTTCCATCCTGTAGCAACCTGGAGCTGCCTCCATCTCCTGCGTGTGGTACTGCCATCTTTGGCCTCTTCCTGACTGAGGCAGCTCAACTCCTTCACCTAACTCATCACTCTTGGTCGCTGTCGTGGTCAGCTTCTGCCCATGCTTCTCCCGTCTGAGGACCCTTGGTTCCTTACATTCAGGAATGGGATGCTAGATCTGACTTGTGTCAAATCCTTGGCTTCTCTCAAAGTCTTCAAGTGTACCACCTCCCTGCCAAGGTCTAAAACCAAAGCCACAGTGTTGAAGCAGAAAGAAGATGTTAAGACAAGTTTCAAAGTGTCGCTGACAGCTGAAAGGGGCTGTATAAGTGTCTCTGGGACATATCAGCAGTCACCGTCAGGCATAAGTCACAGGTCAAATACTCCCAGCAAAGTTCCCGAGGCTTTATCTTGTCAGAATGTGGTATCTCAGACATAACAGGGCCATTGTGTGATAATTATATGTAAGGGATGTCCAGGAAGCATCAGGGGATCACTGGTTCAATAAGCACTGGAAAGCTCAAAGCAGGATTCATGCCATTAACTCAAATTACATGAGCAGTAAGTCCACCATTGCTGTCCTTCTTCCAGCCATATCAAGGAAAAAGGCCCTTTCGCTGAATTATTAAGAGGATTTAATTAGCATGGAATATTTCACAGGCAGACAACCTATGACAGAATAATTAAAATATAGTTTGTTGAAATGCACATTAATAGGTTACTAATTATCATGTTCCATATTCCTTTAAGGGCTAAAGATGTGCTCAGGGGAACATTGTTCTTCACCACAGCATATCTCTGAGCCCTCAGCTAGGTGTTTAATTAGAAGCGAGGATGGAGCTCTTCACTCCACAGGGCTAGAGATCTGGATGGGAAGCCACAAGGAGCAAGCAATGGAAGTCACTCTACACTGGGTGTGTAGAGAAAGGGATGTGACAGTGGCAGGGTATAACCGTTGGGTCTCCAGATAAAGGGAGATGGCCATGGGTGGGGCTCAGAGACTGAGGGCCTGTGTGGGGGACAGTGGTAAGGCTGGGAGCCTATGTCCTATGCGATGCTTTATCCTCTCTTGATTTGCTCTTTATTTACTCTTTCTCTTCCATGTGAAGCTTCTCACATCTGCCCTTGCCATTCCCTAGATGCTACATCTCCACTATTTGGATAGTCATGATCTGTACCCTGGACTAGCTTTCTGAGATTTCCCTCCATGCTCATTCTGTCTCTGCCATGCCCTTTTGCTGGACAAATCAAGTATGTAGCCACCACAGTGGAATCTTTCCCCTGGATTTCCATATGTGATTCATCCTTTACATCTCAGACCAACCTTGCCTGACCACCCGATCTGGTGCTCTTGTTCTCCATTAAATTACAGGGTTTTCTTTCCATTTCAGATGCAACACTGTGGAATTCTCTCTGGAGTTCATTTGTTCACTTCACAGTCTACGCTGTGAGAGTTGGAACTGGGTCTGTGTCCCCGATACTGCAGCCCCAGATTCTAGAAGAGTGCGTGGCGTCGGAGGTGTTCAGCAAATGTTTGATGACTCAACGGATAAGCATGAGGATGGAGCAAGATCTCCGAGGATCTGGCAGTTGTGGTGCTTATAAAGTTTCCGATCTCTCAAAGACTCGTAGGAGACCCAGAGGCTGCAGAAGTGTCAGTCTGGCCTCTTTGTGAGTTCTCCCTGCTTGCATTCAGCAGAAACTCACATTGCTCTTTCAGAGAGACTTTACGGACTGGAGTCTATTCAGATGCACAGTTCCCACAATACCAGAGCCTCAGTAGACAGGCGCATGGGGTGCCTCCAGGCTTCACCTCTTTGAAGATTGATCTCTTCTCCTGAGCTTTGGCCACCTGCTCCATCAACCTGCTTCAGTGTTTGAAGAGTCTAGCAACTTGGTCTTGTGACAGCATTTTCCTGAGTTCTGAGGCCATCTTTCTGTGCTCCTCCTATAGGGGCACCTAGGAAATGCCACGCATGAGGATTTCATAGCAGGTTCTGCATTTCCTCTGCTTTTCCAAAGGAAGTGAACATTCTCTCCCACCATGCTTTGCTTCTCTCATATCTGGCCTCTGGTCACTGTTTCCTTTCATGTCTCGGTAACTTGGATATGCCACCTTCCTGCACCCTGTGAACCACCTTCCTCTGCTGGGACACCGAGAGACCCGAGCCAGCAGCCAGTTGTAACCTTGCCTTGGGCTGGATGCTTCCTTGGTGCTGTTACCAGCTTTCTGTCTTGTTGCAGCAATTCACTCCAGCAGAACGGAAATTCAGCTTTCAGAGATGTCAGAGAGGGCTGATGATTCAGGCCCTGGTTCGGGTGTGTGGTACAGCCCAGAAGAGCTCTCCAGTGGCCTGAGTCCAGAACTTCATCTCATTATCTGCATGCCTCTGTCTCTCTGTGTATGTTACAGATGGGATACGGTTTTTGAAGGAGTCCAGTTCCTGGAAGGATGGAGGACTACTGTCCTGAAATAAACATACCACTTTACTGTATCATTTCTGTTCAGATCTGCAGCCCTATCAAATGCCATAGCCAACCATGTGGTTGCTACTGGGTCCTATGGGGCTACATGTGACAGGCAAAGGATGCCAGGGGAAGAGGAGTCAATATGCATGACACTGAGCACGATGAGTACCTCTGTGACACCCAGGAACCATCACAGCCAACATACACATTGGGACTGTTATTTCCACTCTAAAACAGGTAGTAGTAATGATAAAGCTCGACGGTGCACTAGCAGACCAACAGAGTGTTCCTGAGCCAGACAGCCTGGATGTGGTGCAGGCTTTGTGCCCTGTGTTTCCTGTCTAGAGAAGGGGTAAGCATATCTCATCATCTGGAAGGATTGAAATTTAGCAAGAGCTATGAGTCCAAGTGGAGGACACAAAAATTCTTGAGGATAGAGGTTGGAGTTTCTTGAAGAGGCACATTTGAAATTGGCTTCAGTGGCTAGCTAGGAATTCTATAGGCAAATGATGCTATTATGTACATCAAGTTACAGACAGTAGAATGTTGGTGTTAGTGGTAAGGAAGGTGGCATGTTCCCGGCAGGGAACAGCCTACAGGAAGCCTCTGAATCTCTCACAAGCAGACTAGCCTGGGAACTAAGGTGAAAGGAGAGAATTAAAAGACATATTAAATGCATTGTGTGCACATACAGTTTTAGTTGTAAATTACAGTAAAACAAGAGTTAAAAAAGAGATTTGAGCCTATGTGTATTTAATCCAAAGCTAAGGAATTTGGATTTCAACTTGTACAGAAAAGAATGCTTTCAATTGTTTTCTAGGTGACAATAACTATATTTGTCCTAAATCCAGTGAAGAAAACTTGAATAGCAAGAATGTAAGAAAAAATTGCACGAAAACATGCTGCACAAAATAATTGCAGTTCACCTTTGGCTAGGTGCCATACGACAGATGTCTATGGTCTAGCCTTATCGTAAGTTACTCTCTAAGAGAAGTATTTGAAGGGAGAATATTATGATCAAGAGTGCATTCCAGGAAGATCCTGTGGCAGCCATTGGCGGGAGGGCTGGTGGAAACTAGAGCCAAAGGTCCTGCTGAGCTTAGGAGTCCTCAGCACCAGCTGAGTCATGGAAGAAGAAACACAGGCCATCAGAGGCAGAACTCCCTCCAAGAGAGAAAACGGCTACCTTGTTAAGTTAACCCTGAAGTCAACTGTGCAATCAATTACCTATCCATTCTCTTCCCTGTGCCCCAGGACCACTTCCTAATCATATAGGCACAGCATGATCCTCCACTCCAGGAAGTATTCTTCTCCTGGGGGAATGATTAGATTGTGGGGGTCCTCCTCCTAGCACCCCTTCCTCCCCCTAGAGACTTATGTGCCTTTAGCAGGCTGTTGATCTGAAATGTCAGAGCCAATGTCTCCCTCACTTCAACCAGGAGATGACAGCCATTGCTCTTTCTTCTCCCACCCGCTCCCATCGCAAGCATCCTGTTGCCACCCAACTGTCCCCGGAAAATGAAGGTTATCATGGAAAAGCCTGGGGCCGATCTGAGGAATGAGATGTGCTGCTGTCGATTGAGGAAGATTGAGAGACCAGATAATTGAGGGCCTTAGAACAAGACTCTGCAGACGGCTGGGATTGCCTCACAGCGTGGACCGTATTAAAATCCCATCCTCCATTGCTTCCTGGCTGCCTGTACTGCCTGCTTCAAGTGCTATTTTATAAGCAGTGTTTTCAGAGAGTTAACAAACCTGGAGGGGCCCTGAAGAAGAAAGGGCCTTTGCTGAATAGCTTTTCAGTTATCAGAGGAAATGAGAGATGGTTTTCCTTGTAACCCAGTTTCCAAAGCCTATTATTACAGAGTATTGGGAAGATTTGCCTCCTGCCAGGCTGGGGTGGAGGACTTGACTGCTGGAAAGGAGAACTTAGGATGGACCAGAAGGTTGCTAAGGATAGGAAAGGCATCAAAATAATAAACACGATCTCCTCCCCAGTAACACAAGAAGTCTCTCACCTACTCCCAATTCTGCACTGGTTTTATTTCCTAAATGTATGACCTGGGAAGGGACACACTGTATGAGTGACTGCCCGGGCTTTGTGTACCAGGACCTGTGTGTCAGTCCTAGCCTGTACTTGCTTACTTGACCTATGATTTCCCATACTATAAGAGGAAGGGTAGGACCCTTCCCAGAAGGCAGCTACAAGTAGGAATTGGACACTAGTATGAAATCTTTAGGAGAGTGAATTCTCCAACATGACTGAGTGAGTTTTTGGTAAAGTAAAAGCTAGGGGCAGGGAGGCTACTGACATCTCAAGCTAGGTGTTCAGTTGGTAAGAGCATGACTCTTGACTGCAGAGCTGGATCCCCTCCCTCAAGATGCACAAAAGCTGGAACAGGAAGTTGGGGCTTCCTCTGCTTTCCCAGTATTGCATCTTGAGTCCCTGGACAATGTCTCTATAAGCGATGTGGGCAGTAGAAACCACTTGATTTTCTCAGATCATTTGTCTATGGAACGAGACTGTTCAAGAGAAAAGCATTGTGGGAATCTCTGGAAACCCCAGGCTTGAATTACACTCACGAGACGGGATTAGGCCCATGGGGGAGGGGTTGTTGCATAGGACTCAAACATAAATGGTTATCTCTAGAGACAGTGGCACTACTGTTTAGAGGGTCACGAAGCTGGCACATAAGATAGTGATGGCTGAATGAGCAGTTGGGGGCATTAAAATAAGTAGAGCTGAGAAGATCACTGAGTCAGCGCAATGCTGGCCCCACAAATGTGAGCACCTAAGTTTGATCCCTACGTTCAACGTGAAACAGTCAGCCATCCTGACACATACTTGTAATTACGGCACTGGGGAAGCAGAGACAGACAGATCATAAAGCTTACTGAGAAGCCCAATTCACTGACTTAGGTAGCTGTCTTAGTTAGGGTTTTGCTGCTGTGAACAGATGCCATGACCAAGGCAACTCTTAGAAGGACAACATTTCATTGAGGCTGTCTTTCAGGTTCAGAAGTTCAGTTCATTATTATCAAGGCAGAAACATGGCAGCATCCAGGCAGGCATGGTGCAGGAGGAGCTGAGAGTCTTCCTCTTCATCTGAAGGCTGCTAGCAGAATACTGGCTTCCAGGCAGCTAGGATGAGGGCCTTAAAGCCCACACCCACAGTGACACACTACTCTGACAAGGCCACACCTTCTAATAGTGCCATTCCTTGGGCCAAGCATATATAAACCATCACAGGAGCATTGGGCCAGTGAGAAACCCAGTCTCAGAAAACAAACAACAAACAAACAAACAATCAAAAACAGGGTTGACAGTGTCTGAAGAAACTCTTAAAGTTGACTTCTGGCCTCCACATACACCTGCACACAGATGTATACCCATAAAAGCATGTGAGATCATGGTGCAGGAGTGTATATATAAATATACACACACAAATAATGATACATCAATATAGAGTTATAATAATTATTATAAAACCAGTAAAGTTTCATTAATTATTAGGATAATTATCATAACATCAATCAACTCCTCAAGTCTCAGAGCCTTGGGAGGCCCCAAGACAGCAGAAATCACAATAAAAAGTGAAAACTGACCTACCATGCAAGATTGACAGGGGCTGTTAGGGAACATTGTTTGTCCTTGTGCCCTCTGCTGACCCATGAGGGGGATTTCTCAGAAAGAAAGCTCCCTTGATACCAGCTAACCATCACTGCGTTCTTTCCACACAACATCTTAGAGTCAATCAATTTCCACAACTGCAAGGAGGAGATGGATTATTATTGACAGCCTACCTTTTGTGGTGATGGAGAAACTCTGGCTAAGAGGTAAAATGCATACTCTCCTCTCTCATTCGTACTCGTAAAGGTTGGCAAGTGGATGAAGAACTCTGTAGAGTAAGAGGACTCCTAAAAGAAGCCACCCTGGCCCATAAGGGGCACTGGGAGTCATCTCTTTGTCCTCAATAGAGATCTTTCTAGATACAGTTTGAACAGCTAGAAGGCCAGGAAATGCCTAGTAGTGGATAAATTTGGTGGCAGTGCTGACAGGCAGTCACAGGGAGAATGGCATAGGGTGGCCATGAAGGTCTAGTGAGATAAAGTTTAAGGAAACACATCCTAAAGTTCAGGCCAATATTTTCAATCAGAGCAGAGAGTTTTCTAGAACCAATAAGTGGCTTTAGTGGGATCGGTGTTATTTAGGTGAGTTGGGTATAGTTTGAGTATACATCAAGATGACACTGGGTCTCCATCTGAAAGGATTTGAAATTGAAAAACATGGGGAGACAGCAACAGGCTTTAATAGGTCAAACTATACCTGGGACTCTTTGCAAGTTCAGAGGATTGCATTCATTTTTAAGTTTGCTTTTAAGTAGATGGATAGGCTTGTAAGGTGGGAAATTCTTCTCCAGGTTGGAAGGAGTAATATACATTCTGATAAAAGAATCAGTATGTTTATGCTGACAGCTACACCATACTTCCCGTTAAGAATGGAGATGGTTTCTTAGGAAGGGGGTCATGTTTGGAACAGTCCATGAAAGTGGGGCTATTGGGTATTGTTTGGATTATTCCACATCAAATAACCCCACTGGCATTGTCCATTCCAAACACTCCCTTATTAAAGAGACTCTAGGCCTGGATGCAAGACTGTCTGGGGCATGTGTATGTGAGAAAATGCTCTTTAAGGGCAGGTGAAATTTCTCTTTGTACTCTGGGGAGAGAGAGAATAAGGGGGGGGGGAGTCGGTGTTGGTGAGCATGGTGGGAAGAAATAAAAAGCCAAGATGCACAGGACATGGCTACTCAGACTCTTAGCATATTTACAAAGCTTGTGAAAATATTAGTATAAATGGCACTGTCAGGACTGAATTTATCCTGGGATTGGCAGGGGGCAGTAACCAGACCTTAGATGTGTGCATCAGCAAGGGAGGCAGGAAGCCCTTGTCAGCTGTCAAAGTCTACAGAGATAATGAGGAAGAGTTGAGCTCCCAACTGACCTTTTGGGGACATGCTTATAGGACTCTTAGATTCCAGACATGTCATAAAGGCCCACAGGAAGAGGACTGCAGTCATAGAACCGAAAACCTCCTGGAAAGGACACCAATTTGCCTATTTGATGGATGCCTTGCCTACTGTGAAAGACTCAGCCGTGGTTTACCAGGACTCCCATTGGGGAGCAGACAAGCTCGATAACAAAGAGTAAAGATCATGTCCTAGTGACCAGAAGTTAAAGGGTACATCCTGGTGCTGCTGCCTTTAGAGCATTGACCTCTCTTAGGGTTACAAAGACTTAGGGGGAGAGCATCCCAAGGAAGAAGTTTTGGCCAGGTATATCAGCACAAGCCTGTGATTTTAACTACTCAGAAAACTGAGGCAGGAGGATTCAAGGCTAGCCTGGGTGATGTCAAAGCCAGCCTGGGTGACTGTCTCAAAAATAGAAATAAATAAGGGGCTAGTGATAACACCTGGTGGTAGGATAGTTGTCTGATCCCCATAGACCTGGGGTTTTTTGATATTCAGGACCACTAGGGCGTGCATTTTCTAAAGCAAGTTTCATAATGAGCTGAAGATCTTTGGGAGGCCAAGGGCACTAACTACCAGGGTGCCGTAGGACAGTGTCTCCATTCACAGAGAGCTGATGAGAAAAAGATGAGGAGGTTGGAATGATGTAGAAGTAAATCGCTTTTCTGTATTTTGTCTGAGTGCTACCTAGATGCCAACGGGCATACCATTATGTATGCAAACTTTGAATATGCTTAAGAACAGAAGATTAAGCAGAGCCCTCTCCTGGCAGCTTCAGAAACATTCCAATTTTGATAAAGCAGCCTTGATTAAACCTTGCTAACCCACAATCCTGTGGCCACACCAAACACTCAGATTTGGCAGAGTTAAGGCACGGGACTAGGAGGTTTTCATTACTGGCTGGAAGGAAAGATCTTTGCTGAGTCTGTGTTTGCATGCAGCAAGGTAGTAAATATTTTAGGTTTGTGAGAACTAGGGTTTTATAGTGAGTACCCAGCTCCACTAGTGAGTGGGTAGGAATGGTCTTCATTTTCCTTTTAATTAACATCAGGGGCTGGACTAAGAGGGGTACTTCACTGTCCCCTACTCTAGGACATGATCCTTACTTCTAAGGTATGTCCTTCTTGAGGTTTTAGCCACATGCCAGGTTGTTAGAATGGTCTGTAAACTTCTGCCTGCACCAGAGCTCCAGCAAATCCTGGTGCTACTGTTCTCAACTGTTTCTAACTCCTACCTTGAAGTAGTCCCTCCTAGTAAGTTGTATGTACTTTTGTCTCTTGAGTGACACCCATCCTTCCTGCCACACAGATGTATGAAAACCCTTTGTCATAGATTCCTCCTCTAACACAGCCTATCCTACAGATGTAACTTACTTCTAAAATTCCCCAGGTCAGATTCTTATTGCTTTGGGTCCAAGGGAGAACCAGGTTGCATTTGGGCTCTATCAAGGAACTGAAGGAGCTGAGGGGCTTTGAAGCCCCATGGAGGGAGCAACAGTGTCAACAGGCCAGACACCCCCCCCCCCCACCCGAGCTCCCAGGAACTGGACCACCAACCAAAGAGTACACATGGAGCAACCCATGGCACTGACCACATATGTGGCAGAAGATGGCCTTGTTGGACATCAGTAGGAGGAGAGACCCTAGGGCCTGAGGGTGTTCGATGCCCCAGTGTAGGGGAATGCAAGTGTGGGAGGAGTGGGTGGCTAGGGGAGCACCCTCATAGAGGAAGTGGGAGGGAGGATGGGGTAGGATAGGGGATTTCCAAAGGGGAGACCTGGAAAGGGGAAAACATTTGAAATGAAAATAAAGAAAATATCCAAGAGAGAGAGAGGGGGGGAGAGAGAGAGAGAGAGACAGAGAGAGAGAGAGAGAGAGAGAGAGAGAGAAGAAGAAGAAGAAGAAGGAAGGAAGGAAGGAAGGAAGGAAGGAAGGAAGGAAGGAAGGAAGGAAGGAACGAAAATGGTCCCTGGATGGAGGAGAGCTACAAAACAGGAGCCCTTACCTTACTCCATGACATGTATTCTCTCTCTCTCTCTCTCTCTCTCTCTCTCTCTCTCTCTCTCTCTCTCTCTCCTCTCTCTCTCTCTCTGTCTCTCTCCTGATGAAGTTAACCTTATGTTAGCCATCACCCTGGCATGAAGCACTTTGCTTCTGTATCTGTGAGATTTTGAGGTTCCTTATTTATTTATTTATTTATCTGTTTATTTGTTTATTTGTTTATTTATTTATTTATTTATTTAGGTTTTAGAGGCAGGGTTTCTCTGTGTAGCCCTGGCTGTCCGGGAACTCACTCTGTAGACCAGGTGGGCCTCAAACTCAGAAATCCACCTGACTCTGCCTCCCAAGTGCTGTGCCGCCACTGCCCGCCTTGTTTTGAGTCCTTTATCTGTACTGGGTGGCTATGTCATACCAGTCTCTCTTGTATATGGTCAGAAGCAGGAATCTCCACATTTTCACCTCCATCGCCATTCTACTCCTGGCAGCTAGAATGATCTCTTTCTAACCGTTTAACCATATCCACTGCCCAGCTAAAGGGGTTCCCATTGTTCTTAAGACAACACTTAAGAGACATTATCTGGTTTTGTCTGTTACAGAGCTTCTAGCATACAACATTGCGCCTGCCTTCAGATAAGTATGGAAGAAATATTCCTGGGTAAATAAACGAATGAAGAATGGCAGCTTTGCAGAGTGAACAGTATAAGCAGGGCCAAGGAAACCTAGGACAACACCTGGAAGAATGAATTATTCAAGACAATTTCACCTCAGGATGCTGACTACACATGATTTAAAGGCTCAAAATGCCACAATTGAAAATCCTAGCACTAACGTACCTTTTCCCCCAAATCACCAAAGATTTTTAGACCATTTGCTTCACCATGAAGCTCCTGAGATAGATGGAGCTGTCTGAGCAACATAGAGAAAACTTTCTCGAACCAGGGTTAACTATGCCACAGACAGACAAATGGACATGTGTACAGGGAGAAGAGTCATCAATTTGCTAAAAATAACACTTCAACCAGTTTGTCACAGAGGCTCTGCAGGAAAACTGATCGATGGCAGGCATGCCAGCCATGTGATGTTGACGTCCACCAAGATCAGTGTGAGGAACGTCACCTTGGAGACCAAGTTAGCTCCCAGCCAACAGAGGAAGTGACTAAGGGGACTGTTACTCTGGAACCACATAAGGACCTGAAGCACTCGTGAGCTGATTAAATAAACTTGCCAGGAAATTTCCAATAAAGAAAATTAGCATCTGTTTTATTTGAATAAGAGAAAACAGGGTTTTGAGAAAAATCTATTGTGGCAATCTGTTCCAAAAGTGTTCAAGGAAAGGGGGAGGTGACTTGGTAGGTAGAGTTCTTGCAGTGAGAGCAGGAGGACCTGACCTCCACCGCGGAACACAAGTAAGAAGTGGGACACGCTAGCAGGAGGACCTGACCTCCACCGCGGAACACAAGTAAGAAGTGGGACATGCTAGCATACACCTGCGTCTCCAGCTCTGGGAGGTGGCTACAGGAGGCATCTTGGGACTTACTCACTAGCTGGTCTAGTGATGAGCTTCAGGGTCAGCAGTGGGAAAGAGTGTCTCAAAAGATCACAAATACATCTAAGATGGAGAAAGGATTGGGAAAGACACATGACCCTGAACTCTCTGCTTATGGTCCGCACTTCTTAAAATAAATTAGGTTTACTCTGAACCACACACACACACACACACACACACACACACACACACACACACACACAGTGTGTTCTGTGCAAAGAATGTCATGAGACTTTTCTAGAAAGAACCAGATAAGAGTTCTCCAGCAAGTCATTTATCCATGCTCTGGCAAATATGCTCAAGGTGAAGGAACGAGTGAACATAGCAAGGAGGTCGGAAGAAGGACGAAGTCACACAGTAAGTCAGGATCTGTTATTCTCATCTTAACACTGAGGAAGCCGAAGCTCATAAGCTAAATATCTGTAGAATTCCAATGATACACACCATCCTTCCCAAACACCTCAGTGTGTTCCTGCTATGGTGTTCTATATCCACGATGTGCACACTTCTGAGAAATCTACAATACCAGCGATCAGGCCTATAGGCTTCCTGGGTCATGTGACATTCAACACCTTGCTACTGATCAGTTGAACAGTCATGATTGTTGAGATGCTGCTATTACCTATGAATGTTAAGAATTCTTTTATGTCTCTACCCATGACTACTGTCATTACAGTGCATGTATTTGCACATATATATCATAGTTGATAGACCAATACTGTCTTTACCCTGAAGTCCTAAGCCTATACCCATCTCATTCACCCCTGTGTGCCTGGCTTTATCCACTTAAGTTTTAAAGATCGATTCAAGAGAGACTTTGATCTGACCCAGAATCTGTAGCTCTAGAAGACGCTTTCTAAGCTGCGTCCCTTTCTGTACAATGCATCATTTGTAAAATCCCCTCTCACCGGTGACAAGGCACGGCCACTTTTCATTTGTGGAGGGTCCTCGGCAAGATGAAAAATTTGCTGGGATGGTCAACAGCAGAAATGAAAGAGTAAACATAAACAGCACGCAGAAGCTCAGGCACCCTCCCACTGTCCGCATCATCCGGCCTGCCATGGTTTGCAGAACCTCGTGCCAGTGCAGCTATTTAGGAAGACCCAGGGGACTTGGGTTGAAATGCACACCACTGAGTCTGGACGTCTCCGTGGAGAAGGAATAAGGAATCTGGAGAAAACGTGCAAATGTAACAGACAAGAGAAGGCCCAGTGGGGCCGGCTTGTTTCCTAGCAATCAATGACCAATGTCCCTTTGGAGCTCTTCCCAGAAGTACGAAACATTTTAAAAATAGCTGCATGCCTCGGTTCAGTTATTGACATTGCTCTACCCAAGGGTGTGTGTGTGTGTAAGTATCCCTATGATGAGATCTAAAAATATCAGGTGGGCTCTGGAGAGTCACATCTTGGGAATGTTCTCTTCGCTCACCAACTCACCATCTTCTCTTTGTTTGTTGGTGTTTGGTTGGGTTGTCTTTATTTTTTGTTGGTGTTTGGTTGGGTTGCCTTTATTTTTTGTTGGTGTTTGGTTGGGTTGCCTTTATTTTTTTATTGTTTGTCTGAGAGTTTACCTATTGACTAGCGCCACTCTCATCCTTTACCACAGAAGTGTCTTTCTTCATAACATGACGATCAACATGGAATATCATGACTGATTAAAGTATGGAGAAAAAGAGACTGTGACCTCAGCCTCCAAAAGGATGTCCTCTGTCACACTTCCCCTCCAAACACTCAGATGATATCCTGGAGAGGGTCAGAAAGGTCACAAGAGCCCAGTGTTGTAGAGGACTACTACAAAATGGTGTTTTCTGGTCTCTCTGGATTTTTTCTCAGGGTAATGCTTCAATCCACAGGAGACAGACAGTAAGAATTATCACTCTCAAGACAGTAAGAATCCTTAATTTTCTTAAACTTTTCCTTTGAGAAACATCCTCTAATCTACCTAGACCAACTATCCTTCCCACCCTCTCCTATACTCCTAGACCTGACTTGCTCTTATTATTTTGTGGGATGGCCAGGATCTCATGCAATCCAGGATGGCTTTTAACTCTCTATATAGCTTCAGATGACCTTAGACTGCTGGTCTTCCTGCCCTATACCCCAACTGGCTACAATTGCAAGTATGTTCCAGTGTGACAAGTTCTTGGAGTAGTGGGGAATTGAGCCCAAGGCTTCATGTATGCTGCTAGGCAAACACTCTTCTGACTGAAATATATCAGCAGTCCTTTGACCTGACCTAGCACAGTCTTTGTTTGTATTTTTGTCCTTATCAATAAGTTTGGATGCATTATTCTACCCTTCCTATAGATGGAGGAGCTCCCTAAATTTATCTGGTTTATTTATGACACTTTTGGGTGCATGACATGGACCTAGATGGTGTTAGAAGCTTAGCCACACCTGTTAAATGACTGAACAAACACAAGAAAAGCAAAGATGCCCTATGCTCCCAGGCCTCCTGCAGAGAGCTGCTACATGTCATTGCCACATTGCTGTAGGGAATGAAGCTCCTGTCTTGGAGAGCCACCCCCAGGAGAGGTAAGCCATACTCCTGTGTCTAAGAGGCCTTGTCTGAAAGAAAGGTCACTCATGGCACCAACCACTGTGCAAGGGCAGCTTCTCGGACTCAGCTGGCATCTTTGAGTCTTGGGGGCTGCCTGTGGAGATGGGGACTCTTCAAGCTTTGGTCTCTAGAAGCTTGGATTATACCAGGTGCCAACTACCATAAGTGGAGCAGAAGCAGGGAGGGACAGGGGACTGAGTCGGAGCTTCCTCTGACAGCATATGTATTTTCTGCTGAGGCAAGGGGGAGATTGAATCTGGGTGCTGACTCTGTTCGTCCTCTGTGCTGCCTTTATACTGAGTCAACTCCCACAAGGCTGCCAGTGCCAGGTACTTTACAGAGAAACCGCGGAATGCACTGGCCTGTGCCAGGGGGCTCCAGGAAGGGGTTTTACAGCAAGGTTGCCCACAAGATATGTCCTTCCTGACCCAGACAGAACCACCATTCCCTGGCCAGATGACCTCTTTCTGGGGTGTTTCCTTGCAAAGGTTGACTGCTAACAAGATTTCTCCGCTTCCCAGAATCAAGCCTTGTGAGAAGTTGGCAGAGAGTGATATTACAGTTAACAAGGGTGACGAAAAGGAGTGACGTCTCCTCGGCTTGTGTCCCGAGCCAGCACTTACTGTACCTGTCTACTGCAACCTGTCCAGGAGCCTGCTGATGTAGACAGGCCACTCCCTCGTGCTGGTGAATGAAACCAAAGCCCAGAGAAACAGCTTCCCAGAGTGGAAACTGGGTCTCGACCTGCAGCCTCTGCTCCCAGACACAGAACCTGTGAGGGGCCATATTAGTTACCTTCCTGTTGCTGCTGTGATAAAACACATAACAAAAGTGACTTGGGGAAGAGAGAGTTTATTTCGGCTTACGGTTCCAGAGGGATAAGAGACCACCATAGAGAGGCGTGGAAGAAGGAACAGGAAGCTGAGAGGTCACATCTCCACCACATGCATGAAGCAGAAGAAGCAAACAGAAAGTATGGAGAAAGCTATGTAATCTCAGACTCTTCCCCAGCAACATACTTCCTCCAGCAAGCCTGTACTACCCAACCATCCGCATGAACTGGGGAACAACTCTTCAGATACCCAAACCTAAGGGGAACAGTTCCCATCCAAACTACCACAGGGAACAAACTAGAAACATCCCAGAGACATCCTCCCAGCCCTACCACTTGGAATATGGAGAAGCCTAGGACCCAGGGTATGACAGAAGAAAGACCCTAGTTTACACTGTCTTTGTTTGCTTTCCATTGCTGTGGTAAAGACCATGAATAAAGGCACATTGGGAAGGAAAGGGTTTCTTTCATATATACTTCCCAATCACAAGTCATCATTGAGGGAGCCAGGGCAGGAACTCAAGGAGGGCAGGAACTCAAGGAGGGCAGGAACCTGGGAGCAGGAGCTGACGGGAAAGGCTGCTTGCTGGACTGCTCCTCATGGTAGTTTGTTTAGCTTGCTTTCTTATAGCACCTTGGACCACCTGCCAAGGGGATACACTGCCCCCAGTGGACTGGGTTCTTCTCTATCAATTAGCAATCAAGAAAATGCCCAGCAGACTTCCCTACAATCCATCCAATGGAGGCATTTTCTCAAGTGAGGTTCCTCTTCCCACTTGACTCTAATTATTTAGGATACCTATGTATGTCATCTCTATTTAATGAGAAGCTGATTTAGGCCTGTAAACCCTACCTGCCTCTTTTGAAGCTTATATGAGAACCTTTCCATGATCTCTGCTGGTTACACAGGAGCTAGTATTAGGAAAAGCTGGGTTGATTGGTAACACAGGGACTGGATGATTAAATAGATGCCAGGTAAAGGATGTGGGCAGGGCATGAGACTTGTGTTGCTGATCCCTGGACCACTGTCTTGGTTCTGATGCTCTGACCAGCAGGAGCCCAGAGCTTTGTTCTGCTGTCAGCATTCAGACAGCCAAGTCTCATAAATGACAGCTGACATGGAGCCAGAACTCTGGTACTGTAATTTCCTTTAAGAGATTAGCAGATAAAGTCACAGTTGGAGATATGAGCCTGGTGCTGGAACCTCTAGATCCCTGCAGAAGGTCATGACCTACCTGGGGGAAGGCTGCTGCCAGCCTCTCTCTAAAGAAGCCGAGGCTAACACATGTGCCTCATTGCCACACTGAGTTGAGTGGAACCTGATAAAGGCGCAGTGCCCTGAGACATGCAGGCAGCTGCCTCATCTCTGTCTGTCTTTTTTCTCTCATTTTAAAGCCTGCACTCCTGCCTCCAAGTCAGCTATCCAATTAAGCAAGATTTCTGAAGAAAGCTTTAGAATTGAAAGACAAATGTCCAAGTTAGGGGAAGCTGGCTGCCGCAGCTGCTCCTGGAGAGGGATTTAAGGGTGCAGAGCCTCAATCCTGGAGATTAGGATTCTGGCTAGCAGCATAACACAGACCCCAAGTCAGTACATTGCAACAAAAAGCATAAAACTCTGCCTTCGTTCCCCAAGTTAATTAACATTATTGTGTGGTGTCTTTTGGCAAATAGAATATCTGGGAGCTGTTAAAGACATTTATGCCCATGGGGACAGTGTCAAAAGGCAATGACTGTCATTTTCACCTTGCGATGAAATCAGGCTATTTCGAGCCTGAGCCTTTATCCTGACTGTGTGCTGAAACCTCTCTCTCTCTAGATTAATACGAATATCCCGAGCCAGAATGAGCCTTGAGCTGGGAACCTCTTTCACAATCCTTGCTTTGTTTATGTTTTGAGACAGTAAGTGGCAGCAGAGATTCGAAATTCCACTGTGTGGGAGCAACTGGAGATGTCTGAGAGGATCTGGTATCTAACCAATTACTGAGCTGGGGTTTGGAAACAGAAATTTTGCCTTGGTTTCTACACACTTTTTCTGATGCTCTTGCACTGCGTCTTTCTTTGTGCCTTGATCTGTGGTGTTTTCTGAAATGGTCCTTGGGATGCAATGGACACTCTGGGTGTCTGACCTTCCAGCGCTGCTTATCCTTATTTTTCTCTTAGAGTAAACTTGGAACTGAATGATGGTATACACCTTAAGTCTAGCAGTAAGGACAAGAGGCCTTCCTCCTATCTCAGGATCTGGTGACTCTGTGTGCTATGAGACCTTCCACCTGTGGTCAGGGGGATTAAACAAAAGGAGGGCCTTGGTGTAAAGAATCTATGAGAGCTTTGCTCCACCTAGCTTGGAAGAAAGGAAACAACTAGCTGCTTTTTTTCCCCCTTGTTCCGGTCAACCCCGCACGCTCCACTCGACCCCAGAGGACCCCCGCTCACTCCGGCTGGCTCACTCCAGCCGGCTGCGCTCGCTCCGGTAGGCCCGCTCGCTCCACTGGACCCCGCTCGCTCCAATCGGCTCTGCTTGCTCTGGTCAGCCCTGCTAGCTCCGGCCATCCCCTGTGAGGTTGTCATATAGATAGTCTGGGCTTAGCAGCCCTGGACATAGACGATTCTGTTGTCTCTGCTATGATTAGATTGTAAAATGTCTCTCAAGGGCTCCTCTGCTGGGATACTTGTTTCCTGCCAGTGGCACTGTTGCAGGGTGCTGTAAGACCTTTAGGAGGTAGGGCCTAGTACGTTACCTAGAAGACCTTTGAGGGTCATAACCCATCTCTGGTCTGGTCTAAGTCTCTCTGCTTCCTAATCCTCCAACAAGTAAGCAAGCCACAAACTCCTGCTGCCACAGACTGAGCTGCCACACACCCTCAAACTGAGAGCTAAAGTAAACCCCTCCTCCCTTAAGTTACCTCTGCCAGACACCTGGTCATAGCAATACCGAAAAGTTCATTAACACAGACGGCTTCCTTTACAGGAATCACCCTGTCCACAGACCTTGACGGGAACTCCTTTCTTACCAGCCAACTACTGACTGACCCAGGCAGAGACACAGCCCCAGAGAGAGACATCTGTGTGGCCATTCTTGACAGGTAAAAGATAAATCAGCCAAAACCACTTTCCCCCTGAGGAATATGAACTAAGGATACAGAGCAGTTATCAGCAGCCCGCTAAGAGGCAGACGACAACAGACTTGTGAATGGATACACCAGGTGCATCATGCCTATATTACAGCTGAGAAGAAGGGAAGAATTGTGAACCTTCCAGAGCCACCCTAAAACTTCAGCCCTGAGCTCAGGGACCCTTGGCCCCAGGATCCCATTTGCCACTCCAATATGAGATGAATTCTCCTTGTAGATAGTTACCCACTCCCTCACTGGACCAGACCCTTATGATCTGCCTGCTCCTGCTCCCACTCCCCTCCTCTCATAGACTCACCTACCATCCCCTAACATGCCACCTTCCTTCATTTCTCTCTACCATGCTTTATGCTATACTTTCTGCTTTGGCTACTCCAGATCTTTATCTATTCAGCGAGCTTATATCCGCATCCCAGCATTGGAACCCCAGCACCTCCATCGTCCTTTCAGGTGAGCTTGCTTATTCTTTTGCTGGTTTTTCCTCCTTCGTGTATTAGTTTTAAAATTAGACTTCTCTGCTGGACTTATGCTGACGACATTACTAGGGAAATGCTTAAGGATAAGGATAAAATGCTTGTGGTGGGATGGTGGCAGTGGCAGCTAACTCAATGCCATCTACAAAAGTGTCTCTAGGCAGAGATATGAGCATGCTATTGAGTGGTCTTGTCGATGTCTGGGAGAAGAGTGTGTTTAGCAGAGGGAAAAGTGATATCAGAGCCCTGTGGTGGGAGCAAGTGTGATGGAGAAGAAAGGGTATGTGGCTAGGTGCAGTGATGTGACCCAGAGAACTGTCAGACAATGGCCGGGATAGGACAAGATGGAGTCAATGGGCTTGGTGAGGCACTGCAGCGAATTTGGGTTGATAATAAGCAGTATGGGAACATCTTAAAAAGATCAAGCTGGCTGTTATATGTTGGAAGGCAAGAGTGCACACAACATTCTAGTGAGAGGAGTCTCTCCTAAGGGGTGGGGTATGGCAGAGTTGGGCAACTCTGACTCAAGTAGCACTTGTTGACAGAGTTTCGTGAGAAGGAGGAGGAGGAAGAGGAGGGGGAGGAGGAAGAGCAGGAGGTGGGGAAGAGGGGGAGTACAGACTTGGATCCTGAGCAATTTGTCAAATGGGGGCATGATTTACTAATCAGAGAGAAGTGAGTGTCCTTCGGGATAGCTGTGTTTGGGCTTAACTATGAGTCATATAGCAACTCTGCCAACAGATCGCAGTCTCCTTGAGAGGAGGGCTCAGTGCATTTGTTCACTTGTCTCCTTTCTCTTACCAAGACACCATATAGGAGGTTTTGCAAACAAAACCTGGACATCTCTTCTTTTGTTACGCACTTGGTTCTCACCAAGCTATTCTGCTTTCATCTCTGATGACTCTTAGAGTGGTTGTGGACACTGCCCTTTAGTCACAGGTCAGCTTGCCCTCCCTGTTGCTCATCTTATCCATCATCCCTTTTGCTGTTAAATCAGATGGGTACCAGGAAAGCCCTGAGCTTAGCACTCACTGAGGTAGGGTGATGCTATATTCTGATCCCACGGGGTTGTACCAGATAGGATAATCAATCACTACCCAGCTACCAAGCCTCCTTGATAATAAGCCCTCACCTTTGCCTTGCACTTTGGAGCTTACGAAGCACTTTTTTTTTTTTTTTTTTGATAATCTCATATTGGACTTGCTCGACCAACCTCTAAATTGATGTGGCAGGTCTCTCAATGGTAAATGTCCTTCTAACTTCCATAACTTGCCATCAAGGGTCTTACCTGAGATTATTTCTTCACCTAAAGTGTCCTTTTTTCCTCTCATTAACTTGGGTAACTCCAATGGAACCTTCCCAGGCCATCTTATGTGAAATCATACTATCCCTGACCCTCGGGCAAAGTTAATTGCTCATCTCCCTACCCCTGTGTTACATAAGGCTTGGTGAATGTGCTGCCTTTCTAGGCTATAGATAGCCATAAAATATACATTACACATGTAACCATCTGCCTGCACAATAGATAATATTTTTCTTGAAGGGAATCTCAGAATCCCAGTACCTGATTGATTTATTCTCACACAGTTAGCAATCAATGATTGAAGGGCCATATGGCTTTTTTTTTTTTTAGCTTGAGGTCATATGCTGGGGAATGCATATTTTGCTAAGGAATATGGATCTCAGCCTGTAGGCATAAATGAGCCAATAGGAGTTTGATTTATAGCATAAAAGGCAGATGGCAGGCTCATTTCATAAAATTTATTTCCCTGAAAGCTGATGAAGTTTGATTTATATCTCCCCTTGAAGGTCAGGATGTGGACTATTCAACTCACCCGGTCTTTATAACAAGAAGTTCCATGAAATGGGATAGGATATTCGTGAGGCTGTCAGTTACCTAGAGCAGGGAGCTGTGGAAATTTTCAGTTCAGTTCAACAAACTTTCATTGAGTGTCTACTGTGAGCCTGGCACTGTGCTCAGTGTGACAGTAAGTCAATATAGTTGGCAAAATCCCCTTTGAAAACTCTAGAGGTGGGCCTGTGAGGTGCGTAGAAGTCGGATGTATCTCACAGCTTCATCTCATGGTATGGTGATTGGCTTCTAGGAATGTGCAAGCGACTGATTTCCCGGGGAGAAGCTGCTGAGGAGATGCATCCTGGCCTGGGATCAGGAACCTGCTACACTTTCAGGATTCAGTCTTCTGTACCATTTCATAAGCATTCAGTTAGCTTGAAATCCTGGACTAATGGGCTGAGCCCACCAAGAGTGGGCCAGGAGGGCAGCGGCAATGATGGATGGACATGTCAGAGATGCTCACCAGCAGACTTAATGGACTTCCTCAGCACTTCTCCCTGTCATATATTCACCCATCCATTCATCCATCCATGCATCTGTCTGTGCATGCATCCATTCACCTATTTGTTAATTGACTCACTTTATCTTTACAGCATATGTCTGTGTGTCTTCATTGCTACATATCCATCCATCCATCCATCAATCCATCCATCCATCCATCCATCCATCCATCCATCCATCCATCCATCCATCCATCCATCCACTTCACTCATGGGCACATACATTCATTCTTCCATATATTTGTATGTAATTTGATTTATTTATTGGTGTGTGGGTATGGGTACACATGTATAAACAGAAGTCAGTGTCAGGTATCTACCTTTATGCTTGTCCATCTTATTTTTAAAGAAAAAGTGTCTCTGTAAGCTTAGAGCTCACTGACTGGCTAAAATGCCTAACTAGAAAGTCCCAGGTATCTTTCCATCTCTGTCTCCCAAGACTGGGATTATAGCTGTACACTGACATTTTTTATGTTATTGCTCAGATCTGAACCAGGTTACTCTTGCTTGCACAGCAACTACTTTACCCACAGAGACACAAGCCTATATCTCTCCATTTAAATCACACATCTTTTTCTCAATCAAAATCCCCAGGTCACTCTTTAGTGCCATAATCTAACAGCAAATTATCTTAATCTTGAACTTCATGGTTAGCTTTTTATTTCTGGACAAACCATTCAAACACTCTTTTATCCAAAATGTACCCCCTCCACCTCCCTAGCAAGCGAGGTCTACCTTTTTCTTCTTTTTCTATTCTCTTTCATTCTTAAGCATCCCCCCTGCCATCCTGTCTATGTCTTGCTTGGAACACTCTAATTCTTCATTCATGGTGGCCTCTGAATCGCCAAGTGATAGCTACTTAGTCTGCTTGAATGATTTATCTTTCCTCTGGACTCTCAGCCTCATGTGTCCTACTACCCCTGATTCAGGTATTGAGCTTCCTATTTATTGGTATATTCTTCCTTCCACAAGCATTTTTTTTTTTCATTTTCTTCAGTCTTGCTAAGAACAAAACAAAAACAAAAACAAAAAAAACCTCTTTCTTTTGACTCTGTCCTACTCAGCTGTTAGCCCTTCAGGGACCAGGAAGAGGAGTAAGGAGAGAGGCTGGGTCCTTCAGGTTGTCCTTTAACTCTATGAATGGGTCCTGGCATATGTGAATCGCTAGGCTTCAATCCTCTGATCCCCCAGTGCATGCAGGAAGAGTGTGAGTAGACTCACCTAGAAGCCACAGATGCTTTGATTCTGTGTCCCTCTTCTGAGCCCCAGTTGTAATGTTGGAACCCCTCACTTGGCAATTCTGATGGGTACTTCCTGTGAATTGGCTGGGTCTCAGGTAAGTATGCAATTTCTCCGTGTGCCAGATATCTGAGCCACCTGTTGTCATCCAGTAATTTCAAGTATTATCACTTTTTACCATTTTATGGGTTGACCTGAGGTTCTACTGCTGGTCTCTAGGCTCATTGAAGCCACCGCCATCAGGGTTGAAGGGTCCTAAGTGCCTTTACTCATACGCCTGTGGTCTCATATAGGGTACCCAGGATGCTCTGGCTTCTTTCTTTATATGACCTCTGGACCTCAAGGAGGTCAAACTGAGTTATTCCAGGGTGTGGTCATCTCAAAGATGTGTGAAAATAGAGGTTCCAGTAACCTCTCAAAGCATCAGCTTTGGAGCACAGCCCACTTCTGTTCCACCTTGTTAAAGTAAATCATGAGGCCATCCTGGATTCAAGGGGTAGAGAAGATGATTTCAGCTTTTAATGGAAAGAACTCAAAACGACTGGGGCCAATTTTCACTCTAACTGTTCTGTCTACTCAATTCCTACCACCAGACTGATCTTCTTCCCTAGGAATTGCACACCCCAAATTAACCTAAATCCTTCCTTTTGAAGGCAATACTAGACATCCTGGGCTCTAACCTCAAGACTACGTTATATGACTCACAGACTATAAAATATACTTTGTGAAGTCACCAGCTATGTTAGGTACCCAACCAGTCTCTTCACACCTTCCTGGTGCATGTTGGTGATCACATTTAGAACATACCTCTTGTGACTTATTCTATTCCTATGCGCGTTGTGCATCTTCCACCACCATTATGTTCCACAAAGGGACTTTGTATTGTCCACTAACAAGTCGGCAATACCCAGAGGTACATAGTAGGTATCCAAAAAAAGGTTTCAAATGAATAAAGTCATCCTAAAAGCTGTGATCAGACCTCAGTCTCCTTTAGAGTCCCCTTTCATTCTCCTTCTGATAGATGGGGTCCTTAAGCATCCTTTCTCTGAGGATAAGCCATACACCTACCACACAGTGTGAAAAGCCTGAAGGTGGCAGAGAACCTTTTCATGTCTATTCAGTTATTGTTTCTAAGGTTGCTTCTTATGTGTCCCAAGAGGGTTCTCATCCCTGAGAATGTATAATTTCTTTGGCAAGAGAAAACTTGAACATCTGGAGAGGACGAGAGGACATTGTCTAGTTCAATCAAATTCCTTAGAATAAATTCACTCAAGCCACTTCTATGTTGGCTAGATGGAATTTTTTTTTTAAAGAATGAGACCACTGCCCTAGTGGTGAGCTTTCTCTGAGAGGTTGCCAGGACTTCCCTGCTTTTGTTCAGATGGACAGAGAGGTGGTGTTTCTGATTATGAGAGGCACCGAAGTGGTACACCTAGCTCTAGGAGGAACTGGGGTGGTCATCTTGGTTATCAAAGGCACTGGGATGATAGTCCTGGTTATGAGAGGCATAGGTTGGTGGTGTTTCTGGCTATTGAACACATTTGGAATGGTGTTTCTGGCCATGTGAAATGTTGGGGTGATGTTTCTGGTTTTGAGAAGCATTTGGTGTGGTATTTCTGGTTAAGTGAAGCACTGGAGTGTTGCTTCTGGTTGTGTGAGGCATTAGGGCTGAATTTCTGGTTGTGGGGAGCCACTGGGATGCTATGCTCATTATCTGAGGCACTGGCACGATGTTACTGGCTACAGGAGGCATCACATAATAGAGCTTTCTGGTTTTTTCTGTGGCCGAGAGGAGGCTTGCTCAGCTCCTTCTCTGAGGCCAAATAATCATTGGTGTATGTCATGCCAGCCCTCTGGCCACACTGAGCAATATGTTCAGCTCACACTGAGAAACAAAAGATGATGTGGTGGGCTGTCCACAAATGTGAGCAGGATCCTGGATGGAGGCTTCTTGATATTTTTCCTTAATACATCCTCCTCACCAGGAGCTTGTACAGGACTACTTGTCTCTCTTGTCTCAGTGCCTAGTAGGCTTCCAAGAAGACTTACACAATCAACCTAATAGATGGACTCAAGCTTTATGAACAAACATATATCCACTTGGGAACAGAGACCTCTGTGGATCCCATCCACACATTCCAGGTCTGCTGCCAGGACCAGGAATTAGCAGTGAAGTCCAGAGCAATTGCCTGAGCAATGTGTTTTGTCCTATTACAGACCATATTAGGGCAGCAATTGATCTACCTTAGAATTATTAGCCATACCCATAGGTTCTACCCAGGGAGAAGTGGGTAAACTCCTTTAGCACACCCCTACTTCTGGCTATAATGAAATGTGATTCCTAAATTGAGGGTCTTGAACTGCCATCAGATCCATGTGATGACCCCAGTCTTAGGACTGCACTCAGAATCTGAGGGTTATCTATATTTCAGATCTAAAATCAGCTCCTGGACTCATCTGGCTTGGAGTAGAGCCAGGGTGAGGGAACAGAACCAATGCTGAGCACCTGATAGTATACCACACTGGACAGCAACTGTCCATGGTACTAGACCAGGGTCTTCCCTACTCTTGTCTGGTCTGACCGGAAGCACATAGCTACTATCTTTGGAAATTATCACACACTCTGCACTTCTGCCTTCAGCTAGCCACATTGCCTGTGCCTCCTGATGAATCCAGACTGCCTGTCACCTCCAGGGCTGTCACAAACTTGTGCCTATGAGATCTAGAAAATGATTATGGGTTGGCCCAAGTCTGTGTAAGTGCACATGCTATCTGCAGGGTTTATTGTTAAGTTTTTCCCTCTTCAACATCAAGGTTTTGATGTGTAACCATGTTGACACTTTCTGCTTATTTAATAGTTGAGCCATCTGCTCCCTTTTGGATGGGTTTTTAGGTTGTTTCTAAGCAGTCCTACTAGAATTCACTCTGACTTTCTTGCTTGGGTCTCTCTCTCTCTCTCTCTCTCTCTCTCTCTCTCTCTCTCTCTCTCTCTCTCTCTCCACCCCACTTCTCTCCCACCCCAAGTCAAAGAAGACTACTCCAGTAATCCAGGTAAGAATTGCTTCTTTTGGCTGTACACAGCACTAAATTGATATTCAAAGGGATTGTCTCTGCTTGCAAAAGTTTCCAATGTTTTGGAACCAACTCCGAACACATTCAGATTTAGAAGTTCCTGTCCATTTGATGGTGGGAGATAATACCTTTTCTTGCTTTGATTTGCATAACTTCTGATGGCTAGCAAGGCAGAGCATCATATTTCATCTTCACGGAGTTTCTGCTTTTACATCTGTATCTCATCTTTGCCTATCTTTTGTCCATTTTTCTATTGAATTATTGATCTCTTTCTTATTGATGTATAGCAGGGCTTCTGAAGTGAAACACTATTGATACTTTGAACTGAGGAACTCATAAGGGTTACTTTCTCTCCATTTCAGAACCCCTCTCAACTTACAAGATGCTGACAGCAAATCCTCAACACTCCTGACTGTGCCAAGCCAAAAATATGTCTCCAGGGATTGCCAAAATGGCCTGGGAGTAAAGTTATCCATCTCCGGATAGCTGTGTTTTCCCGTGTCTCGATCGCTTTATTTGGATAGAGGAGAAAGAACAATGAATTTGCTGTGTCTAAAGTGACATGTTTGTTCCTGCCTCTATCTTTGCTGCAGGTCACTTGACAGATGAGTGGAGTAGCTGGTCCTTTGTCCAAGGGCATTCAGAAATAGGCAGGGGATGTGTGTTATGAAGTCAGGTCTGCCTGGCTACCTCAGTTAAGTGGAAAGAATGTGGCACAGGGAATCAAGTTTTAGCCCTGGCTCTCTCTCTCTAACTGCCTATATGACAAGGCTCTGTTCTTTAAGCAGTCTGCTTCTCGGATGAGGACAAAGAGGTTGGACACACTACCTCATGATTTCTAGTCAATTCTACCAACAACGTCATGTGACTGACTGTCACCATGAAGGGAACAATTGATTCTGGCTCTTTCTCTCCAGCCTCATTTTTTCATAAGCCCTGCTTGGTTCTGGGTTCAAGGGTCACAATGCTCCCCAGAGGAGAGAGTGCTCCACAGAGGAGAGGCAGAAGGTTTTCTGTCAGAAACAGTGTGGTCCCTTCTGGTGGGGATCTGGAGAAGAGAGATGGGTGAACATGGGGTCCAGAACAGTCTGGGTCACTAGAACCTGGATCCAAGTGTGAGCATCCCATTCCAAGAGTTTCTGAAAGGTTTAAATAAGAAAATCCGTGGCAAGTACTCCACACCCGTGGAAAGCTCTGTAGAATATCATTATGAGGCCACAAGTAAAATAATTAGCTTGGATTTGGGGAGCTCAACGAAATGTAGACTGTGATGTAAAGAGAGAGCATTTTGCCGCCTTCAGGAGGCAGACACCCAGGAAGAATATTTGCAGGAAGTAGCCTTTCTTAATAAGAATAGAGAGGCAGGTGCTCTGTGGTTTGTAAATAGTCTGCAGGATGCTGTGTCTCGTGGAATCGTCCAGCTCACCTATGACTTGCTTCCCTCCCAAGCGACTGCACATCCTTGCCCTCATCTGTGGGTAGCCCTTGGTTGCTGGGCAATGCTATCTGAAAAGAAAAATCTCTGCAAATGTAGATTTTAGCTGTATGCTTCCCGGATTCGAGGTCTGAGAGAGCTCTGCGCCTGTGCCCACCTCACTTTCCTCTCCCTGAAATCTCCGTTGGGAGTGAGTTGCGAGGCTGCTAAGGGCTCCGTGGACTCCTGGGGAAGGGGGAAGACCTTGAGTGAGCAGGGCCTCTTCAAAGAGAAGGGCAGAGAGCCAAGGGGCTCTTTAAACATGCATGCCGAGGGAGCCGGAGCCACCATGGCTGGTGGCTCCACACACTCACAGAGCTGGGCTGCCTTCGGAGCGCGCCAGCAATTAGCCGTTAACGCATGGAAACAAACACTAATTTGGAAACAGAGCCCATCATTTATTTGTAGCGATCCAATGCAAGGATTTTTTTTTTTAAAAAAACAACAACTGGACAAGGTTCCTAGTGAGAACCAAAGCACTGGAGTAGGTGCCCCTTCCCCTTCTCCCTTCACGTGCTCATACCACTTCCGTTGCTTCCTCCAAGAAGCCCACCTAGATTAGGCCACTCTGCCTGAGCCCTGTATCCCTCAGTATCCAGGCTCTTGTTCTGCCCCAGACTCTAGTGCATGAAGGGCTCTGACAGGATCATGTCTTCTCTTCCTTAACACATGTGCCTCAGGCATGTTATAGGCAAATGAAAGGAATGGAGGCTTTGGAGCGAGCAGTGGTTCTCGACCTTCTTAATGCTGAGACCCTGTAATACAGTTCCTCATGTTGTAGTGACCTCCAACAGTAAAATCATTTTGTTGCTTCTTGATAAGTGTAATTTTGCTACTGTTATGAATCATAACTATCTGTTATGTGAGCTCCAAGGGGATCACAACCCCACAGGTTTAGAACAGTTGCTACAGAGGGACCCCATTTCCAACCCTAATTCTAGAATGTTGAAGTCATATGGTTTCTGGCTTTAGTCTTCAATGTAGTAGGTGCTGCTTTCCCTCTTGAATGAAGTCTGCATCCCCCCCCCCCACTCTTTATTAACTACTACAGGAGACAAGGAGCAGAGCATCCTGGGACAGCCTGCCTTGCAGAGGTCACAGAGCCAGACAGCTTGGCTTCCAGTCCTGCTCTGATTCTCACAAGCTGGGCTGCTTTGAGTGACTTCCTTGGACTTGTGGTACCTTGATTTTTTTTCAATGAAGAAATGGGGGTGAGGGTGGTATGCCCCTCATTGAGAACCTGGTGAGAATAGAAATGAGGTTGAGCTTCTGGTGCTGGTACTAGGGTATCCTAATATGTTAGGGTGTTCACTGCACTCCTTGTCCAGAAACATTGTCTGTGTCTTCAGTAGAACAGAGCCAAGCAATTATCACACTACTTCCAATTGTGATAGCCTGGGGGAAGACACAGACACCCTCCATAGACCTGGGACGGCAACCAACTCACTATCAGGGTTCTATGGGAGATAAGAGCTGACACATGCCTGACAGATAGCACATACTCATTAAACACTGTTTGATCATGGTCCTGGGACCTCTGAGTTGACCTGGAGCCTTCGCATTTACCTTCTCCCTATTGTCTTTTCTCCACTATCACCCTGGCCAGGTTAACCATGTCAGAAGATAGGGCAGCAGACGGTGACAGTTAACAGGCTCGCCATTTGTCCATTGCCGCTGAGTGCTGTGTTTTCTGCATAACTCCCTGGGGTATCTCCTGTGGGTGCTGATGAGGAGGGAACCCAAGCTATACTTGAGTTAGGAGCCGAAGTCTTCCAGAATGGGTCCTGAACCCTGTTTGGCTCAAGGTTTGAAGACAGATCCAGGGTCACCATGCTCCCCAGGGAGCTTGGAACTTTCCCTAGTCAGAGCTCATATAGCTCCTTCTAGTGGAGATCTGGAGAAGAGATGTGAGGGAGCCATCCGGAGGCACAGGACCAAAGACTGTGCCTTTGAGATGGGGGAACAGTGTCTCCCATTGGGAGGTCCTGTTGCTTTATCACTTGAGTTGACATCCCAGGGAGCTTCCCTAGATTCAGTACTACTTTGATCTGTGAGAAATCTGGGTACCTCGAGGGAACCCATGGTGAAGATTCAGTCCTCCATTCTGTTCCTGTATCAGTCCTCATGGTCCTGTCCAGGAATTCTGAGCTCTAGACTTAAAAAACAACAACAACAAAAACCAAAAAGTCTCCACAGGAGTCATCAGCCCTGCTCAGCCCTGTTCCACGTTCTCTTCACCATCCCCTGCTCCCACCATTCCCAGAGGCTACCTGCTGCCGGCCTCAGTCCCTGGGCAGGATCCTGCCAGGATTGCTATTCTTTTGCATACAGCCCAAGTTCTTGATAATGTCAGTTTGAATTCTGTAAAGTGATCTGCTGTGTTTACCACCCTGTGGTGCAGTCCTAGAGTCGGGGTTGCTATTGTATGAGATTCTCAACGAGTATGGAAGAGCTCATGAAAGAGAATCTTCTACAACCCTGACAAAAAGTTCCCCACTTTCTATCTTTGACCCCACAACTGTGCTGCTAGGATATCAGCATAACATGAAAGAAATTTGAGTTACTCTCCCCCTGTAACCATCCCCAAGGAAATCCCCACAGCCAGGTAAGGATGCTGTTGGTGAAGGTGGCTTGGCTGTGAATATGCTACGTGTAGGGGTGGCAGGGGGTGGGGTGGATCTTTGTAGCCTAATCTAAGTTTTTAATCTATTGGCCTTAAAATAAGGAGATACCCCATATTTTCACATGGGATGCTCTGAGTGATCTTGAGTGACCATAAAGGCAGAGAGGAAGACTACAGGTGAAGGCAAAGATTGAAAGCTTAAAAGCATTGAAGATGGAGAGGCAGTGAGCCAAGAAGCGTGGGTGCCTTGGAGAAGATACTTAAATGAACCCACGGGACTTCTGTTCAAGATGTAGGGAACTGACATTGAGGACCCAGAATTAAGTTTCCCTTCCAACCTTCCAGGGTGGAGCCAAGTCTTCCTGATACCACAACCTTGGCATGGGAGACTAAAACACCCCCACCACCACCACGTGCACAAAGGTCTCTGAATGGCTGAAAGTTCACTCTGTAACCAAGATTAGCTTCTAACTTACAAGCCTCCGACCTTAGCTTTGCAAGTGCTGGGTTTACAGGAATATACCACCATTCCTTGCCTGCCTTAGGAGATCGTCAACAAAAAGCCCTGCTAAGGCTACTTGGATTGTAACCTACCAAACTCTTGAGTGTGCCTGCAAATGAAAAAGCAGTCACAAGAACCGCTGTGGATTGTAAAATAGAACTCAGCACTTGGAGGAAGAGAGCTATTAGATTCTGGGTGTAGAAACTGGTCTCGGAGCTTCCAAAACCCAATATGTAGTGGATGCTCAACAAATACTTAGATGGGAACAGATCAATAACTGCATTTTCAAGGCAAGAGGAAACAAGACAGAGTCAGCTTATAAATCAGTGACTTTGCAAGGAGTTTCAGTTGCCAAAACCCAGAGCTGAGAAGCAGGGCATCTTCCAAAGTAAGCGCTTAAGAAGATGGTGGGTAGAGCCTAAGCATAGGATAGCTGTGAGATCTCAGGCAAGCTGGTTATCTTTCTGCTCCTCGGTTTCCCCATCTGCAGCATGAATATTCTGGTTAGTTTTTGTGGACTTGATACAAACTAGAGTCACCGAGGAAGAGGAAACCTCCATTGAGGAATGGCCTCCACTAGACTGGTCTGTATGTCCAGGGTTGGGGTGGAGGTGGGGAGCGAGGGCAGGGAAAGGGAGTGGGGGCTGGATTCTTGATGGCTAACTGGTATGGAAGGCCCCAACACACTGAGCAGGTGGCACCAGGTCAGTTCCTGTTGTTAGGGGGTCATTCTGGGTTGTATATAAAAGCAAGCCAAGTAAGACATGGGGAGTGGGCCAGTGAGCAGTATCCCTTCATGGTCTCTGCTTCAATTCCTGCCTCAGGGCTCCTGTGGGAGTTCCTGCCTTGGATTCTCTCAGTGACAGATTATAACTTTTCAGCCAAATAAATGCTTTCCTCTCTCAAGTTGCTTTTTTTGGTTATGGTGTTTTATCACAGCAACAGAAAGAAAACTAAGGCAATTAGGATAATGAGAGTAGCCACTTTATATGGTTGTCACGAAACCTAAGTGAGAGAATGGACAAGCACCAAGCATTAAGAAAAGTGGCTTGCCTGAGGTACACATTCCAGACGTGCAGGCTAATATTTCACAGATGGAATCCAAAGGCTTTTCTTCTAATCTCTGTTTCTTCCACAGTGTTCTGGGCCAGTCACTCTCCCAGCCCATTCTCCCATTTCAAGCTTTGCTTTTTCTCCTCCATAAAGTAAAGAGATGTGCTTGGGTTAGCAGTTAAAAGTATGTTGTTCTGGTAGAGGACCCAGGTTCGGTTCCCAGTATCTACATAGTGGTTTACAACCATCTATATCCCCAGTTCCAGGGAATCTACAGCCTTCTTCTGACTTCCATGGGCACCAGACATGCACATACCACACATACATACACACGGGCAAAATACCGATAGACATAAAGTAAATAAATGTAATTTTTTAAAATAAAGAGATGGGCTTTTAGGAACATTCTTTTAATTTTCAGGCCTATACCTTGCTGAACAGCAGCTGGCTCTATTATTTTAATAGAAACAAATTCCCATGGCTCTCTCTTACACCGCTAGCTTTTCAAAGTGGAATCACCAGCAAAAAGCATTAGCAATGCTGGGAACGGAGATGGGAGCTGGCGCTTACCTGTCACCCGGGTAGGAGATGTAGGGGGACAATAGTGTCTTCCACAAAGGCTGGCTGTGGAGCTGCATCCCGCCAGAGGCCTGGCCTAAGACAAAGCCACCTTTCTGATGGCCTCATTGATTAGCTGAGCTGGAGAAGCTTCAGCTTCATTTTATTGTTGCCGTGGTTATCTGTCTTTATTGGCCTCACAGTGCCTCGTTCCACAGACTCATAAAGCAGAACCGCATGCAGCCTATTCGTAATTATACGGGGAAGGATTATGTGCGGCACAAACGGTCCCTGGCTTACAGAGTATTCCTGATTTGGCCCTCATCCTGCCCAAATCCATGTTGGCATCACCAGTCCTGTTTCTTCCCGTTGACTAGAAGGCGTTACATAACCACTGCTTCTCCTTGGATGTTTTTCCACCTGCCTCTCCACCCACAGAGCTCCTTCAGAGGACTTTCTGCTGTCTGTAGGTCAAACTGAGTTCAAACTTTTATCCCTGTGATGAGAAAGTAGGGTAAGAAGCCAATTGGTAGGGAACTGGACATCCCTCAGTGCCTGGGCTCTGTGTACTAGAACATGCTCAAGGAAACCCCCCTGCCCTGAGATACAGAATGGGAAGAGGTAGGGGTAGCAAAAATGAGTTACAAAGGGCCATGAGCTTCCTGGCTCTGTGCTTTTGAGCACACACCCTTCCCAGCTCACATGCCCACCCACACCACTGCCCCAGTTGTCTTTTCCTTCCTTCCTCCCTTCCTCCCTTCCTTCCTCTCTCCCTCCCTCTCTTCCTCCTCCCTCCCTTCCCCTGTCTCTCTCTCTTTCTCTCTTTCTCTCTTTCTTTCTTTCTTTCTTTCTTTCTTTCTTTCTTTCTTTCTTTCTTTCTTTCTTTCTTTCTTTCTTTTTCCCCCTCTCTGTTTCTATTACTATATGTCCTTGCTACATTTCTGGAAACTTCCACAGGGACCTTAAAAAACTCAGATCTGCACCTATTATATCCCAAACAGACAGTTGGCTGATTTCAGCCAAGTCTTCACTCTGAGAGTTCTGATTCACATTTTTAATAAGGGTTTCCTGTTGAGGCCAGGGTCTCGCATCAGCCGAGGCAGTAAAATCTAGAGGAAAGAGAACTCATTGAGGGTATATTAGAATATGCCTGGGATTTGGGGAAACTCTCTAAGTTATCACACATGTGGCTTCAAAAGTCTCACACAAATGTTGCTCAGTGGGTGGGCATTGTCAATGAGCACCATAGGCTAAGGCCATTATATGGCCTGTGTTTCTGAAGTAGAGGCTGGACTTAGACAAGCTCCTACTTGGGTATGCCCCAGCCAGGGCCATAAACACTTTTGATTATTCCCGTTCCTTTGCCCCAGCCCTGAACTGTTGGAAATGGGTTATTTGATTAATTGAAATTGCTAATACTGTGGACTCTGGGTCATAAACACCGGATAATAAAGACCCTTTATATCTGTCCAGTGCTTTAGTGTCTGCTAGGCACGTTCACATCCATTATCTGATGTGACCCTTAGAAATACCCCTGAGAAGCAGTAAGGAATGGGAATGTATGCCTACATTTGCAGACAGAGTTGCGTGTTGTCAAAGGTTATAGACTATGCCAAGAAGAGCTGGGACAGGAAGCTGGTTCTTATGTCCCAAGTCCAAGTGGGGTGGACAAAGAATGGAGGAGGTTTTCAGTTTCAAGGTTGGGGTAATTCCAGGTAAACTTGGAAGGTTCACTTCCACTAACTTTAGAACCACAGAGTGTGTGCTGTGGACATGCCTTGTCTCCTCCTACCCCAGCAGCTTCAAAGGAGAGAGGCAGGACCTGGCACAGGTGTAATAGATGTTATACTTAGAGCTGGTAGTCAGAGTTGGTAGCTGACAAAAAGCCAATGGAATCCTATGATCATCAAAGACTGGCAGGACTAGCCATGGTCTTGTAATAGGGGTAGATGTGGACAGAGAGGAGGTAATCCCTACAGACATAGAGTGTCCCCTCCTACACTCATTGCTGTGGAGGCAGCATGGGTTCACAAAGACAATGTGTTATATTTTTTCATTAGGGCAAAAAACACCTGATAGGACAACTCAAAAGGAGGAAGTGTTTATTTGGCTCATGGTTTCATAGGTGTTGGGTCATAACTGGTAGGCTGCATTTCTATAGGCCTAAAGTGAGCCTACATGTCACAGTAGGGAAAGTGTAGTGTAGCAAAACTGTTCACCCTACACAGGTAAGAAGCCGACATAGAGACAGAAAGTAGTGTTTTTCAAAGGTGCGCCTCTAGTGACCGACTACCTCCAACCATGCCCCACCTCCCACTAACCCCTCTGATGATGTCAGGCTATGAGTTCATCAATGGGTTAATCCACTGATGCAGGCTGCTTGGTCATGATCCAATCAGCTTTCAGTGAATGGACCAAGACTCCAACACAGGAACCTTTAGGGAATACTTTATCTCCAAAACATATTTATAAAGTTGAGACAGGGCATAAGAGCGTGCTGTCGGCTGGATGATGGCTGAAGGTGGAGAAAGGAGGGGGACAAGGTCAGAGAAAGTGGCTGAAGCATGGAACGAGTAAGAAAGTTCACATGGAAAGGACTTTTAAATCTGTCAGAGCTTTCATGGATATTTCTGACTCTGCTTCAAGGACTACAGTCTCCCTCCAGCCCAGAGGCCAAGAACCCTTCCCGACCACTTAGCCAACTTCACTCTGCTGTGGAGAGCAGAGAAAGGAGATGATTGAATCAAATGGGCTGGAGCAGAGGCTTGTCTGTCCACAAGGAGTCAATGGACACTCATCCTGGGATGGAGGGAAGAGCCTGGCAGATCACCTGGCTGCTTCTTATTGTTGTAGCCTTGGCTTCACTGGGGCCCTGATCCAGCTCAGCAGGTCTGGCCCCGGGACCTTAGCTGGCCTCCCCAGTTTCTTTAGCTCTTGGCCCTACTTGCCTTGTTCATTAGCATTTGGACCTTGATGAATTCAAAAGAGCTCAAAACTGATTGGGAAATCATTCAGTTAAATGGAGATCAGAACAAAGCAGTGGGTAGGACTTTGTGAAGACCAGCCCACACTTTCCCCTCCCCATCACCAAAAAGGCACGTGGAGACAGTGGCACTTCTGCTGAGGCTGGGGATACCAATGGATGGACAAATTTGGTTAACTATGGGAGGCTGTGCCATGCTAGAGGGGATGAGAATAAGACAAGAGGAACTGTGGTACGCACGGGCCTTTCAATCTTCTTTTTTTGCAATACAACCAGGAAGGATGTAATCACTTGCATTTTTTCCTCTTATACCCTCTAGTCTTGATCGTTTATCTGATTAGTATACTTTTTGGTCTTGGTATATTTAATTCATATCTTCCTATCTTGCTACATACATTTCGGACCTCAAATGCTTTGTGGAACACAATCCTGTGTGAATACATTCAGTCTGAGCATCTCCCCAATCCACATTCCACTCCATCCATTCATATTGTCGCTGGTGCTGTGTAAGTAACAAGGGGACAGGATAGCAGATAGTAAGTGAATGCCTCTCCAAACTCTTACCTCTACTAGCCTGCCAATAGGATCCCACAGTCCCCTATTGAGACAGCAGAAGCAAAGGTACCAGATAAAACAGAGAGAGAGAGAGAATCCATCCCAGTTCTTAGATCAAGGTGTCAGGCAACTTCTCTCTGGAGCATGCTGGGTTGTAGCTTCTAAAGGGAAGCCGGCCTGTCCTGTCTTGGTCTCCTTCCTTGCTCTTCTGGTTCTCAGGATGTCCACCCTCTGTCTGTGTCTTTCATTCTCAAGGAAACAGTTGGAACCATGACCTGGCTGAACTGATGTTGAGGTAGCTCCATTCTACTTGGCACCTTGATTTGGAAGGATACCATGAACCTTGCCATGTGTCATGTGACCTCTGGTTAATTTCTCCTCCCTATAGTCCGTGTGACAGCCACATTGATGGGTTCAATGCATACATTATTACTGTCCCCACTCCGCTCTGTAGAGCACTGTATGACTCCTGCATAAAACTCTTGGCTCTGATATCACCTGTGACCTGCCCCCTGTCGGTCATAAAACTCTTGGTTCTGATATCACCTGTGACCTGCCCCCTGTCGGTCTTGCTTCCTTGCTCAAGAGGGATTCCTGCCTGGGTGTCTAGGTGCTCTCCACTGCTGTTGTGCCAGTGTTCCTGTCTCTTTAAGCAGAGGCATCCTTCTTATCCCTGCTTGCTCGCAATGCTTTCCCTCACTAACACAGCCACACAGTCTTTCTCTGCCCACTGCTCTGGGCAGCCTCAGAGGCCTCGTTCTCATCAGTCTGCCTCCACCCAGGACCTATTACAATATGTAATTATCTTCTTTATTTATTCACTTGGGTCTCTCATGCCTCCTCGAGCATCGTCTAAGCTTCAGAGGGCAGATCCGATCTGTTTTTATCTCTCGTTTACCCCTCAACCAGACTGTGGCTACCATAGAGGAAATTCTTAAATAAATAGTTGGAAAGTGAATGTGTTGTGGCTTGAATCAGACTTTAGAAAAATGTGGCCCAAGAGCCAAGCTGGCTTGCTGATCTTGGAGTTAATAGTTCTCCACTTACTTGCTACCTGTGGAGGGTTTTTATGGTATAATAGCAGTAGATCGT